>VWYO01026109.1:8728-33398 GCA_013400275.1 Rhadina sibilatrix | reverse complement strand
ACCTGCACCCTACCAAAAAAAAAAAAAAAACAAACCAAAACACCATACCCCTCTCTCCCAACTTTCCCCCATAAGCAGATGTAAAATGGATGTAAAATATTTGGGCTTCCCCCCCATATTTTATTCCCACAATGCTCCCTTCTGGGCCTGAGGAATTGAATATCCCAGAAAGTCATTAATAAACCCTTCCAAAAGGTGATCTAAGTTCAGGAAATGTGTGTATGGCAGTAATTTATTTCATTCCTGCTGGCTTTTCTTCATCCATGCCTCTCTATCAGGGAAGATGTTCCCGTGGATTTGGAGGAGAAGCGCTGCTGACATTGGAGTCGATTTGAATTCTTTTTATTCTGAGCTTTGCTGGGGTGTTGTTCCTCCTCTGCCTTTTTATTTAGTGCCCAGATAAATTCTGTGGCTCCAACAAATCAGCTGTTTGTCACCCTGAATAATTGCATATTCACAGATAAGCTTTATTCCCTTTACTGTCAGGGAATGCTCTGATTTAGGGGGAGAAAAAAGCAATGAGTTCCCTCTGCTGTAAATTCTATCTGCCTATCTCAAAACCCCACTCCCAACCAGAATTTGCTTGGATCACATCACCAGCATAAAAGCTCCTTATCAAGAGTTAAGGAGCAGAATGAAGTCCATAAAACTTTTCCAAAAACACTTAAAGTTTCGTGGCAGGGGAAAAAAAAACTCCTTAATAAATATCAGTGAAGAAATGAGGCACGAAAGCAGCATTTGTGGGGAGTAAATCTGGATTTTTAGGGTGGATGATCCCAGTTTCCTGCTTTGAATCAGCATTATTTCCTCTGGGTTTGCCTTGAATTGGGAGGGCTGTGTTTTGCATAAATGAAAAATAAAAAGTCACCCTCAGGTCTGTGTATTTATATGGAAACTCCCACCTGGCTGCAGCCCTCTTTCCATAGGTTACACCTCTGAAGTATTGGAAAACCCCTCTGGAACATGGAATTGTTAATGTTGCATGGAAAAACGTGTCTGATGGCTCACCCAGGGTTTATCTGGGTGGCACCAACGTTGCCAAGAATTATGTCTATATGGATAATTTCATTGAGCAAATGGAATTAAAATCCAGAGGGGAGTAGGATGGGGAGTCTGGTCCTGGCTTGGCTGAGGAGTTGGATGAGCTTTGGGTGGGCATGGGCTGGCATTTTCCTCCTCTTCCCTCTTATCCCCCCTTCATTTCTGTTTGGGTTTTGTGGCACAAAATCAGGATTTGTCTCCTGTCCTTAAGTTGCTTCACATTCTGGCAGTGTTGCTTCTCTTTAAGGTTATTCCCTGTGCCATTCAAATGTAAAACTTTTAGGATTTCCATCTCAAATCAGGTGTTCAGGTACTGATAGGTGTAATTAAGGTTCCTTGACCTCTTCTCCTCTGAAGCCACTTCCAGGTACTCATAATTTTGTACTTTTCCACTGGATCTCAAATCCTTCATTGTGCCTACAGCTGATTCTTCTAAATTTTGTTCCCCAGCTGCCATTTCCTACTCCTGTTTCAAAGAAGGCATCCCTTTGCCTGGATGTCAGGGGTGGAGGTGTTACCTGCCTGAACATCTGCCCCAGCTCCACTGAATTGGGTCAGGTTTCCAAGGAAGGAGGCAGGAATCCAGAGATCCAGGGGCAACTGGAGCAATGAATCCCAGACTGGTTTGGGTTGGAAGGGACATCAAGGGTCATCCAGTGCCACCCCTGCCATGGGCAGGGACACCTCCCACTGTCCCAGGCTGCTCCAAGCCCCAGTGTCCAAGCTGGCCTTGGGCACTGCCAGGGATCCAGGGGCAGCCACAGCTGCTCTGGGCACCCTGTGCCAGGGCCTGCCCACCCTGCCAGGGAACAATTCCCGCCCAATCTCCCATCCATCCCTGCCCTCTGGCAGTGGGAAGCCATTCCCTGTGTCCTGTCCCTCCATCCCTTATCCCCAGTCCCTCTCCAGCTCTCCTGGAGCCCCTTTAGGCCCTGGCAGGGGCTCTGAGCACCCCCAGCTCTCCCAGGCTGGCTCCAGAGCAGAGGGGCTCCAGCCCTGGGAGCAGCTCCAAGGCCTCCTCTGGGCTCCCTCCAGGTGCTGTTGGTGCCCCAGACAGAATCATCTGAGATTTCAAGTTCTGTGGCAGCAGATGCACAGGAGGAGATGGAATTAAGGTCTCGTTGGCATTTTCAACCCAGGCCTTTTCATCTGCATTTCCTAATCCTGTGCCCTGGCTGTTCCTTGGCAGTTTGGGATTTAGCCTGGTAATCCATGGGAGATGTTGTGCTGGGGAGTCTGAGCAGCTGCAGCGACAGAGGCACTTTGATTTGCTCACAGAACCCTGCAGATCAGTTTTCTTGTGCAGATAATGTCAGGTTTCTGTTGCATCTCACGGATTTGCCTCTTTTGCTGTGTGTCCAGAACTGGAGAGCTTTGACATTTGTGTGTATGTATGTATCTATAGATTATTGCTGGGTGCATAGAAATATAAACTGTTCCAGGCTAGGCTGGGCAGGGCTTGGAGGAGCCTGGGATAGTGGAAGGTGTCCCTACCCACAGCACAGGGATGGACTTTAAGGTCCCTTCCAACCCAAGCCATTCCATGTTTCTCTGGTAATACTTTATAACACACTAAAATAAATAATATTTATCTACCATAGTTGCAGTTTAAATAGATATTTAAATATAAATATGGCTTAATTGCCCTAAATAGAGCACTTCATTAACTCATCCTGGGTTAACAGGAGAGCAGCTACAGCTTGGAAGTGCTGGGAATGCTATTCCCACATCTCCCAGCGTGCATTTTTTGGGGCTTCTTTCACTGAAAACATTAATATTCAGAATTTTAATTTAGTAGAATGCACTAATGAGATCCAAGTGATGTGTTTCCTCCAGCCCCAGGCAGCCTGGCCTCAGCTCCCAGTGAGTCCCTGGACAAACAGCAGAGCCAGACTTGAGGGGAGAGGCAGAGAAAGGTGCTGAACCCCCCAGGCAGAGGCTGCCAGGGGTGAAAACTCCTCCTGCCCCTCTGGGTGCTGAAATCTGAGATCCCAGCTCCTGTCTGCAGCCACTTCAGCAGCTCAGTTTGTGTGCTGAGTGTTGCTTACCAGCCTTTGCCTTTTTTCTTACTTTTTGTTTTAATTCCAGTGAAAGACTGAACTTCAAAAGGCACGAACTTTAAAAAAAAAAAAAATAAACCACTACCCATAATTCTTCCCTGTTGCTCGTGGAGCTCCTGTTGTGGCTCCTGGTGGAGAGTGGGATCTTGGAGGGGATTTTATGGCTCAATTCAGCTTTAAGAGCTGTCCTGGGCCTTCCTGCAGAGATGCCAAGCATCCTTCCTGCTCCACGCTGCCCAATTAGTATGGATCAGAAGGTCTTAGGATGCCTCTGGTTAATTAACAGAGGCTGAGCACAGTCCTGCCTTTGTGGGATTGTGTGGCAACAGTGAATAGAAGAGGGAAAACGAGCAAAATTAATTAGCTTTCCATAGAATCAGTAGGGTTTTTTTAGGCTTATTTAGGAGTGAGGATGACTCTTGGATAAAGGGAGCCAGGTCCCTGGTCCATCCTGCAGGCTCTGCCAGCACCAAGACAGGCATTGATGTGATACAGAGCCAGAAATCAGATTTGGGGGAGAATTCAAAACAAACAGGGAAGAGTAGTAGGTTTTGGTTAAGAAAAAAAAATGTGTTAATGTTATTAATGTTTTTTTTTTAATCAAAGGAAGCACTCTGGGGTGTGTTCACTGGAGTGGGATAGGGTAATGCTGCCTGTGGAGACATCAAATCAGCTTCAGTCACCACTGACTCTTAATGTTATGGACAAAATTTTGACTGGAGTTCCACTTCTGTTAATTTCTCAAATGGTGCTCATGAGAGCACAGCTTTGGGTTTGCAGGTGCACCAGGAAATAAAAGCTTTTTGGGAAAAAAAAAAAAGGCATGAGAAAATAAAATGCAGCTGGAAAAACTGGAGTGCAGGAATGCAATGGAGTCAGTGGCAGGAGCTGCTCTAGCGCTGGATTGGGATAAAATGTGTTGTTTGAAGTTAAGTTTTCCTTTTGATTTTCTTTAATGTGAGCATGGACCACGTGAAGGGAATTAAAAAAGAAATCTCCTGCTTGTGTTAGCACAGGAAAGGAGTTCAGTATTCCCTGGTTTCTGTGGGTTCTTGTCAGGAATGTGATGTCCCTGTGTGTGTTTGTTGCCCACCCTCTGTTCTCCTGCAGTGGTAGAAATGGGGCAGGATTTGGGGTTTTTCTTCCACAGTTCTGCAGAACTTGTTGTTAGAAGGTGATGCCAGTGGAGAAAACCTTTGGGATTCTGATTACTTCCTCATGTCCCAGTCTCCCATCCATCCCTGCCCTCTAGCAGTGGGAAGCCATTCCCTGTGTCCTGTCCCTCCATCCCTTGTCCCCAGTCCCTCTCCAGCTCTCCTGGAGCCCCTTCAGGCACAGGCAGGGGCTCTGAGCTCTCCCTGGAGCCTTCTCCTCTCCAGGTGAGCACTCCCAGCCTGGCGCCAGCCCTGGGAGCAGCTCCATGGCTCCTCTGGATGAACTCTAGAAGCTCCACATCCCAGATCAGACACCCCACTGCAGGTGGGGGTCTCACCAGAGAGGTGGAAAATCTGTTGCCATTTCTTCCCATTTGATTTAACATCAAATCCCTCCTTTTTTCCCCCCAATAAAACCCTTGTGCTGAGCACATGGGAAGGCATTTCCTGGAGTTCCATGCTCTTGGCACATGGGGGAACTTCAGCTCTTCTCCTGGTGGGATCTGGTGGGTGTTTGTGTCAGGAGCAAGGAGCAACTTTTTGCCTCTGCCAGATGCACTTTTCAGGCAGGGAACGGTGTTCTCTTTTCAACTGAGATTTATGAGATGAATTTAGAAACCTCTCAAGAAGCAGCTTTTGTTCAGGCTGAAAATCCCACTGGTATCAGAGGGATCTTTTTCCAGAGGCTTTCCATGCGAAGCTGGATTCCTCTGGAGATGGGGAAGTTTATTAGCATCTCATTTACTGCCAGGAGTCCCCCTGCCCTTGTCTCTGGGCTCCTTTGCTAAACCCCAAGCAGAGGAGCTGGGCTGTTGGTTTTCTTTCAAGTGTGTGTTGTGAAAACCACTGGAGTTAGGCCAGAGCAGCCCAGCTCGGGAATTGCATTTCCTCCGGCTGTCCAAAGCACACGGCTTCATGGGAATCTCCACGGGGATCCCAAGGACACTCAGAAGGATGGGAGTTGGGAGTTGCAAGATTTTCCCAGCTGACAGAGAAGAAATTCTTGGCTGGGAGGGTGGGCAGGCCCTGGCACAGGGTGCCCAGAGCAGCTGTGGCTGCCCCTGGATCCCTGGCAGTGCCCAAGGCCAGGTTGGACACTGGGGCTTGGAGCAGCCGGGGCAGTGGGAGGTGTCCCTGCCCATGGCAGAGATAATCCCTAACGTCCCTTCCAACCCAAATCATGCGTCCTCCAAGAGAGTTCTGTAGTTCCCTGTTTTCCAGCTGCCTTTCCAGCACTTTCCCAGCTTTTCCCCATTCTTTGGGCACCTCCTTCTCCTCAATCAAGCTCCCAATAGTGGGAAAAGCTGCTCCAGCAGTGCAGTGGCCACCAGCAGGACAGGTGGCAAAGGCAGCGTTGAACAGAAAAACACTTCCCAGGTTTGCTTTGTCTCCCAGGATTTTCTTTCTTTTGTTTATTGTTGTTATTTTTGACAGTGGTACATTGAGTGGATGATCTGGTTTTCAGGAGGTCGCTGATAAAATGTTAGTTCCTAAAGCTGCCCCTCTCAGGTTGTGCAGGTGTTGGGATTTAAATTTTCCCTGTTTCCAGTTGGATTAAACCCATCTGGGAGATATTTTTGTGTTCTCTAAGCAGATTCTCCAGCTGATCTGTCACAGTTATGAAAGAAAGGAAAAGAGAAAAACAAAACTTTTTTTTTTTTTTCTGTAATCTTAGATCTTTTCCAGGGCTTCACAGATATGAAAAGAAAGGATTTAAGCAAATCCATAATTTATTATTTGCCCTGGTGGATTTGCAGGCTCTATGAGAGGCACACAGGATGGATGTGGACTTTTTTCATGGCACCTGGGACAACAGAGAGGTCACAGGGGGGCAACTCAGGAACTCCAAGTTGTCTCTTCCCTGATCCTGCTTTGTTCCTAATTTCCCAGCATCTGTTTGTTTACTGTTTCCAGAGGCTCTACAGCAATACTGGGGCAAGGAACCCATAGAATCTGCTTTTCCAGGCATTTTCTTTGTTCAAAACTGTTTGGGACCAATGGGAGTCCTTCCCATTGGAGGTTGTCCTTCACTTCCTGGGTGGAGAAAATCCAATCAATTAATTCTGAATGAAATTTAATTAAAATTTGGCAGGGAAGCTTTACTGTGGTAGAGGTGGCTCAGCTCAAGCCCCTCTTCCCAAGCAGTGCTCCTGACAGTCCGAGCCAGTTTTTGGGATGGATCTCCCCATGGATGAGGTTCCTGTTTTCATGGATGGGGAAGTCATGGATGGTTTTTGGGATGGCTCCCCCCATGGACGAGGTTCCTGTTTTGTGCTGAGGGCTTTGCTTTCAGTGCTGGATTCTTTGTGAGAAGCTTGGAAGGAGAGCATGGGGCTGGCTGGTCTTTGGGGCATCTCCTCCTGGGAATTCTTTTGGCAGTTTTCAAAATTCCCTAATGCTCACCCACATATCCCTACTCACGGACACGTGTGGGCTAATTTTGGGGGGAATGAACCCCAGAGTGAAAATCCAGCCTGGTCTTTACTAGAATATATTTCATGATTCCCACCCTTCAGTCCTGAAGAAGTTGGCACAGACAATTCCTTTGTATCTGTAAAAACAGGGGGGGAACTGCAATCAGCAACTGTATTAAGGAAAACCCAAATATTAATTACCCTGATGAGTGTTTCCCTTTGAGTCCAACGTTTTTCCCTGCTGGGTTTTCCCATAGCGTTGCCCACAGTGACACCTGCTGGAATCTGGGACAAGGCTGGCTTGCAGGCCCTGCTGAGTGAGTCCTGCCGGGGATTAATTAGGGAAAAAAGGGAGGGAACAGTCCATGCGGTCACGGAGACACCTGTGGCCACCCAGGGAATGGCCACCAGGCTTGGGATGCTGGGAATATCAGCTGGAGACCCTCCATCAATGGGATCAATCGTTAAATCCCAGCTTTAAAGCAAAGGTCAGACATGGAGATGGGGAGATCCACTTCCCAACTCCTGACTCCTTTGGTTTTCCAACAGTGCCAGATGTCCCCTGTCTGGAATGAAATCCGAGTTGCTGTCACCCTGCCGTGGCCCACAGGGGCTCCCATGTTCATCCCCCAGTTCTCCCAGTGCATCCCAGTGCCCAGCTGGGTGTTGGGGGCCCACCCACACTCAGCACAGCTCAACTTTCCTCCCCAAAAAAAGAGAAATTCCCCCTCTTCCCCACCAAACCACTTATATTCTGGGAGGGCTGAAACTCAGCTTCTATTGGGGTGATCCAAGTCTGTGGTTCTTCACCTGAAAGTCATGGAAGATGGGGATCTTTGTGCTTCAGATGCTCTTCCTATGTTCAAGGTGAACCTTGTGCCAAAGAAAAGGCTTTCATGACAGAAAATGGAGAGGAAAATGGAAATAAGTGACCCTGGTGGTAATTTGGAGACAAGTGGTGGTGGTGGGGGGAAACAGCTCCTTGCTGGGGAAACTGTGGCTGCTGCTGGAATGAGAAAGGAGATTCCTCAGTCAGGGGAAGAGATGAGCTCTGCTCCCTCCATCCTGTGATTTTTGTCCATTGGGAAAGGTGGGAAATGGGAATAACGTGGCTGTCGCCAACTTTAAGCTGCTGCTGCCCCAGGATATTCCCTGTGTGGGATGGGATTGCATCTCCATTGGGGTCAGACTCCTCTGCTTGTAAATCCAAATGGCCACTTCCCAAATTCCTGCAGAGAAAGCCACGCAAAGTAGAATTTGGAGTTTTAAAAAGCCCTGGTGAAGGAATTTCGGGATCATTGTGTCCTTGTCTGGTAAGGAAAGGGTCAGCTGTGCCTTGTGCTAAAAATCTGACCCAGATTACATTTCCCAGCCTTGCCCTGGTTTTCTTTCCAGCACTGATATAAGAGATGCTCCCAAAAAATCTGCTCTAAAGCACAGAATAGCTGGGAAAAGTCCAATATTTCTGAGGGGGGGTCATTGCACAGGAGATTGATGGAGCTGCTGCAGGGACAGTTCTTGATGTGCTTCATCCTTCAGAAATCTCAGCTTTCACCATCTTCTGAATTCAGGATGTGATTTATTTTTTTCCTCGCACTTTCCTCTTTAGTTACCAGTTGTCCAAAATCCTGGAATAAATTGGAGGCCGTGGAAAGGTCCTGTAAAGTTCTCCTCCAAGCAAAGCTGAAATAGGCTCATGCATCTCCAGCCAAGTCAATTTTAGCAGCAGAGAGTCTGCAAACAGTAAAAAAGTACTGATTTTTGCACTTAGGGAGGAGATATTTTACATTTCTTTTGCAAAATACAGGTTTTATACCAATTTCCCAAATTCTGTTGTCAAGGAGATGCAACCCAGGTGAGGGGCTCAAGGCAGTTTCTTTTTCCACTGGGAAAAGTTGTTATTGATGCCTCAAAAATAGAGATTTCAGCTTTTGCCAGCTTATACATAGAGTGAGAGTTCACTTGCTGCTTTAATAAATATATTTGGGGCAAACATTTGATCTTATGGAATTCCAGAATTCCTTGTTGTGCAGACTGGGAATAGAGGCTGAGTTTGTGTCATGTGGATTGATGAAACTCTGCCTTTTTTTGTACCTTTTGGAGAGCTGATGAGAGAAATACAGGGAAATGGGGGATATTTTCCAGCAACAGCCAAAATCCATGGGGATATAACAGGGAATGTGAACTGAGAGAGTGTTTAATTCATCTGCCAAATTCAGGGCTGGTTGTCACCTGCACAGAACCCTCAAAGTGGAAGCAGCTGGTGAATTCAGGGGCTTAAACTGGGAAAATGACCTGTTCCAGTAAAAGTCTGTAGAGGATGGATAAATCCAGTGCTTTCCATTGGATTTCCCTTCCAGTGAAGTTGGTTTCCAGGGATAATTTGAAGTGCATCTGCATGTGGAGATGTAGAGTCTCCTCTTCAGTCTAGACCACAAAAGGAAAATACATTTCATAGCAGGTGACTGGAAAAGTGGCTGAATATATTGAATTAATGTGCATTTTTTTTATTCCTCGTGATCGATTCTGAAATGAGTTTGGATCCTGGTGGCAATGCAAATACCTGAGGTGAATAAGCATGCAGAATTTGGAGGAAATGAAGGAAAAGAAATGAAACAAATGTGTTGATTTAAGTTGTTTACTTCCAGTTTCATTTTGGCAAGGAATTGATTCCCATTCCAATAACTGTGGAATAGACCTTTAGGCAGGGCAATGGGATTTCCACACACATTCTTCCATTATGAGGAGGGAAACTAAACCAGAGCTATTTGGGAGAGGGTTGAGGAGCAGCTCTTTCCTTGCATTTCAATGAAATTTAATTGAACCCCCATGGACTTGAGCTGCTGGTGATCGGAGAGAGGTTTTGTGGTGCAGTCCCAACGTGGGGTTCTGTTTCTGGTTGGATTTCCTCAAAGTCCCTGTGTGGTAATGTCCAGAGGAGGCTGGGAATGCCATGGAATTACAGAGACTTCAGACCTACAAAAGCCTAAAATTACTTGTATGTGACTGGCCCAGGGCACACAAACATCTTACATTTGTTTTCTAATTGTATTTTTATTTTTGCTGAATTTTACTGTCTTGCTAATTTTTACCCAGGGTGACTGATGAATTGGTTCCACTCTGTTGCCTGGGGATCCTTTTTCTAATTACTGATTCCCAGCTAATTCTCCACATTTCACAGTCATTATCTGTGAATCTGGTATCATTCAAATTCCCAAGCAAGGCTTTTTGGGGTTTTGATCCCAGTTTGTGGCTTGATCTGTGGCCTAATACCACTACTGCCTTTTTACCCAAGTAGTTTGTTATCTGTTATCTCCCCTGGGAATAAGTCCTATTTTTTTCCATATCAGTTCATCTTGTTTTCTTGGAAAATCTTGTTGCTAAAGCTCCTCTCCCATTTCTCCTGACCCCGTGCTGCTCTCACCCTCTGACATCTCCCTGCTCTCTTAATCCCTGAACTCTTTAAGTTCTCCCTCTTGATCTTTGAGGTTGGTCTTGACCTTTTGCCTTCTTCACCTCCCTCTATATCTCTGAACTTCCCAGTTTTCTCAGTATCCTCTCCATCCCCCATTTCTCATCCTCCCCAAACTCCTGTTTCTTCTCAGCAGGTGGTCCTTAAAAAGGAGAAAGGTTTGAAGCACAAATCCTCACCCACACAGGCCAGCTCCTGCTCTCCAGCCAGTGCCAAGGGCATTCCAGGGATGGCAGAAGGAAAGGGCCAGGAGCTCTTCCCATCTCGTGCACCTTCCCTTTGGAAAGCAGGAACCTGGGCCAGCATTTGTCACACACGATCCCTTATCCACCTTGCTGCCTTTTCATTACCCCTGAAAATTGCACTCGGCAAAGCGTTGGGTTGAAGTCGAGCAGAATGTAAAAGAAAGGGGATAAAATCACTGCCAAAAGGACAATGTCATGTTTTTCCTGACTAGGAGATGAAACCACTGAGGTTTATCCTCAGTTCATGTCCTTCTCCTCAGTACTGCTTGGTTTAGGGGGCTTCTGAGATGAGCAGTGTTTGTTCTGTGGCAAACCTAGTAACTTCCTGTTTGATAGCTCACAAATGCTCCTAATTATCCACTGTTAATTGGCATGAGGAGAGCTTTGTGAAGGTTGGGTGTTCTGGTATAAAGACCTTGACTTTGGTGGTGTGAAGGGAAACCAAACGGCTCAGCTGTGTGCTCTGGGTCATGGAAATGCCAGAGATGTGGAACTGTTGCTGCTTTCCATGAGAGAAATCAACCTTCAGGCACCTTCTGAATTATCACAACAGTTGTGCCTTGTTTGCAGCTCAATGCAAAAGACTTGAACTCCTGGTGGAAATTCAGCCTGGGTTTCAGGACCAGCAGTTTCAACTGAGGAGCTGTCAGAGTTTTGGTTGGAGTTGGAAAAATCAGTTTGGAGATGGCCTTTGGCTCTACATTGGAATGTGTTGTGTTTCTCTCTTCCAGTTTCCATTTGTATAACTTTATTCCCATCCCCTGGCTTGTCCCAGTAGCTCAGCTGGGAGAGGGCTGGGTCCGGCTCAGTTTGTGGAAGGTTTTTTTGCCTTTGGGACAATGAAATGGGAGGAGGTTTTGAGAAAAAGGGAGCGCAGGAGGGTGCCATCCCTATCTCCTTCCTTCCTGCTCACTCTCAGCACACCACAGGGAAATGCAGGCACAGGGAAATGCATGCACAGGCAGCGCCAAACACCAAAAGAAACAACCAGAAATTAAAGCAATCACTTAATCAAAGAACTTCAGATTAGGAACATTTCTCACATCGTTGTGTTTCAGGAACAGCAGGGCCCTGTTGTTTATCCCCTTTGGTTTATCCATTTCAGTGTGTATCCCATGGATTAGGTGAAGGCTGTACTTGCTTTTGCTTCAATGAAATAATGGTTGAATACCCTTTTTATTTTACTGTCCCCTTACATTCTTTTAGATTCCTTTTGCCTGGAGCAATCCCTGTTCCTGAGTCCTCAGAGGCACAGGTTATATCTTGATATAATACAGATTTTATCTTGATACGACCTCTGTTGAGGACAGCTGAACTCATTGTGGGGAGTTATCTCTTAAATCATAGTTTAGTTTTAAGCAGTTACTCTTGGACCAGGGAGTTGGATCAATAATCCTCGTGTGTCCCAACTATATCCAACCCTAGAATTCCAGGATTTGTGTTATTCCAGAAGCTGTGCTGCATCCATGCACAAACAGCCCCTGTAGGAGGTGTATTAAGAGCCTTGCTCAGGGATGGTTTTGCAGGAATTGGAAGCAACCCATAAAGTGCAGAAGGCCCCACAATTGGAGGAGACAGCCAGAGTGTCCAGCTCATTCCCAGGAGTGTTTTCCTCAGCACTGTCACAGCCCATTAAGGACCCACAGTGAATCAGTGCAGAGGAAACGTTTCCCAAAAGGATTGGACAGGGAGACAGCTCCTGTCACTGTCACAGCACGGCTTTTGCTCTAAAATACATTCTCAGAGTGCTGGAGATCAGAGAGCTGCATCTTTAAGGAGGCAGAGTAAGTTTGTAATCCATAAGTATGAAAAACAAAAACATTGCTGCAGGACATAGCAGCTCAGTTAGAGCCAGCTGAATGCAAATCACAGGATCCCAGAATGGTTTGGGTTGGAAGGGACCTTAAAGCCCATCCAGTGCCACCCCTGCCATGGGCAGGGACAACTTCCACTACCCCAGGTTCCTCCAAGCCCCAAAGTCCAGCCCGGCCTTGGGCACTGCCAGGGATCCAGGGGCAGCCACAGCTGCTCTGGGCACCCTGTGCCAGGGCCTGCCCACCCTCCCAGGGAACAATTCCTGCCCAATGTCCCATCCAGCCCTGCCCTCTGGCACTGGGAAACCATTCCCTGTGTCCTGTCCCTCCAGACCCTTGGAAATAGTCTCTTTCCATCTTTCTTGTAGGTTCCCTTCAGCTACTGGAAGGCCACAATTAGATCCCCTTCCTCATCTCCTTACTCAATTCTGTGCTCCATGATTATGGTGGAATTAAGGGCATGAGTTAACCCTCTCTTCCCCTCATCACTGCATCTTCCTCATGTTTTAATTTCCCACTTGTTGCACTCTAGTTAAGCTGCTGCTTGGGTATAGAGATGACTTAAGTGTCAAAATTTAGAGAAAAATGAGGAGAGGAACACAAAAGCATAATCCTACCCTCTTACTATTTCAAGCAGCAGCATTTTTAGATAATCCCTGAGAGTAGGACACACTGTAAGACCAGGGAAACAAATCTGCGTGATTCTTAAGGAGTTCAGTACAGAAGACTGATATTTACCTGCTTGGGTTTGCAGCATTTTCAGCAAGTAAATATATTTTCCCATTTTATTTGGTTTGCATGCCTGCTGTCATTTTAGGATGTTTAAGGCAGCAAATCCCAAACAGGAAAAATAAATCTTTTAAAAGCTGCTTCTGTTTGGAGTTTTGCTGACAGTTCTGTGAATATTTTTTAAAGCACCAGCAAAATAACATATTTAGGTTATTTTTATTTTATTTTAAAACACCTTGGATGCAATGGGTGGGACATGGAGAGCTGTCATCAACCCCGTGTTGCCATGGCTGGTTTTTGTGGTGCAAACCCAGCTCCAGCTTTGAAGTCCTCATTTCAAAGCCACCCTTGTGCCTCTGCTCCCCTGAGGGGACCTTTGGCGCCGTGGGTCACAGAGCATTCCAAACACTCTGTTTCCCACCTTTTCCCAAACATTCTCAGCATAAACACGGCAGTCAGAGGCACCCAGGTGGAGGAAAAATGAGGTTTTCTCAAGTTTAACTCTTGGGTTGGTCTCTGGAGTGGAGGTTTCTCTGTGAGGCCTGGTCCAGCTCAGACATCTCGTTTTTAGTCAATGTTTCCCCATAAGGCCTGATGAGCTCTCAAGCATTTCATTTTTAGTCAAGGTTTCTCCTCGAGGCCTAATTGAGGTTTCTTTGTGAGGCTTGGTTGAAGTTTCTCCATGAGGCCTGGGCAGGCTCTCAAACATCTCAGTTTTAGTCAAGGTTTCTCCATGAGGCCGAATTGAGGTTTTTCCATGAGACCTGCTCAAGGTTTTTCTATTTGACCTGGTCAGCTCTCAAACATCTCCTCTTCAGTTAAGGTTTCCCCAGAAGGCCTGGGCAGGCTCTCAAACATCTCCTTTTCAGTCGAGGTTTTTCCATGAGGCCTGGTTGAGGTTTCCCCATGAGGTCTGGGTGGGGTCTCAAACATCTTGTTTTCAGTTGAGGTTTCTCTGTGAGGCCCAGCTGAGGTTTATTCCATAAGGCCTGCTCACGGTTTCTCCACAGGGCTTGGTCCAGCTGTTGAACATCTCATTTTTAGCCGAGGTTTCTCCATGAGGCCTGGGCAGGCTCTCAAACATCTCGTTTTTATTTGAGGTTCTCTGTGAGGCCTGGTTGGGCTCTCAGTTTTGGGATCCTGGTTTGGGATCTCAGAGATCTCAGTTTTAGCCAAGGTTTCTCCAAGAGGCCTAATTGAAGTTCCATCACATGGCCTGGTCAAGGTTTCTTCATGAGGTCTGGCTGGGCTCTCAGACATCTCATTTCTGGTGGTATTTGGAAACAGAACTTCCAGTTGAAATTTGTGACTGATCAACCAAGCTCAGTGAACCAAAGTCCTCAGCCAGATGTGAAGGTCTGAAATTGCAAAGGTGATTTTTTTGTGTGTGGTGGGTGAGATGTGCCCTGGTGTGTTGGGGACAATGAAATTATTCACACATTTAACCGTTCTGAGATGGATGGATTGGGGTGGGCACTGAAATATGGTTTGTACTTTGCTTTGGGTCCTGTATCTGTGGGAGATTTTTGTCCCGGGGAGCACTGGGACTCAAAAAAGGAGTTTATTGAGAAGACTTGGTGCTATTTGGCCCCACTGTTCCTAAATTTGTCAGTTTTCAATGTAAGTTGGTCTCATAAAAATCCAGTCACTCCTGAAGAGAACTTGCATTGGGTATTTCTCCATTCAAAGAAATGTCCGTGCCCACTCACCGACATCCTGCATGGGATGAGGGATTTCATAAAACGGGATAGTTGCCTTTTTTAGAGCATAATCTCACTCAGCTGTGAGATTGGTAGTTCTCCTGTGGGGTACCTGGAGCAGGTCATGGAGACCTATCCATGTCTTATCCTCTCAAACCTGCTGAGTGAGCATTCTTCCCAGCCCCACCCCTCCCTTTGGTGCTGGGAGTTTTTTTATCATTTTAAGTAAAATTGACAGTAGAAGCCAAGGGGAAAAAAAGAAAAAACCAACTGGTATTTTTATAGGAGCTGCTCCATGGGAGGCACTTGATGGAGAACTTCAAAGGGAGAAAGAGCTTCACTTTTGTTCATTTAGGTTGGGAATTTTGTGAAAGATTCCAGCTTCTCTATGTGCTGAGGGACAGGATGAGAGGAGAGAGCCTCAAGCTGTGGTTCATTTAGGTTGGGAAATTTCTGCATGGAAAGGCTGCTCAGGCCTTGGCAGGGGCTGCCCAGGGAGCTTTGGAGTGCCCATGGCTGGAGGTGTCCAAGGAAGGGCTGGAGGTGGCACTGAGTGCTCTGGGCTGGGGACAAGGTGGGCATGAGTCACAAGGTGGTCTCCACAGGCTGGCAGGGCTTTTCCAACCTCAGTGATTCTGGGATTCTGTGAACTTTTGCCGAGATGCTTCTTCAGGATCCCTGAGGAGGTATTGCTGCCTCTCAAGTGAGGCTAAAAGCAAGAGCCTTGTCTTTATTTCCACTTCCATCTGCCCTGAGCGAGCTCCTGGACATTTTGCCTGCCCAGGATGGTGCTCTGAGACTGAATAGATAGCAAGGCTTCCATTAGAAGGGCGAAGCACATGGATGAGCTGATTTGTGTTAGAAAACAAGGATTTAAGAGCAGGGGCGTTGCTAAAGGATGGGAAGGATGGGTTGATTCAAGCGCAAAGACTTGCGGGTGGAACTAGCTGTGGAAGAAATGGCTTGGAGCACATAAACATGAGGATGTGGGTGGCAGGAAGGGCGTGGAAAGAGGCACCGGTGAGGAGCAGGTCAAACGAAATGAAAGCTTTGAGCACTCAAGGAAGGACTAGAGAAATGTGATTGGAATGTTGGAAGAAGGACTTGGGTGAGATTAGAGCTCAGTTTGAAAAAGAAGAGACGAAATATGCTGAAGTGAGAGGCAGCTTTAGGTGCTTCGAAGCTCAAATTTGTGTCCCTTCCATTCCTTTGGCAGAGTTCTGGGTGGGAAGTTTGGGAAGATTCGTGCATGGGAATGGTTGGGATTCATGGGTGGGAAGTTTGAGAGCACTCATGAGTTGGGAAGAGCCACGTGTGGGGATGGTTGGGAAGAATTAGGGGTGGGAATGGAATTTATGGGTTGGAAGGTTGGGAGAACTCATGGGTGGGAATTGGTTACAGCAGCAGGACTGAGACTCAGTTCTGCAGTGGTTGATGCTGGTGGTAGCTGGTGAGCAAGACCAGAAATGGCCTTTTAGGGAGCAGGTTTATCATATTAAAAATACCATTAATGTATCTAATGAATATGGATTGCCTGATGTAAATTTGGAAGCTGTTAGCCCAGTTTTTTCATGAATAAGATTTTTGGGTGCCTACAAGGTTCCTCTTGAGGGGGTCTGATCCCAAAACCTCCTAAAATCAGGCCCTTCTAAGGAATTTTACCCTGGATGGTCAAAACTGTGCACCTTAAATCTGCTCTTGAGAAACACCCAACATAAACAGTAAAACTCTGCAAGTTTGTGTCCATGTCTCTTCCAGACTTTTTTTCCCCCTCTCTCTTCCTACTCTGGCATATGAAAATGGGAAAAGCTGGGGGTTCTGTTATCAGTCTGTAAATGATAAAAAGGTTGGGGTGTAAAGATAAATAAACTCAGGTCAACACAACACCCTTGAAAGAAAACATCTCAAGCTTAACCAAATTTAAGGATTTGGATTAATTCCCTCATTTTAGCTCCAGTCCTTGCTGGTTTACACATACTTTGGGATTAGAAGATCTGATGGTGAGTGCAGGGCATTTTGGGGATGATTTTGTCACAAATTTGGGCTGGGATGGAAAAGCCAATATCTCCATCTCTCCTGGTCATGGTTGAAAAATCCAGCAGACATTTATCCCAAGGGAAATGCTGGAGAGGTTGAGTGGGAAGCCCTTGGCATCCCCCAGCCTGCTGTTGGTTGAATTTGTAGGGGCAGAGCATCTGGGATGAAAATTCCAAGATTTGGGGGAGTCTAAATAACAATTGAAAGTCTTTATTTAGAAGATATTTGGGTTTTTTTGGTGATGCATAAATGCGCATTGCTTTTGATGGGGTGAGACAAGGGATGAAAGTATCCTAACAAGTTTAGATGCCAGCACTGATAAGCTGTGACGTGAATTTAGCAAGGACTGTTCCACAAAAGAAGGCAAAAATTGACAGATTTAACTACTGGAATAACAGGAGAAAAGCAAAACTTATTTGCTGAATAAAGCCCTTGCTAGCAAAGCTGGAAAACCACTAGAACCAACACAAAAAGAAGAAAATTTTTACACCAGACTTCTTATTGCAGTTTAGCTCCCTGTTGGAAATTCCTCTGTCTCGTTGATGTGCTAAAAATGGATTTAGGCTGTGAGGATAATTCATCTGGGCACGGGCTGGCACCAGCACAGCCAGAAGAAAAATGGGCAAGCTGCAAATGCTTCCAGTTTAATTATTCTATTCCTCACCACAGGACAATCTTTAAGTCACAGCCAATGTCAGGCTGGGATAAAAGGGGTCTAGGGTGGTGTTCTTGCAAAGATGCCAAAATATGGGCTGGAGAGCAGGCCTTGCTTTTATTTGTTCATCTTCATGTGGTTCCTTTCCCTCTTGCAGACTCACTACGAGAGTGGAGAGTACATCATCCGCCAAGGGGCTCGAGGGGACACCTTCTTTATAATCAGCAAAGGAAAGGTGAGTTCACACCTTCCCAGGGCAAGGGGCTCCCAAAATCCTGCTCCAGTCTCTCTCTCTCCTCTCCTGAGGCACAAATGTGCCAGCTCTTGACATTTAATGGAGCTCCTTGGCTGGGTCAGGAGGGAAGAGTGGCCTGACAGTGAAATCCCCTGCTGGCTTGCACAGGTGCTCCCAGGGAACACTCTGGGGTGGACACTGTTGTTGAATCTCTGTGTAAATGACCACAAAACTCAATTTCTTTGAAATAAATCCTGCAATACTCCGTGATTTCTTTGCTAAGCATCTCCCTTCCAAGACTGGCTCCCAGGCTTCATTCCCATGGCTTTCCCTTCCCAGATTCTACAAATAATAGAAAGTCAGGGATGTCTGAGCTCTCTCCATGGGGGAAAAAAAGGTCTAAGTTACTCTTCCAATCCTCACAGGGAGATTTTTGACCTCTTTTACCATAAAATGCTGATGGGATTTTATAGACCAAGTTTTTTCCTCTATTCAACAATTATTTATAATTTTTTTAGCCTGCCTAATACACTTGAGAGACACTTGGATTCTTTCTACATAGCAGGGTGGAGGTTTTGGAGGGAATACACAGAGATTTCCAGACTGCCAACTCGTTTTCCATCACCTTCTTCCACTTTCTGGGAGCCAGTCTTCATTGCAAGGCAAAAAATGCTCTTTTTCAGGTCGATAAGAATGTCACAGAGGAATTTTTGAAATGAAGTTAATGATAGCCTGCAGAAATCCAAGTTTGTTGATTTGATGCCCTTTCACTTCCCTTCACCCAGAAATAATATTCCTTCTTTTCCCAGAGCATGGACAGTCATAAGCCAAGCTTCAAATCCTCTTCTTTTGCCATTTTTTCACTGGCAAAAGTGTTGGGATGGTGCATCTCCCTCCCACACCGAGTGTTTGGAGCCGTGTTGGCCACTGAGGCTTTTGTCCCACTTGGGCAGGTGGATCCCATCCCTTCCCAGCAGCACAGAGTCCTGAAATGGCCTGGGTGGAAGGGACCTTAAAGCTCATCTCACTGCACCCCTGCCATAGGCAGGGACACCTCCCACTGTCCCAGGCTGCTCCAAGCCCCAAAGTCCAGCCTGGCCTTGGGCACTGCCAGGGATCCAGGGGCAGCCACAGCTGCTCTGGGCACCCTGTGCCAGGGCCTGCCCACCCTCCCAGGGAACAATTCCTGCCCAATCTCCCATCCATTTCTGCCCTCTGGCAGTGGGAAGCCATTCCCTGTGTCCTGTCCCTCCATCCCTTGTCCCCAGTCCCTCTCCAGCTCTCCTGGAGCCCCTTTAGGCCCTGGCAGGGGCTCTGAGGTGTCCCTGGAGCCTTCTCTGCTTCAGGTGAGCACCCCCAGCTCTCCCAGCCTGGCTCCAGAGAGGCTCCAGCCCTGGGAACAACTCCATGGCTCCTCTGGCCTCATTCCAACATATCCTCAATCTGCAAAGAAATGTAAAAACCAAATCCCAGTTGTTGGCCTGCTGCCTTTAACCCTCACCCAGAGGATGGAGAAGACCTCCCGTGGCCTTGGCCATTGCTCCAGAGCCCTGGACTCCTCCTGGAGCAGCTCCTTGGCTTTGTCCCTGGCCTCTTCTCCTTTATCTTGCTGTGACAGCTGCTGGCCAGGAAAAGGGAGCTAAAATAAAACAAGGCACGGGGACTTGCTGAAAAAATTCCCAGACTCTCAGCTGGAGCCTGATGGCTTGACAGAAATTCCCACAGGGATAGTTAAATCCTGCCCAGTTTCCTCTTCCAGGCTTATTGTTTTGGAAAAGAGACACCAGTGGCTGATGGATGGATGGAGCTGGAGAGAGTTTAATTTTAATGCCTGTTTTAGGATGGATGTAATAATTAATCCATGCTAAAGAATACAGCCCGAGATGGAGCCTCAGCAGTGAAACACAGAATAAATGATGATAAAATACAGGATTTTAGAGTCAGTGTGTGCTGCCTGGCACCTGCTGAAGCTGGAGAACATCACCTCCCATGTCCTGTGGTAAAACTTGACCCAGGCAGCTCAGTAAGCCAGAAAAACCCTGTTCCTGGGAGCACGCCTGCAGTGTCTGCAGTCAGCATGGGCAGCATCAGGGAGAGCTCCTTAGGGAATACCTGCCTTGCCTGTCACATCAGAATCTGGAGTGACACAGAATCACGGAATTGTTTGGGATGAAAGGACCTTAAAGCCCACCCAGTGCCATCCCTGCCATGGCCAGGGACACCTCCCACTGTCCCAGGCTGCTCCAAGCCCCAGAGTCCAGCCTGGCCTTGGGCACTGCCAGGGATCCAGGGGCAGCCACAGCTGCTCTGGGCACCCTGTGCCAGGGCCTGCCCACCCTCCCAGGGAACAATTCCTGCCCAATCTCCCATCCATCCCTGCCCTCTGGCAGTGGGAAGCCTTTCTCTGTCACTCCACCCTTGTCCCCAGTCCCTCTCCAGCTCTCTTGTACCTTTAGTCCCTGGCAGGGGCTCTAAGGTGTCCCTGGAGCCTTCTCTTCTCCAGGCTGAAGTGAGCAGAGATAGTTTTTTACATTTCTGAGCCCATCACTCAGAAATACTGAGAAAACTTCTGTTCTGTTTTCTTCCAGCCCATCTTCCATTGATAATTCTTTTAGGACCAAATTCCTTTTGCCCTTCTTCCTTGTCAGCTCCAGCCACCCCACCTGACCCCACTGCTGAGCTCCTTTAGTATATTTATTTTAACTTGTTTCCTCAAGTCCTACCAAGCAGAAATCAAAGTGATTTCCAAACATGCTGTGTGCAGGAATCTGTGGAATAACAATGGATGGAAATGGCTCATTCCCTTCTGCTTGGGAAGTGCTGCTGCTCCATCCCTTGCCTTTATCCAGAGGCAGCATGGGCCCTGCTGTGCCATTTTCCACCCATTTCCCTTTAAAATCCACAATGTGGCACCAATTTAATGCAGGTTCCCCACTGGAGGCTGGCTCAGAGCTTTTGAACCTTGTAGAAGTCACACTGTCCTAATCCCTGAACACTCTTTGCTTGGGATCAGTGGAAGTCATGGACAAAGGGCTGAAATCTGCATTGAAGTTCCCTCTGTTTGTCCAGGGGTGTTCCTGGCTCATCCATCCCACATTCCCTGCCCTTCCATGAGTCAGAGCAGGTGTTCAGTGCCGTGTGCTGCTCATTGACCTCTCAAACCCACTGGTTGTGTCCCTGGAGAAAGAGCTGGGAGAAGGTGCAGGCCACAAGCATACATTTTATAGGGAAATTACCCCAGGATATCACTGAATCCCAAAGGATGTGCCTGACATCCCACCTTATGGCTTTGGGAATTTCTACATGCAAAATCTCTGGTTAAAAAGATGGAAAGATTTGATTTCTTCTCCAGCTGGAGTTGTCCCCTCCCTGAACTGGAGAGAGAGCAGAGCCACCCTTCATCCTGCAATGCCCCAAACTGGTTCACTTCAGTTGTGTCCAAATGGTGGTGATTTGTGTTATTCCTGTCCCTTCAGGGAGCTTGGGAATGCTGGGAATCGTGTGGAACAAAGCTAATTGAAGCTTAGGCCACGTGTCTGATAGATGCACAGCAAATTTTTGGAATTTCTTTGGATGCACAGCCAATTTTTGGAATTTTATTCTCCTGTGACTGTGTTTGTGCAGCCAACTCCACGTTTAGGGTTAGAAACATCCCCCAAAAATCCAAAGCTGTGTGTTTTTGCAGGAGGAGTAGGAAAAATCAGCGCCCATTTTCTTGGATGGTTGGTTTGCGATGCCAAGGGAGGAGTGCAGGACTCTGGGGGTTCCCAGAGGAGCCTTTCCTGAGAGATGCAGGAGGTGACAAATTCCCCTCTGAACAAGGAGGCATTAGTTGTTAATGAAGAGTTCCCTGAATCTGTGGGGTTTTGGCTTTTCCACAGGTGAACGTTACCCGGGAGGACTCTCCCAGTGAAGATCCCGTCTTTCTCCGCACTCTGGGGAAGGGGGATTGGTTTGGAGAAAAAGCCCTCCAAGGGTAAGTGCTCCTTATGAACCAGTTCTTGAATTTCGATATTTTCCCCAGGAGTTTTGCAGCTTTCAGGTGGTTCTGGCCATTTGGGCAGGGATGGGAAGTGGATTTATTCTTTTGGAGTCATTGGATTTGTGTTAGGAGGCCCCGCCTCAGTGGGAAATGGGCTTGTTCTGCACTTGAGCAGCCAAATGAAGACCTTCCCTTGCTTGTGGACATCAAAGATGAGTTTATCTCCGTGCTTCCTTCCCCAGACATCCTTTGGAAGCTCAAAGAGTTTGATTTTTGCAGCTCTGGAGTGTTATTCCTGTATGGAAAAGGATAATCGTGGTCATCCTGATGGGGTGGATGGCTGAAAGCAGGGCAGTTTGGGGGGTTTAAATTGCACTGCTGTATTTATATGGGATTCTGGAGGTGGAAATTGGATGTGAGTGAGCACTTTTATATAAATGTTTTCCTTTGGGGATGAGCTAAAAGGTGAGAAGCTGCAAATCCATATTCAACAGGTGTTTATTATAAAAACAGGCTTTATTAAAGCAGGAATTTGGGACACTTGTTCATCTTCATGGACTGACATCCTTTCCTGGGGGTTTATCTGGGTGCCAGAGCTCTTGGGCTTTTTTTTTGGGATGCTGTGGTAACATGGTCAGTCCCTCCTCTACCACCCTTCTCCCAAAGAAAAGGTGGTAGAATATTTGAAGGCGAATGTCCTGGCACTTCTTGGCAGCCAGAGATGTATCAAGCACAAACCTCAAGTCTGTGAATCTCTACCTTAATTACAAAATGCTGTGGTTATTGAACAAATATCCTGATTTTGATTCCATCCCTGCACAGCCCTGGTGACACGGAGCATCCCCATGGTGGGAATTCCTTGGCAATTCAGCTGCAGCAGTTTGAGATTGGTTAATTGACAATACTTGGCTGCATATACTTGAACAATCAATATAGAAATAGAAGCTTAATTAGTGAGAGGAAGTTCTCAGCATGCAGGGAAAGCACACTCCTGCCATCCCTGGAAGTGTCCAAAGCCAGGATGGGGCTTGGAGACAGTGGAAGGTGTCCCTGCCCATGGCAGGGGGGTGGCACTGGAGGGGCTTTAAGATTCCTTCCAACCCAAACCATTCTGTGATCATTTGTTTTTGCTAGAGAGGTGGAATTCCTCCAGAACCCTGCCTCCAATTTGCTGATAATCACAGGAGTTTTACAGGGAGATTTAAATGGAGTCATGTTAAAATATTTTAATGTAAACATTTGGTAGCTCAGTAAATTGCTAGTGAAGGAGTTTCTGTCAGGATTGTGTGAGATATTCCTGTTCAGCCACTTGGGAAACCTTTCAGATGGTTCCCCTGCTGTAAAATACAGCTATGGCTGAGAGCTCGAGATAAAATGGAATTTTTACTCTGTTTTCTTTCCTTTTTTATCTTTGATTAATTTTTCAAAACTTTACCAGGGCCTTAGCAATACTTGGAATCCCAGAATGGTTTGGGTTGGGATGGACCTTACAGATGAAGGGACACTTTATAAAAACCTGGTGTTTCGTGCGTGTAGAATAAAACAACAACTACAAATCATTTCTTCATTAGGATAGAAAATAATGCAGAAACGCAGCCCAGCAGGAGCTGGGATAACAAATCCCTCCCAGCAATATGTCCCTGACAGAGCCATCAGGGGCTGATGTGGATTATCCCATTTTCCATGCCCACAGCAGATGGCACCCATTAGCTCCCAGTATCCCATTGCACACCATCAGAACACGTCGTGAAATGATGATCCACGTCCTCCTCCGTGCCCCCTCGTACCTTCCTGGCTAATTGGAGGCAGCAGATGGATAATTTGCAGTCTGGCATGACATAATTTAGGGTGCTCCACAATCAGGTGTTGTTTTCTTTGTTGCAAAGAAAACATTTGATATAGGGCTGTTTACAATAGTTATTTCTATCAGCAGGGAAATAAAGTTCCTTCAAATCAGCATGGGGAGATAACTCAATGCATCTCAGGTGCTAAACTCAGGAATAACTCCATGTGAATAACTCAGTGTGGCTCAGGTACTAGAACTGCCTGATAAATTAGGGGGTGCTGCCTTGCTGGCCTCACACAACTGGATCTTGCTCCAGAGAATCTGGAGGACCCCACAGCCCTTTCCAGTGGGATATTTTGGGAGCAGCCATGCATCCCCTTGGATGGAAAATGTGGTTTAAGCCTGTGGCAGGAGGTCTTGAGACAGAAAATGATGGGGGAAGAAAAGAGGACAGAGAGCAAGTCTTTAGGAAAAGGAGGGTTCTGAGCACTCTGGGATAGTGGAAGGTGTCCCTGCTCAAGGCAGGGAGTGGAATGGGGTAGGCTTTGAGGTCCCTTCCAACCCAAACCAGTCTGGGATTCCATGGATGCCTCCTTCCTGCTGCATATCCCATCATGTATTGGATTTACACAGAGCTAGTGGTTTGGGTGATGTGGATTTCATCCGGTTTTGGGATTCAGGAGGAGTTCTGCACCTGGAGCAGTGGCCCAGAGCAGGAGGCTGATGTTTGGAGAGGTGGTGATGGAGCCAGGAGAGGGAGGGACTTGATGGAAATGTTCATAATTTGGTTCATGAGGCTTTGACCAAACTGGCCAAGTCTTGGGATCCAGCTGGGATTTTAAGGTAAATGCTTTGCTTTTTAAAAAAGGGGTCCCTAAACACTCCTGGGCAGTGGCAATAGAGGAAGAATATGGGTGAGTAGCCTCAGCTGAATCTGAGACAGGGCCTCCATAACATATCTGTGTCCATTGGATGTATTTATGTATAAATATAAGTGTGAGGGTGTATCCTACTGAGAAAAGCAATGGGAATATGGATGATTTAAACCTACAGGAATAGCACCAAGTTATAACAAACGTATTTCATGTTATAGCATGAAAACAACAGCTGGTTTTAAGGCTATTTTATTGCATTTCCAGGAGGAGAATTTTAATGCTGCTTTATTCTGAAAACCGCTGAGTTTGTTCACTTGCCCATGTGGGCTGTCCTGGAAAATAAGCAAGTCCTGAAAAATAAGGTCCTTCCTGTGGGGATGGACCTGGGGGACACGGAGCTGTCCCTGAGGCAGCAGAGTGTCCTGGGGCTCCTGGGGGACACGGAGCTGTCCCTGAGGCAGCAGAGTGTCC
>VWYO01026106.1:44004-64061 GCA_013400275.1 Rhadina sibilatrix | reverse complement strand
CACAACCTGAAGCCGTAATTGGATTATTAAACTTCAATATGCAAATAGACCAAAACTTATAAAAATATAAGCTCTCATAACCGGTCAGCCATTTTGTGACCATTCTTAGTCCACTCTGCGTGCAGCCTTGGTCAGGCTCCTGTCCTGCCCAAGGTGGATCCTGGAGGCCTTTCAATAAATACCTACTTTATTCTCTATCTCTGTCCAATCTCTGTTTTATGTCAGCCTTCCAAGGCATCATTGCCTCCATTTTTTCATCGTTTCTTATGATAAGTAATATGAAGTAATCACACTCAAAAGCAGCAGCCATGATGATCCAACATAAAACCTATATTTTACAATTTTTACTGTACATATGCATGTATGAAATTTTCTAAAGAAAACAGTAGAATTCTGCTGCAACTGAAGGCAATTACCAAACTGATGTTAATTTCTCTGAGAACATAATGTGATTTTTATTTGATAGTCCAATTCCTCTTCAGGGATACTCATTGTCATTTATTAGGAATATTTTTCCCCTTTTTTCCTTTCCTTTGAAGGGTAGAGAAGAAAGTATAAAGTTCAGAAATAGATTAAAAAGATGATGTCAGACTTTCAATTGATGAGCTGATCTGCATACTGAGGGAAAGTAAATCATTTCCATGGAGTGAAAAAGGATCAGTGAACACGAAGTTGAGGTTTACAAAAGCTTAATAGAAGAAATAGTATGAATACAGATTCATTTTTGAGTGGAGGGAAACTGCCAAAAGTAATGAAGAAGACTGTTGAGGGTAAGTAAGTATGCTGGAAAATATTTTCCTACAGAAAGTCAAAATCCCTGAACAATTAATAGTCATTACAGGAATTTTTGGAGTATCATCACTAGCTCAGATTTCTTGAATGTTACCTATAAAGGACCTTCCAATAATTTTTAACTTATTTTGAAGACAAAATCAAAGTGAAAGTTGCTCATTAAAATACCAAACAAACACCAAAAAACAAACAAACCAAACAAAAACAAAAAAACAACCCCAAAAACCCCACAAACAAAAAGAACAAAACCAACATTTTCTTGAATACCATAGATTAAGGTGTTGTAGAGTCCTGAATACCTGAAAGGACCCTAAATCAAATCCTCTCTGGGATTTGGTGTAAACAAGAGATTTACAGTTCTTTACAACTTCATTTCAGACTAGCCTTCCATCACACAGAAAACATTTGAAATTCAAATCAAGAGAAAAGAAAAAGATTTCACAAATAAAACAAAACAGAATTTAAAAAAAAAATATATGTTGAACACACTACACTTTTAAATCAACATTTTATTTCAGCAGGTTGATTTTCATCTTATCTGGTTTTGTAGAGGTTCAAGACTTGGTCACTCTATATAACAGAGCAGCGTGTATATTTCATTGCAAAGATCCAAAACAGTACTAAATTTAGATGACATATAAATTATAACAAAAGTGATAAACAAAAGATAAATTTTGTCAGGTAAGTGAAAGAACAGAAAGATTATTCTTGATAATTTGATGAAGTTGAAGTAGATGTATATAAAAGGAAAAAGAAACCTGTTTATGGAGAAGGACATCAGTTTGGACACAAGATTCTGCCAGCTATACACCAGAATGAATCACTTGGTCATCTGACTGTGAAGAGAGTGCCTCCATCCCCTCTGCAGCTATCATTACTAGGATATTTTGAGGAAGATCCTCTTGAACCTTCTGTTCTTCAGGGCCAAAAGACAGAGCTTCTTCAGTTTTTCACCACAGGGCAGCTTTTCCAGTACTTTGTGCATCTTCCTGGGCCTCTACTGTTTGTACACCAGTTTCTTATTTTGTGGGACAAGAACTGAGCGCCAGTTCCCGCCAGGTGTGGCCTGACAAGTACTGAATAAAGTAGGATGATAATCACAGAATGGCTTGGGTTGAAAGACACCTTCAAGATCACCTAGTTCCAACCCCCTTGTTCCAGTCCCCTATCTACACTAGAAATGCCCCTACAGAGGCAGCCCAGGGTCTGATTTGCCTTTGCTGCTGCAGCAGTGCAGTGTTGACTTGTGTTCAGCTTATTTTCCACCAGGACCTCCATGTCCCTTTCAGCATGACATCTCCTCAGCCAAACAGATCCTAGTCTGCACTTGATCTTCAGCTTATTTGTTTTATTTTGTCCCTGGAGTAGGGCTTTCACTTGTCATTGTTAAACTTTATAGTGAAGAAAAACTAATTCAAATTTTGCAGGGTTTTTTCACTCTATTGAGTATTAATTCATAGAGGAAAAGCAAACAAATAGAACAAATAAAAATGGAGAGTGTGCCTGAAAAAATCATGCTCTACAGCAGTTTGTTTCAAAGATATATGCAACATTTGACTACACAAGGTTTATTTTATAATAAGTAAAAATTAAAATCTCTGAGTTTTTAATTGTTTGTTCATGTTAGAATGAAAAGTTAATACTATCTCTAATTCTATTTTAAACTCTGTAAAGAGAATTTTTCATTTCATTCCTGCAGATCAAGTCACATCATTCTGTGAGAAACATCTCAGTTAATTTTTTCAATATTTCTCTGAAAATACTATCTGTTGTTTAAGTCTTGTTTAAGCATGTGTATTATCACTTATTCTTTGTTTCCCATACTAGGAATTCATTTCATGAAATCTCATCCAATCCAGGAAATGCTGAACAATGAACACATAGTTAATACAGTTTTTAAAAACTACCTATTACATTGTTTCAGAACAACTTTCTCAGATTCTATAACTTACCACGTCATTAATTTATAGAGCAGTGCTATTAATTTTCAAAATTAGACACATGATGTGTTGAAATCTGCATTTCTAATAAAATAAACATTTACAAATAGTATGATGTAGTAAAAAAATAAATTGAATCTCAGCAATCACAGTGAATAGAAAATCAGGTTGAAATTAGTGTTTACAGACATTCTAAATCAGTGAAATTCTGTCTATAATCTCTCTTCTACCCTAACAGTAGATTGCATAAAAACTGATCTTTTTAGAACTCAAGTTGAATTTTGTGCACATTTGTTGCAAAACCTTTGTGAAGCTGTTCTGCAGAGAGGAAGACCCTTGACAGACCAAATAACCCTAATAATGGCTGATGATTTAAAGTTTTGTAATGCTCCCTTTTAATTTGGGAAAAAAACTATCTAAAAGTCTGCAGTAGCAATAGTGGTGCCTCTTTCCATTTGCAAGAAACATATGCATAATTTCTTACAGTGAAGAAAAGAACAATTAGTTTACTATATTATAGGTAGAAATGAATAAAATAATGAATTGAAATCTCTAAACCTTGAATTTAATGAGAGGAAAATCCTGATTATCTATCCTATTCTCTACACTAGAAAATACACATATGTCATTTTTTGTGTTCCAAAACTTCTATTTCTATGTGAATAGTAAGGAGTGTTCTAGATCTTGGTAAAACTTTCCCTAGTCCCATTAGGGACAGAAGGCTGAGAACTACTGTGAGCTTTATTGCTCTTTCAGTCCTGCACAACTTTCTCATCAACAAACTCTTGGATTAGCCACTACTGGTTCCTGCACTGTATGATGATGGATGAAACTCGGGGTTTGCAGTCCAAAATAAATATTGGATTTGCATTCAACGTCTTTTTGGGTATATAAATGACAAGTCATTTCATATTAGTGAAATAAATACCTTGTGAGTCAATATCCCAATTATATTCCTTTGTTGCTAATATGAAAAAAAAAAAAAAAAAAGAAGTAGTAACTCCTTCCCTCATAAACTTCTGTCAGTTCTGCAAAATATTATTCCTTTCCCAAGAACTGGCTAATGGCCTTGTTTCTTTAACCTTAATAGCATTTCATTAATTTATTTTCTTCTGTTCAGCTGTGCTAGAACTTCTTAAACAGGGAATTTTGGGGTGTAGTGGACTGATCTTAGCCAGCAATTGTGCATCCATCAGTTTCTTGCTCTTCCTCCTCAGTGAGATGGAGGAAATATTCAGAAGAGCAAGCATACCAAAAACTTGTGAGTCAAGATAAATTGAGTTTGATGATTGAAGGGAAAAAATAAACAAACCAAACCAATCAACCAAGCAAATAAAAGACAAAGAAAATTGCCCACCACATGTCCAAATCCCGTATCAACAAGCAAATGATGCAACCCATGACCTCCTACAAACAGACCAATGCAGAGTCTTTGAGCTATGACCCCTTCCAAAAAATTGTGCCCCAAACTTATTTCTGAGTATGGTGTTATACAGTATGGGATGTCCCTTTCACCCATTGGGGTCAGCTCTCTTGTCTGTGTCCCCTCCCAAATTTTTCCCTATCCCTATTCTACTTGCTCAGGGTAGAATAGTCTGAGAAGCAAAGAAAGCCTCGATGTTGCACAAACGTTGCTCAGCAATAGCTAGAACAATTGTATCACCAACATTGTTTTAATTGAAAATCCAAAGCACAACACCATGCAGGCTGCTATGAAGAAAATTGTCTCCATTCTAAGGAGGGCAATGTATATCAAGGGGATGTAAATTATGTGGATTATATATGGCTGAAAGTATCATATATATACAAATTTTGAACTTTTGAGACAACAGTGGGAAATCAATAAGAGTAATCACAGAATTAGTACAAGTTTGTATACACTGCATAATATATTTGCAGAAATATGCTGTCACTTGCAACTATCCTTAGACCTTGATCATGCTCTTCATGCATCAATCCCATATCACTTTATATATCATGCAAATAGGAACACAGATCTTCAGCTGATGTTAAAATGGACTCACAGGGGCAAAGTTTACTCACAAAGCTTTCTGATTTGTATAGAAGTAAAAAAAGTGAAGAATTAAAACCTAAATCCTGAACAGGAACCATCTACTATGAGCATATCCAAATCAGTTTTAGTCTAGACCAAAGGAAGCTTTTGAAGCAATCTGCTTATTGTCAGTCGCTATTGAAACTATTTCAGTCCATTGTGGAGCACTGTCTTCACCTAAGAACTGGGCTTATTTCAGAGCAGTGGAAAATGGGTTGCAGGACTACACTGAATGATCTTCAGCTGAAAATATGTATTCAGTCTATATGACCAAACTGAATTGACTCTGAAATAAAACACCTTGAGATGTGTGATGTACAGGGTGATGATCATATCTTCCATAAAAAGATTTTTTCTCTACACATCAACTCCTTTTCATTCACAGGGATTTCAAAAGCAGTTGTAGACTATGTAACTAACAAGAATAGCACACTGCAGATAATTTGAGCTGACTGTATTTTATTTATACTCCAAAAATATTTTCCAGAATCTCTTTCCAACCCTCTCTCTCTCCTCTTTCTCAGGCACATGCACTTATACACACTCACACCTCCCTCCTCCTTGAACTGAGAACAGAAAAGGCTCAAAATAGTTTCAAAACTACAGTTAACATTTTATCAGAACACACGTGACATAAAAAGTATCAGAAAATAGGGATAACTCTTTGATAGAAGTCATTAAATACAAAACTTTCTTTTTCCTGCTGTGTCATTGCAATGACTTTGCATTTTTTTCTTTTATTGCTTCTTCCAATCTAACAATTTTCGTAGCTTCCTGGGCCAAATAAACTTCAAAGAATTCCCTTTTTTGTTTGTAGGAAAGTTTCTTATGTTACCCCTGAGGTTTGTCTCCGGTCTGTTGTCTGACTGTAGACAGACTCCTGCTCTTTTGAGGGTCTTCAAAGCGACATGGCAATATCTTTTATTTCCAGTTTTCTCTTTCTGACACTTCAGATATCTCTTTCCAAATATGGACTTGCACATATACAAATGTGAAGATGATGAGTTGTATTTAAGGAGAAGGAAATTTCCCCTTTCTTCTGGAGTTTATCATTGAGCTAGAATAAACTGATCAGAACAAGTAAGCACAAAATATATTGAATTGCTGTGAAACTCATAGTGTTTTATTATGCTTGGTTAACAAAATACAGCATTTATACTGTAAAGCAGGAGATTACAAATGAAATGATTCATTCGTCTTGAGAAATCTCAGATAAAAGACATAAAGGTTAGCACAGTTGACCTTAACTTGAGAAAATTAGAGAAAGATGCATAGCACAAATGAAAACTTGTTAAATAAAAAGTTATCACTCTTTCTAAAAATCCAGAAGGTATTTACAGTAGATCTGAGAAAACTGTGGAAGTATTTAATTAAGATCTCTCATTATATCTTTTTAAATCTTTGAGAAGTCTGTTTATTCTAGTTTTTAGCAGTTGCAGTCAGTGTAATTATCATCATTAAACAGTATCATTGTTGAACTTCATGACTGTATGGTAGAAAAAAAAATCATGAAGACATGATCCCTGAATTAACTCTTTGATGATTATGCTCTCTAAAGTCATGGCTGTTTGCTAATCAGTATTGCAGTGGAATTCAATATATGAGAAGCATCCCAAGTCATGAAATTCAGACTGTCACACATTCAGCATTTCATAAAATTCTCTCTGACTACTCTGTCATCTTGTGGATTCTAAAACTGTTCCATATTTGCCAAGATTTTTAGAACTAATGTAATTGAACTAAAGACTTTTTAGAAATGTCTGTGCTCTGAAGGCATTGACAAGCCCAGCTATCCCTGGCCAGACCCCAAGTCTTTCCCCCACACTGTACATGTCCCTGGACTCCACTGAAGTCCCCCATGGCTGTCAGTCCCTTGGTGCTGTAACAGCAAGAAGCGGTGCTGGTCAGGAATCAGCTTCCTTTCTCTAGTCTAAGGGAAATTGTTTCTGTGGAAGGAATGACTACATTAGCAAGGGGTCTTCATTTCAAAGGAGAGGTGCCTTGGATGAACATGAAATATATTTTCATAAGTGCCATGGAGAACTAAGGAATAGACTGTTTTCTTTGTCTTCCAGTAAAAGAGCTAGGGATTAGATCCAAACTGGAAGGTAGTAGTTCACAGAAAGTAGTTGTCCTGTGTAAATGTGTGCAGGGTCTTTTCCAATCTCAATGATTCTGTTTGTATGAAAAGAATGTCTTAGGTTTGCTTGGGTTGAAGTCCTTGAAGTTTTGAATACAGCTGAATGTAAAAAGGATATTAGGAGATGTATGTTCAGGAATTGTTTTTGTCTGTTGTTCTCCGTGCCTTTTTAGCTCAATAGCTACCCTTGAAATCAAGACGCTGAACAAGATCCAGCTTTGGTCTGACCCAATATATGATCTCTATATATGTGCCTCACACAATTAAATATTATATTTGTCCTTAATCTATGAAAAATTATTTTGCAGAGCTATCTTAAAACTTCAGAGGTGCTATTCCTAAAAAGGTCAATCACTTTTTTTTTGGTTTTGGCGGGGGGGTGGTGGGGAGTGTCGGGAGATGGGGGGGCAGGTGTCTTTGGGGTTTTTTTAGGGGTGTTGGGGTTTTTGAAAAACCAAAACACTAAGGAGTAATTGAAACCCAGAAAAAGTTTCCGATTTTTACGAAGAATACCTGTCATAATGTAAGGTTCATATCTAAATGTAAGCACTAGCATTAATCAGCAGTGCTGTACAAAAGGAAAGCTGTTCAAAATAACATTCCTGCTCTGTAAACAAGTACTTTTTAGGTATAAACATGACAATTGGTAACTTCATTATTACATGTACATACAAGAGAGCTAGTACTATTAGGTTTTTAGCATCTTCAGTCTGTTTTAATATACAAAACCATTAAAATACTTATAACCTCATGTGGAATATAGTTATATCAAATATATGTTGGACTATTAATATTTCACTAATTTGTAGTTAGTGTATTTATTTAGGAAGTTGAATTATGTTAAAAACACTGACTGCCCAGGACCAAATGTAAAGAAGTCTGAGTTATTTTTTGTGACTTATAAAATATATGCATCAATCTCTACTACATATTCCACACAGGGAAATACATTGTGGAATACTGGTATTTGTATGCTAATTAATTGCAGAACTACTGGTAAATTCCCAACAGTTTGCCTGCCTTGTAGAGTTTAGAACTGCCATCAATCACCTTTTCTCCTTTCAAAACCTTGCATTTAAATGACATTTTCTTTATATTTTACATTATTCTTGTGTTTTGCTGTGTGACAGCAGTAATATTTTTGTTTCCTTATCCCTTAGTTCTGTAACTCAACCATAACTGGAGATGACACTAAATAAGTTAGACTGTAATTCTGAAAGCATGCAACAAATCCAAAAGATATTGTTTTCTGAATTAATAAAAAATGAGACAAATGAAAATGTAATTCTTAAAAATGTTTTCAGTTCCATAAATGTAGATTGGGAAAGAAGGTGGGGATTTTTTTGTCACTGCTTACTTATAATCTCATTCTTTATTTCTGTTTTAAGGAAAATGCAATATATCTTGAGAAATGTATTACACAAACATAAAATCAACTAGAAACTGAACATTCAAGATAACACAAGGTGATCCATAATTAATATAAGTGAAATAGAACACTCAATACATTATTTAATTAAGAATGCACATGTACATGCCATTGACTTCATCAGACTTTTAATCAAAGTCTTTAACATCACCTTTTATTCATTCTATTCAAAATCTTACCTGGCATCATGTACATACCAGTCATTTTGAAAAGTACTTAGAGCAGTATTCTAAGTACCAGAACCACTACCAAGTGTTTCAGAAAATTTTGAGAGAGGTAATTATTTCTTTAAGCTAACTAAAGCACCAGGAAAAGAACCCACATTCTCTCTTAAGGGGTCAGTAACTAGTGGCATCCTTTGCAGTTGTAGTATTTTTCAGGTAGATTTGGATTTTTTTGTAATAGTAGAAAGACAGATATAATTTTGTTTATTTGCTTCTCTGCATGCATCAGGAGTTTAAGGAAATACCAAATGACTTTAGATTTTTTTCTGAGTCATCTGAATTCTGCAGTACATTACGAAATTTCTCAGATCCTAAGCTTTTCCCACAGCCCCAAAGGGTGGTTTTTGCCAGAGCCAGAGGCTCAGAGAAGAGATCTGATGAGCTTGTAAATTGTTTTTGCATGGTGATGTCCCAAGAATGGGAAAATGAGAGTTTTCTACAACACTAAGATATAGTTTGTTTGACCACTGCTGTTATGTCAGCATTTGTAACAAATGATATTCAGGTTATATTTGGGCAACCCGAGGGCTACCACTTCAGGCTGACAATATGGATGTCATTGACATTGTTTGAGAGAAGGAAATTTGATAGAATGGGTACAAGCTACTTCCCATCCTTTGGCCCACTGACACACTGGCAGAGAGCAAACCCAAACGATGGATATGCACGTAGGGCTGACTCATTTACTAAAATCTACCCAAGGCATAAACCTTATTAGTAGAGTATCTTTAGATTACTTAGTTTCAGGTGTTGGGTTCACACAAAGTACTATAAAGAGAGGTCTCTGAAAAAGTATGTGAATTATGCTGAACCACTGTGACATGACTTTGAATGCTTAAGTTTTATCTAGTGCTTTCTGTCTTGACAAATTTTATACTATGTAAGAATTTATACACTGTCCTGGTATATAATGAAAATTATTGTGCATCTATTGAAGGAAAAGAAATGCAGTGTAAGGTTTATAGGTGGTATTTTATCCTTTCCAATTATTGAGTTTTTGCTTTAAATGTCACCATAAGAATTATATAATCAAAAAGATAATTGTTCCCAATATAGCAATGTTCAAATAAAGACTTTGTAATAAACAAAAAGCCTTAGTTCTACAATGAATATGATGTAGATTTAAGTGAACAGCATTAACTTGTATTGCTATTTTAATAAAACTAAAGCATACATGGGGTCTATTATTTTTGATACAAACAAGCTCTGCATGCTGTCAAAAAAGAGAAATGTACTACTGGATATAGGACAATATACTACACCACAAGGTTTAGGAAAATACACTTTATTATGTTACCCTTTTGAGTCTAAGGGACACCCTAAATATTTGCAATACAAAATTAAAAAAAAAAAAAAAGTCTTGAGTGTAATTTTTTTGCTTGAAGAGATTTGAAAGTTATGTTAAAAATTAAGAAGGATAAACAATATAAATATTGGGATCATTTATCTTGTTTCTAGAACTTATTACTTAATTTTTTAAAATAATCAGATTACTAATTTTGGACTAGCAGAAAAAAAAAACACTTTAGCGGTAAATGAGGATTAGTGATTCTTTTCTAATAATTCAGCAAAAAAAATCAACTGCTTCTCATTTAATTTGCCACTTTTTTATCCTTGTTTTGGATTCTCTTCAAAATTATATATGCAAATTTTTATTAATATTAAGTATTTCAAAATATAAATTATTTTGAGAACTCTTACTCAGATATATATTTTAATTATCTGAGATGTTTTATGTCCCTATTCCATAGCTTTGAAGAAGCTTACAGGAGAAGGCATGTGTTATATTTTTTACACTGCGTTTTTCCACACAACAGAAAAATTTGGTAAACAGAAGGAAACTCTGAAATCTCTGACATGAGACCACCTGGAAAAAAAATCAAAAACTCTTGTGTTACTGAGGTGTTTGGGGATTCAACTTCTGTTTGTATAAGAGATAGTGAATTAGAAGTTTGGTAATCATTATCAATTTTCAGATGAGATTTTTTCTTAATCTGTTTTGTAGTTACAGATGGACAAACATAAAAGTAAAATGAAAAGTCAAGATCCTGTATTAAAATATATTAGATAAAATAGGCACTAGAATCAGTATTGAGTTTCCAATTCAATCCAAAGATTAATAATCGTAAATAACTTTTAAAATGCAACGTATTAATACTTGAAAGGGAATTGGCATTTGGCTTTCATATGAGATCTAATAAAACTTATAATTTTACATAATTATATTCCAGTCTGTTTTTCTTAGAAATGAATCTATTCTAGAGAAAAAGTTGTTTGAATTTCTGGAATATTTCAAAGAAATCTTACTAAGTATAAAACACAACAACAAGCTTATCTGAAAAAGCATTCTGTCTTATAAACTATCAAGGACATTAAACACAATTAAATGAGAATTTATAGTTTGAATTGATGTCTGAAGCCATATATATAGCTCCTGTTTATATATGTATTATGTTTCCTTTGACCTTTTATCAATATATTATTCCATATTTGATATAGTGTGCTGGTTGAAAGCAAAACCAGTGAGACTCCCAGTCAGAGATACAATTTAATAGAAGAAGAGAGAAAAAAAGGTAAAATAAATGGAATAATACAACCTAACACCCTGTTGGTCAGGGTGTTTGAAGCAGTCCAGAGGTCCTCCTGGAGTAGCAGATGTGGTTCTGCTGGAGCAGAGATGATCCTGAGAGAGAAGGGTCCAGTGATGATGAGAAGGGTCCAGTCTTCCTCCAGAATATCTTGTGCTTGTGGTCTCAGTTTTTATCTAGGTAGGAATGGTTGGCTTCTCCCACTGGGTGGAGCATCTCACAATGGAATATGTCCTGCCCTTAGTGAGCCTTAATGGCCCATCAGCAGAAAATATCCCCCTGGATGGAGGACAGGTGGTGAAAGAGATAAGAAACACTGCCCCACCTGGTTTTAACAGCTGGCCCGTTATCAGAAGGCATCCACCCCCCTCCCCCCAGAGTTACAAGAGATAAAGAAAAACATCTCCCCAGCTACTTTCAACAGATAAAATGGAATACACATTTTTGGTTCCCACAACCCAAGACATATAGTCCCATGGTATTACCCCTATTTGCCCCTTTCCTGGGTTGACTTTTCCATAAGACCATTTAAATGAGTCTTGTGCTCTGGTTCCCAGGTTTTTGTGTGGTACAATGAAGAGTACCTTTTGCTCTCTAAATGACTTCCCTTACTCCTGCCCCTGGCAGGTGATGTGAGAGGGTGTCTTTGAGACACTGAAATGTTAATGGTTTGTGACAAAACAGTCAGCCATTTGCAGAGGTGGCAGAATGCTTTGATGTGTTTTCAGCACCTGGATAGGGGAAAGGAGTATTTTAGTGAGTGAGATGGTGAGACCTCTGAGCCATTCAAGAGAGAGGGAGTGAGCACCCACCATGAAAGGCTCCGTGTTTTGAGCCAGATAAGGCAGAAGGCAGAAAAGAGCACATCCTGCAGAGGCAGGTTTGTGTTTTTTATCATTGCAACCTCCTCCCTTACACAATGGGCTCAGCTGTAAAAATCCCTGCACTGGGTAGTGTCATATTCACACAAAACATTTCCACTTAGACCTAGGATTTTTATCCCTTCTGATGAGGCATAACTAGCTCATCTATGTTGATGTAAGGGGCAGCTGTCATGTGCTAGAAGTTGTCACAGACCATCAAACACCCTGCATCTGCCTCAGACTCATATCTGGGGCCTTCCACCAGAGGACATGCACATCAGCCAGTGCTGGAACAGATCCATGGCGTTTTAACAGAGAGCGTAAAACTCTCCCACCCCACGGGGGGGTACCTGAGCATTCCCATGTAAGTGTAACTGCACATTAACCCATTAAACTTTGTGTTTCACAGGCTTCCCCCTACCCCAAACGTTGACTGAGACTGTGGCCATCACTTTGGCCAACAGACATCAAAATTGCAACAATCCAGTCTTGTTGCTGGATCCACAGGTGATGAAATCTTTCTAGTCTTTCCCTTTCTCTTTCTTTCTTCTCTTTATACATTTTCTTAAGTGTTATTCTTATGCTTTTATATTGCTGTATTGCTATAGATTATAGCCAAAACAACTCACCTGTGTTCCTTTGCAACTAAATTGTTCTAAAATAAACACTACACATATAGATATATATTTATAAACACCGATCATACAACACTGTTTTATTCTAATCCACCCCAAACAGGATCTATTCATATGAATCTTACTTACTCTTGTCTTCAGGGGCTGGTCATAACACTATCAAACAAAAATAAAGTGGTCTGGCCATGCCACCTTACCAGCTACTGTAAAAAATTAACCCTGTCCTGGCAGAAATAGGACATGGACCTAGTGTCAAGCCAAAATATAATTCAAATAAAATATGTTTATAAAATAGTTTAAAGAAAATAAGAGACTTCTTTGTAAAGGTGTTCCATTTCCTTGTCCTTCGCATCCCCTTCTTCATTATTAATTTAATTTTTATTCTAGTAAAGCCAATGGCAAAACTTTTAATCATCCATTGTATTATAATGATAGCAAAATTTTTGCTTCTCCTGTATTGTTTTACTCATTAAGAATTCAAAGCTGGGTAAGGTTGTCTTGTTTCCTGAGCAAAAAAGGCCAAGATGACCTATAGAAGGTATGTCTACATTTTGTAAAGCTGTGACATGCACTGAACTGGTTGTGTCCTCAACAAAAGCCAGAAACAGAAGAGATACAACAAAGTGAAGCAGATCAATTTTCCCAGACATAGCACATCATAAGCAAGTTTCTAGGACATGAGCTAGCACGGCTTCTTTGTACAATATTGTGCCATCAGGTTTGTTGTTAAGTCTGCAGACTAAAAACACTGCTGTACATAGAGCTGTAAAAAATGCTCAAAGTCCTCCCACTGTCATAAATGACATCCTGAATAGACCCCTAGAATTAATTAAAGCCCGATGGAAACATATGTATTTGGAGATTCTTAATCTCTTAATCATATTCTTTACATTTTTATTAAATTGTACAAATAGTTGTGTCAGTTACGCATATAGACACATATAAAAAGTGATGTTGGAAGGCACTCAGGAAGTCATCCATTCCAATTCTCCACTCAAAGCAGCATCAACTTGGAGATTTTTATCAAGGATTTAGGATCTTGTTTTTAAAACCTCCTACAATTTAGGAATTTCCTACAATTTAGCTGTCTTCACTAAACCACTAGATTGAAGATTATATTAACTGTCCCACCTATGAATGTAAACTTCTATAGACATGAGAATGATCCAAAGTAGAATTAAAAAAATCAGCATTTAGAGAGTAATTCAGGATTTCTCTTATCCAATTTTAACTTCTACACAACTCTTAGGTTCTTCAGTTATTACTTTGACTGCTTATAAAATATATTTCAGATCAAAAATTATAATGAAAGTTTTCTATCTATTTATTGAGTAATATGGTGATGTTATCTTGATATTTAGAAATTTGTATCACTATATTTTGTGGAGATTCTGAACCTTCTGCACCTGAACTTTTTGAGTCATCATCATCATTATTCAGAAAATTTTACCTTGCACAAATAACTCCATAGATCAATAGTGAGAATCATTACAATTTTCCTGTTTATCTTGTACTCTCTCTTCATGTTTATCCCTGTCTTAGGTGGAAATTGCTCAGCAGATAGTTTTCTAACAGTTTTTCTATTTGTGCATAAAATGTATCTAATCGAAGTTTTTTTAATTTCCTTTTTTTGTTAAAGTGATATTTCATCTCATATACAAAACCCAAGAAGGAGGACAAGCAGGAATGACATGATGGATGAGCTCATGTAATGTCACTTAAATCTCAAGGAATAAAATGAAAGATGGATACTATAATTAAATTTTGTAATTAACAAACCTATCTGGTGTGCCTATGAGCATAATATTAGAAAGTTGTGTCCTTAAATATTTAACTTTTCTAGTCCTGTATTTTATCCAACTATAGTGAAGATATGCACACTGTAAGAATGAAGAATAAAGCAAAAATTTTGATTTCTATTTCTTAATCATTTCTGATCCCTGCCTATCTAAAATGTTTTCTTTTTTCTAAACTGGAGATAGAAAAAATATGAATTTCAAAAGATGCAAATGGCTCTTTTATATTTACTTCAGTGCAAAGTTTTTTCCTTGTGAGTACTAATAGAATAAAGTAAAATTAAATTAAAAAGCCCCTGCAGTCAAGAACAAATCTCTTGTTATACGTTTTCTATCTCTAAAGAATATTAAGAAAACCAAGACCAAAACCACCACCATGCCCTCAGAGAGCTCATGGGATCAAATCAGACCTGGAACCAGTGTGTCAGAGAAACATAGAATTATTTGCAAACAGAAGAAGATTCTCTGAGGTTCCTTTCAGGAACTTGATAAGACCATTGTGCTCTGATACATTACAAATCACTATCATGTTATATACATTAAAAGTAAATAAATAATCCAAGTCTATTTTTAAGTGCATGGTGCAAAATGTCTGTGTTGCCCAATGTCGCAGTTTAAGCCCAGCTGTCCACTAAGTCTACTCAGCTATTCAGTCACTCTCACCCTGTGGGATGGCGAAATGACTCAAAAAGGTAAAAGTCAGAAAATTTGTGGGTTAAGACAAAGGCAGTTTAATAGTAAAACAGCAACAGCTGCATGCCCAGCAAAGCAAAGCAAGGAACTTATTTACCACTTCCCAGCTGCAGGGAGGTTTTCAGCCATCTCCAGGAAAGCAGGGCTTCATCACACATAATGATGACTTTGGAAAACAAACACCATCCTGCTGACTGTTGCTCTCCCTTCCTACTTCTTCCCTCAGCTTTATATGCTGAGCATGACACCCTATAGCCTGGAATATCCCTGTGATCAGTCTGGATCAAGTGTTGCCTCTGTGTCCCATCACTGATTCTTGTGCACCCCTAGCATTCTCATGGGTGAAGTGAACTGAGGCAGAGGAGGTCTTGGGTCTGTGTAAGCACTGCTCAGCAACAGTGAAAGCGTCTTAGAGTTATCAACAGTTTCCAGCACAAATACAAACCATATTACTGTACTGACTATTATACTGAACAAATTATCCCAGCCAAACAAGCACACCTCTCTCTGTAAAACCAAATATAAAACTTTTCAAATGAAACAGAATGTTTCTCTTAGACCTTAGTTTAGTGAATATCATTTTAAGCAAAGTTAACTCACTAATCTAACGGAAGGACACTTGTATATTAGGAAATAATAAAACTGTAGTGGAAATGGAGTAGATAGGATTCTCTTTGTGTCTAAGAATTAAATGACATTTTGCATGTTTATGTTGTTTATGCTTTTTGACTAAACCTGCCAAAACTTCCATCTCAAAATATCATATTAGAAATACTCAGAACCATTTCTGTTTATCCTTTAATTTGAATTAGTATATGTAAGTATTTATATTACTGGCATAATAAAAATTAATTCGTTCTCACTACTTGCATTACAGATCATTAATTAACCTCTTTCCAAAAAACTGAATTCACACATGGTCTTATTAATTGCATACGAGATTTTATTAATAGAGCAAATAACATTGAAATTTCATTGCTAGAAAATGTATATTTTCTATTGGTTTTAGTCCCAGAATTCAAATTCTTTACCAAATGTCTAAAATATACAGTGTGTGGAGAGAATTTAGCAAACCGAAGGATGACTGCATTGAGAGGTGAACTGTCACTGGAATATGAAAAATCAGTAGCATAATTATATTCTGGAAACTTTATCCAGAGGCAGAGGGAGGTTACTGAATGCCTGAATCAACAAATAACCCTTGAAAACAACCCCTTAAAGTTCCACCTCCAACATGTGTTTTTCTCATAATTCATAAGTTTTACCTAGATTTTCCATTTTTTTTTCCTCCTAATTCTCTTGCTTCACTCTCTTTCTCTGGAGACTGGAAGTTCTTGTTTTCCATTGTAAATGTGATAAAACATTTTTAGCTATGTTTCTTTTAATGCACTCTTTTAGTTCTCTATTTTGTTTACATGCTCATTTTCCTTCTGTTCTGGAATTTTAAAGGGCATTAGATTCAAAAAGGTATTTGTCTTTTCACAGATTACTTGATGCATTGTTTATTTTAGTAATAATCTTTTTGAAATACTTTTTTCTGTAATGCCTGTTTGAAATTTAAAATAAGATTAAAATATCTATACCTAATATTATTTGTCAGTAGTCAATTTATGATTATACCTGTAGAATGTACTTCAAGATTAACAATGGCCTCTATCAGTTTTCAAGAAGATTTTAAAATAACAAATAAACGTTTCTCTATTCTGCTGTTACTCCAAAAAAAAAAAAAAAAAGAGGGAAAAAATTAAGTATTCCACAAATATGAAGATTTCCTCCCTCAGGAAGAAATTCTTAAAAATATAATGACATTACCACAAAGGTGTCAAATATGATTATGATTAAGTATATAATTACCTGATTAATTATAAATTATATTATCATTGGTAGGGTTAGCTTGATGAAGTAGTGCAGAAGTTTCCACTCACTGAATAAATCTTAGGCTTTTTACCAGGTGTTGTGGCTGAGAACTCATGACTGACTTGACAGTCATATGAAAAACCAAAAAAATGCCAAAAACCCTTATGGTCAACACCACTGGGGGAAAAAAAAATGTGTTTGATGAGGATGTAGTTACAATGTTATTTGCAGTCATATCAGATTTTTTTTCTAGTTTTAATAGAAAAGTGCCACTACTAATATTGTAAAAATTGTTCCTCAAAACCTACACACAATCTAATCACCCTCCCCACCTTGTGCTGTGCTCATCCTTGAAATGTTCCTTTGAGTCTTAAATTCTTGAACTGTGTGGGGCTAAGACAACAAGACAGTAGACAACAGAACTCTTTGGGGTGGAATATGAACAGCTAAAGGAAACTAAAATCAGATCAAGACAAGACAGATACTTACACTAAGTACTGTCAAGTAAATAAATAGACTATGAACTTTCACTATGAATGAAAAAATTATGCATATTCCAAAAATGCATAATAAAAATGCAAAATTCACTTCTAATAAAAATATATGCATATTCCATATTTATTTAAATATTTATAGTGCACAAACTCTGTCTTTGCCATTTTATCACTGAAATCACCCAATGAAGTTTCTAATATTTTTTTTTAGCCATGCTTGTACCAAATGAAAAATGTGAGTCGGTATAAAACTGATAAAGCTAGTCATAACTCCTTAAAATTCTAAATAATCCACAGTAGACACTGTAACATTAGAGTGATAAAAAAATTATTGATTTCTAAAAAGAAAGGAACAAGTAAATTTGCTTTGTAATTGTTGAGAATGAATTATTGTGAAATACACCCTAGTAGATATTTTAAATATGTTCTCATTCTATGCAAAAAAAAAAAAAAAAAAAAAAAAAAAAAAAAAAAAAAAAAAAAAAGAAAAGAAAAAAGAAAAAGAAAAAAGGTTAAAAAGTTTATAAACAGTTTATGCTTAGTGTGAATATGACAACAGGCCAGAATGCAGCAAAGATATACTACTTTACTCAAAGTGTGTCATTACTCATTGTGAGAAACTGCATATGAAATCAGTGAATGAAATGTAAATTAAAGGATATGTTAATACTTACCCAATTGAGATAAGTAAGATTAAAATATTATTCAAATGATATTTCATTTTAATTAGATTCTCCTTGTCAAATATTGTATGTATTCCAATACATTCAGAAAATTAACTGTATTCTTTGGAATTAATTTAGCAGTTTAAAATAAAGCTTACTTTATTATGAAAAGTCTGCTCTCAGCAGTAGCTTTATTAACTTGTTATTTTTTTTATAAAATAGATTCCAGTTCTTCAGGTAAGATTTTGTTTTTCAAATTCAGAGCAGGTAAAACTTTCAAGGTGGTATTTGAAAACTGCAGTATTTGCTGTTTCTCTAATCTACTAGAAAATTTTCTTAGGCTTCACATTTTGCATGGCAGTGATTCATAACAGACTGCACAAAAATCAATTTATATATTGACTATAAGTATCATGAGTCAAGTTAATTGCTTTTTTGACTATCATAAATAATATTATCATGTTTTTTACTAAAGATAAAATTTTTAGTAAAGTGTAGGTCTGATTATATTTTTCCCTCTAGGTTTCAAATGGTGATATATATGTTGCCTTTTTCTCTGGGGCTTCTATTAATTTGACTGAATGTTCCTCTACCAAAAGAATTAGAAATATTTGGTTGTTGAGTGAGAAGTTACATTATTACTATTATTATTATCAGGAAATATGATCTTACATTGTGGTTCTAACATGTCCATAGCCACAAGTAGAAAATAAAAACATTTCAGCAGTATAGATTAGAAATCTAAGACACATAACAATAGATATATCATGTGTTTAATTTCTAAAATTTGAATATTCTCCTCTTACATGTGTTGAGAAAACAGAAACAAAGAATATATATTGTTGATTCTTCAAAGAGGTGCAGAAGTATCAGCTTTATGTCTATCACTTTTTTATGGACATTGAGATTATTGAATGGAGTCCTTTAGTGGGGATACTTCCAAGTGAACAAAAAAAAAAAACAAAAAACCCTCAAATGTGATAGGATTTTATGTAACTGTCATATTTTTTTCTCCCATAATTTGTGGTTAGTTTTGACAAAACTTACATTTAATACACTATTTCACCTGAGCAGAATCCAGTAAAAAGTTGATAAAATTTATCAGACTTAAGACATATAAATAAAAGAATGTTTTTAATTTTAAATCTTCATATGCCCATGCTTCACACACTGGTGAATTACAGCGGATGGATACAATCTCTTCAGGGAGGGCAGGCTGGGTAAAACCAGAAAGAAATCTCACATTGGCCAGTCCTGATTTCCATGGAGAATTTTCACCACCTTGAAATTTGTTGAAACTGCTACATATCAATGCACAAGCAATCTATGACTTCACTGATGACAATTTCCCAGCAAAGCTGTTCAAGAAGCTGACAAGGAATGGCTGTCACCTGAACCTATTATTTACAAATGAGGAAGAATGAGCTGTGGACTGAAATCTGCGGGCAGTCTTTGCTACCATGAGAAGGTGGAGGTTATGATACTAAGAGGAGGAAGCAGTACAAAAGCAGGGCCAGAACCCTGAATTTCAGGAATGCAAATTTTAAGCATGTATTAGTTTTATGTGGCAAAGTTTTCAAGGATAGGAAAGTTGAATGACTTCTCTATATGTCAAACAGAGTCAACCTTTCAATATGTGAGAGAAATACCCCGGCAGACACCAAAGTCACAAAAACAGAGGGGAAGAAGGTGGTCCATGTGCCAGAGTAGAGATTCCAACTCAGCCTATGATGAAGACCACAGTGAGTCAGCTGTTCCCCTGCAGGGACCCTGCTGGAGCTCATGAAGAACAGTAGACTGTAAAAAGGGAAGGACTCACTTTTAGAGTGAGTCTCAAGTTGAAGAAAATCAATGTTCTGCCTATTAGGTGCCTTTTTTTTTTTTTTTT
>VWYO01026106.1:0-43962 GCA_013400275.1 Rhadina sibilatrix | reverse complement strand
TTTTTTTTTTTTTACCCCTTATTCTAAAAAGGAAACTAATTTTTTGAGAGCATTAGTTTTAAAGCTTTTATCTGTACTAGCTGCAAACCCCCCTCTAATAATTTCTCATGGAAAAATCAGAAAAACTGTGGCATAAACAAATTTTGAACTAAATTGAGCCTTCAAATTATTAACTGGATGAAAGAGGACTGGAGTAGGGAGTCATCTTATGAGAGCACCAATGTATAATATTAAATAGGAAGTTGCTTTTATTCTCTCAATTAAGTTGCGAGATGTTGTGAAGGCTCCATCCCTGGAAGTGTTCAAGGCCAGGCTGGATGGAGCCTTAAGCAGCATGGCCTAGTGAAAGTTGATCTTATCTATGTCTGTGGGGTTGGAACTAGATGATTTTTAAGGTCCCTTCTAAACCAAACCAATCTATGAATCTATGATATGACTTGAGGACTATATGCCTAAACCATTCAGGAGGGACACCTGAAATTTAAGCCAAGAATTTAAGAAGTGCAGGCTGGAAGAACGGACTGTGAAGTAAATTGAGAACTGGATGAATGGAACATCTCAGACGGTTGTAATCCGCTACAGAGGATCTAGTTGCAGTGTTGTGGTTAGTAATTAGGTGCCCTCCAAGGGCCAATATTGTGTCCAGTCATTTTTAATTTTTTTCATCAGTGACTTGCATAAAGGGACCTCAGCAAATTTGGGGGTGATCCAAAGCTGTCAGAGGTGGCCAATACCCCAGACTGCTGTGTAACCCTGCAGAAGGACCTTGACAGGCTTGGAGAGATGGACAGAGCAAGGCCACCTTGCTCTGAATTAAAAGAAGGCAAGTGCAGGGTACTGCACCTAGGGAGGAATTACCTCATGCTCTGGTCCAGGCTGGGGGCTGACCTGCTGGAAAGCAGTTCTGCAGAGAAGGACCTGGGGGTCCTGGTGGATAGCAAGCTGTCCATGAGTCAGCAGTGTGTCCTGGCGACCAAGAAGGTTTATTGTACCCTGGGGTGTACTAGGAAGAGTATTGCCAGCAGGTCAAGGGAGGAGATCCTGCCTCTCTACTCAGCCCTCATGAGGCTATGTCTGGAGCACTATGAAGAGCTCTGGGCTTCTCAGCACAAGAGAGACATGGAGCTCCTGGAGGAGGTCCTGCAGAGGGCTATGAATATGGTGAGGATATTCGATGATCTTTCTTACTAGAGAGTTGGGGCTGTTCAGACTTGAGACAAGGTCTTGTCAATGTATGCAAGTACCTGAAGGAAGGATTCAAGAGAATGGAGTCAGGCTCTTTTTGGGAGTAAGGGGTAATGGGCAGAAAATGGAACACAGAAAGTTCCACTTGAGAACCTCTTCACTGTGAGGATGTCAGAGAACTGGAACAGGCTGCTCAGAGAGACTGTGGAGTCTCCCTCTCTGAAGACATTCAAAAGCTAGCTGGACACGGCCCTGAGTGATACACTCCAGGGGACACTGCTTGACAAGGTGGGGTTGGACTAAATGACCTACAGAAGTCTCTTTCACCCTTACCTCTTCTGTGATTCTGTGATATTAGGGAGGATTTAAAAAGGCATTTTACAGCCTTAGGCAATCGATTTCAGCCTAAAGAACCTAAGTGTGACTCACAAAAAGAACAATGGCTGAGAGCAAACATTTATTATATAGATCACACCATTATTACCCTGATTAGAATAAGACAAAAAAAAAAGAAAAAAAATACTCTTAATTGTCTCTCTGGTTTTAATAAGGAAAAAAAAAAAACACAATGACAAAACATTGATTGGAAATAAATCTGATTAGTTATTAAGGGGTAATAGTCTTCCTCAGGTTGCTCAGTGTCATACCAAGCCTTTTTTTATCAGATGGAAGAAGAAAATTACAAACAAAGACAGGATATAATCAATATTAAGCCGAACAGACTGAAGAGTATAAAAATTTGGGATACATTTAGTGCCTCATTAGCTTTTGTAAGAATGTGCTTGAAGAGAAGATGATCTCAAAAGCATTTTGTTGTGTTCAAAATAAAAGTAGTTTTTAGTTGATTTTCTTCCTTGTAACATTTTAACTCACTGACTTTCATCAGGAACTTTGCTATTTCTTTTGAGGCAGATATGCAATGAGTAGAAATAGTCCTTTATTCAAGGAGGGTGATTATTTATATTAATTTTGTACACAGATATATACTTTATATAGCATACAGTGAAGACAGAAATAAAACCATATCAGCAGGAACTCAAACTGCTGCTTGTGAAATAACAGACTTTATTTAAAGAAAACTGTGACAAATGTCTGACCCCAGAACAGCACAGGATAACAACACTATTTGGTGGCTGGTATTTCTGGAAAGATGGAGTAAGGGAGTGAAGGAGAAGGTGCTGTTGTTCACAATCATAAAAGTATCTGTATGTCAAAGAAAAACTAAAATGCCTACTGAGAATCTGAAGAGTATTAAAATAATGCTTTCCACCTTCTAGCTGCAGAACAGGGAAGTACAGTATCTTCCTGGTGTTTGCTGCTATTCATTTTTACTTACAAGTATCAGAGATAGCCAATACTGATCTCATGAACTTAAATGGTATTACATCATTCAAATATATTTTTTACCAAGTAAGTAATACTCTCCTTCAAACTCAGCAGTAGACTATGAATGACTAAATCCATTCATTAAGCAAAAAGACTAGTTCAAACTCACCTTTTTCCTAATGTTTCAAACATTCCATTTAATCTGAAATGTCTGTCTTGTATCCAGCTGCCCTGAGCTTTTCTCTAAAATCATTATTCATCCATTCCTGACTATTTCTTTAGCCTTCTGCTCTTCATTTTTGCCCAAGTTCCTGTCCTTTTTATTTATGTGTATATCTTCATAACAGAAAACATGCTTTTCACCATGTTCAGCCTGTGCAGCTTGATTTTCTCATATTCTTTTTCTCTGTCCCTCAACTTTATCATTGTTTCTCTACTGTTTCCAAGTAGCAGTGAATGACAGAAAGGTAAGAAAAAATCGAAAGAAGAAAGTTGTTTTTCTCATTTTCACATTATTTCACTTACATAAGAAGGAAAAAAACACATGATCATTTTCCTATATGATATGCATAACTGATTTTTAAAATTTAGCAAAGCATTACTAAAGCCACACATAAAATACTCACATACACATATGCATATGAACTGTACATATCTATACATACATAAACACATACATGTATTTGTAGATTTTTCAAAATATAGGAACACTATGTCTATAATCACAGGGTTGAAAATATAAACAGATGCATCTTTTTACTGCTTTTTGCATGTATGTAAATGGTGTTTTTTCAAGAGTTCTTCCCAAGTAGAATTTTGTGCATTGAAGCCATGCATCAGTACAACACAGATTAACTTATAGTATAAAATTTAAAACAATACTTCAATATTTTTTCTTAAATAGCTTAGTTTCAATCTCTTTAAAAGAAAATTTCTTACACTGCCTTAGAAAATTTCCAGGCATCTCAAGGGTAGTGGAAGGTGATGTTTAAATTTAAATATTTTTATGTCAAAATTTTGGTAGCCCTTAATTTTGTATGTATATGTGTGCTGGTTTTGGCTGGGGAAGAGTTCATTTTCTTCACAATGGCTGTTATGGGGCTGTGTTTTGGGTTTGTGCTGAACACAGCATTGATAATATGGAGGTGTTTCCGCTGTCACCGAACAGTGTTTATATGCTTTTTGTACTCCCACAATGAATGGAGATTGGGAGTGTATGGGAGATTGGGAGGGGACAAAGCCAGGACAGATGACCCAAGCTGACCAAGGGGATATTCCAGACCATATGGCATCATATGTCATGCTTAGTATATGAATTTGGATATAGATGGAGGAAGAAGAAACATTTGGAGCTGTGGTGTTTGTCTTCCTAAGTCATCATTACAGGTGATGGAGCCCTGCTCTCCTGGAGATGACTGAACATCTGCCTGCATGTGGGATTTAATTCCTTGTTTTGCTTTGCATGTGTGAGCAGCTTTTGCCTTCCCTATTAACTTGAACTCAACTCACAAGTGTTCTAAGTTTTATTCTTTCAATTCTCTCCCTGATCCCACTGATGGGGGACTGAGCAAGTGGCTTTGTGGGGATTGACTGCTGGCTGTCATGGCTTAAACCACGACAAAACAACAAGCAACTTCAGGTAAGTAATCACATATCACAAAGCTACACGGGTATACTTTCCATGACTGATAAACAAAGCACTTCAGCTTGTAAACATCAAAAGATGTCTACATACCCCCTCAAGCACTAAGCCCTGGAGGGAAAAATATGTGTTTTTCTTTTCTCCTGATTCCCCTTTTGGTATTTCTTCAGTTTATCCTTAGTTACCTAAGGATTTAACATAATGTTCTTACAGTAAAAAGAAAGAAATCCAGCAGGTTGTCTTATTAGAAACTAGAATGCAGATGCTATGGCTTGATGGGAGCTACAGTAGCAGTGTTAGCCTTTATGCCTTGTTTCACATACAGTTTTTTATTTTATAATGGAAGTTATTAATTCTATTGAATTGTTGCATGTTCATGGAGAAGCAGGGCTGGGATGGAGGGAATTAAATGGTGAGATTGTACTCAGTGCAAAATTTTAATAATTTCATAAATTTCATAATTGTCATAATTTTCATAACTGTCATATTTCCTACTTCTTCAGATCCTTTTCTATTTTTGGCTCCTGGTAAAATAACAGTAAATAATTGACTTTAACCTATCTTACTTAATGTAGTAACAGAAACCTTGACAGAAATGGTCAAGAAATTCTAAAAATAGACAGGTTGAGGCAGTAAATGGTAACACATCATCTTGTATGCAGATGATATGTTGCTGTTATTGATAGAAAAGTCGCTTATTAACCTAGTCAGAACAGTATATTCAATATGAATCCTGATTGTCCTGAAGATCAATTTAGACAAATCTATATTCAAGTTGACACTCATGTGAAGCATAAAATTTGAGTGGTTTGCACTTTTACATTTTAAATGGAGTACATGACAAAACAAATGTAAATATGGAAGGGCTTTTTATTGTGCTTTATTTAGCAAACTTGAACTGCTTACTACCCCTTTTTCTGCCTTCAAGAAAAGGTACAAAAGCAGTGCTGAAAAGAGAATAACACAAAATCAAGTTTCTTACAGTTACTGGTGCAGGAAAGATTGATGCAGTTTGCAAAGTCACCTTCACATGATTTTATATTTGTCATGGTTGCCTTGTCTAGTCTGCTTCTCAAAAATTGTTGAAGATTATTAAAGATCTTATCTGAGAAAAGGAAAGTGGTCTCTGTTCACTCTTAGATAACTTTGGAGATGGGCCGTCCCTTTTTAAGCGATCTCACTGGGCATTTGTGCCTCAGGGCAAAATATGTCACCTTCATACCTCTCTATATAAATCACTTTATGCTTATAATACACACTCTGAATTCCAAATGGATCATCAACTTCTCTAAAAGTAGCGACAACACATTTAGTAGCTAGTGAAAAATGTATAAAATGGACTAATGCAGAAAGAAAAGTACAGCTTTTAAGTACTCATAGCTCATATTTGATGTGTTGTGCAATGGGTGAATTTTCTCCTGTTTTCAGCTAAAGTTGTGGAAGACAATGACTTTGAGTTTGTTTAAATCTACCCAAATGTCAAAGGGGAAAATATTACATCTGGTAGTAGTCTAGCTAGCAGTTTGTTGACAAACCTATATATGTCTCAAATTAATGAAAAGTATGGTTTTGCTGAATGAGTTAGAAAGAACAGCAACTGAGGTCTAAAATTATGCTTTTCTCTTTCATAAAACCTTCTACATTCATCACCCTGAGAGAGGTCACCTGTGTTTGAAATTAATATCCATGCTGGTGCAAAGCACTTGTCTCTGAATATCTACTGGATACCATGTAGTACCACAATGAGCAGTGCCACTGTGTACCTGAAACAGGAGCACGTGTTGGAACAGGCCAGAGTGAGAAAATGTGCTACATGCCTTCAATGTATTGAAGAGTGGTTGAAGATTATGGAGGCGAAAAGAGCATCATAGGAACCTATTGTCATTTCAGATGAGTCTTTCTTTGATCTCTGTTTTCAATCCTGGTCTTGCCTTGAAGCTTAACAGCTAGACAAGCCAAAAATTGTACTAGGGAAAAATCTAGAGATTGAGTAGTATCAGTGTTATGGTTTAAACTGAGCTGGAAATCAAGCTCTATGCAGCCATTCTCTTTCCCCTACCCAAACTGAGATAAGGAAAACTTTATTGGAAACCATAATGTGATAAGAAAACAAACAGTAACAACAACAATAGTATTAACAAATGTATACAAAATCAGAGTTATTATATGTAAAATGCTCCCAGAGTCTGACTGATGCAATGTGAGCTGGTGCCATGTGACTCCCTAGTCAAAGAAGAAAATGGCAGACAAACCCATCTGCACACATTTTTCCCACAACCCTAAGCCAAGGAAAGAAACCAACAATGTTGTACAAAGTGTCTGCATCCATGCTCTTTTCCCAAGCTTGAGACAACAACAACAAAAAGATAGACAAAAGCCCACCACTTTGTTCACCATTTACTCCCCTGGAAAGAAGGAACAAAAATGGCAGTGGAGAATCTGCACATCCCTTTTTTCTGCCACTTGAAGCCACGGGCCCCTCTTCATGAAAGTGAGAATCCCTTATTTGTTCTCCTGCAGCGATGATGTGAGTGGTATAGAATAACAACCTGGACACATCTACGTGGCTTCATGCTCCACCTCCCAGCAATCCTTGGCCAAAACTAGGACAATCAGCAATCAGCAGTCTGCTGAGGGGTGTTCCAGAAGACTCAAATGTACCTAACAACCAATCTTAAAGAGCATGTGATATCACTGAGTTACTTTCAGTTCTGTGCATGGCGATATGTTTCATGCCACTGGCTATGCCTGTAAGTTAAACAGAAGTTGATAAACCATCTCAGGTCATTCAACCAGTTTGTATCCAGGATGCACAGAGCTAGCTCCTGCTACAGCATGCGGACTAAAAGTTATCTCTTCCTTAGGAGAGCATCTATCCCGGTCTGAAATTTCTATCACTTAAAGTCACCGCTTTGTGAGGAGTTTTTTCATTTGACAGTGAAATTCAATGAAGAATGCATTACATGCAAGAAAATAATGTGCATTAGTGGCAACTATTCCAATTTAAAATTTTATCCTACCTAATGGTTTAGTGGGGTCTGTTGGATATCAGCTGCGTAATTCAGGAGATTCTGGCAGAATGAAGTCTGGGCAGTATTTCCTGCAGGAATGTCAACAATTTTAGACTATCTGCTAGTTAGATTTTGTTGTGAACTTTTAAAATGTCATATAATATTTCTAGGTGCAATTTTATTGCCCAACTTTATTTTCTTCATACAGATTATTGGTTTATTATTTTAATTTCTTATTTTGAGCGGAGATTATTTGTATCATGGCCTATTCCTTCCTTGAAAGGAACTAAACTAGATCCTACAAGCAATGTTAGATATAATAAATTAGCAGTATTGTGTGAAAAAGAAGGAAATCTGATAGTTGGGATTGTTTTTTTTGTGTGGTTTTTAGTTTGTTTTTTTTTTTTTCTTTACTTCTTCAGTTTCTTTTTCTAATCTTGTCCATAGCATGAAAATTTTAATTTAGGAAATTGCACATGAAGATGACACATTCTCCAATGCACCAAATGATCTAAAAGGCCAGTCCTATGAGTCTTTAGATATTTGCTTGTTTATAAAGGCAGGTCTGCCAAATATCCTTTCTATTTACTATATTTTGAATTTTCAGATGTAGAATGGTGCTGTGAGTTTGAATCTGAGAATATTAATCAATGGGCCTGCAAAATATATGTACTCTGACTTGTTACAAAGACATGAAGCCTGTATGTCTGCCCTGGCTGTATTAGAAAAACTGGAACTAGATTAATGCTGACATAGCTGTGATAAATCAGTTAGTTCCATTGCTAAGACAAATTGACAGTGGTATAAATAGCCTTTACAAATTCTACGAATCCCCTAATATGTAGAATTCATCCAATAAATAAAACTTCAGTAAAAATGTGTGCTTACTCTTTGATTGCTGACTATAACATTGCAATTTTTATCTGCTTCAACGAAGATCATTATTAAAAAAAAAAAAAAAGAATTGTTTTACATTTTATTTATTTATTTTGCATCTTACAACTTGAAAGTAAATTATACAGAATTGTCAAAACTGTCCTTTGGCACAGTATTGTGTAAACATTGCAAAGGTTGACTGTAAGCATAAATTCTGAAAGTGCTCTCATTCCCGAAGAACATTCTTCAAGCAACATTAGAGGGTTGTATGTAAAGAGATATAGAAAAAATATTCTTTTACTTGGATAATTTTTTTTTTTTTTTCCTCTAAGAGAGTTTCCTCTTTATGTCTAATGGGAAGTTCAGGGAAGGGAAGTTCAGGGAAAGGAAGTGTTTGTGGACATAAAACCTATCAATAGGAATAAAAATTGGGTTTTGAAAAGTTTCCAGCTGATAGATTTTTTTCTTATTTTTTTCTAATATAACAATGAGTCTCATGAGTATCATCACGGTATTTTTCAGTCCAATGAGTTTATACCTAGCTATACCCAGTACAAGTTCTTAGCACTCAGTGGAAGAGGAGCAGGTCATCTCAGGAGCCTTTTCAACAGCGAAAATTGACTGCCATGTGTGCATCTACTATTTGTGTGAAAGTCACTCAGTTTCTTACTCAAAGTCTAATAAATATCTCAAAAGCAAACTACAAACCAGAAAGGTTCTGATCTTGTTTGTTCATACCTAATAAATTCAAACCATTATAATCCTTTCTGTTAAATGATATTGATTTAAATGTGTACTATATCTTTATGCTTATTTTTTAACTAGTAATAAAAAATATTATGTTCTGCTGTACTCCAGTGAAGTCAAGAGCACATGTCAAAATGTGAGGAAATATCTTTCTATCTATGTATTCTATCTTGCTTTTATTTTCAGTTCACCATATATTACTTTTTTATGCATTCATTTCCATTTTTCTTCCTTGCCATTACATTTCAGATTCTGTTTGGTTTAATGGGAATTGTACTCAGGTTGAAATTTTATACTTTTTTAATCTCTTTGCGGATAAAAGGAAAATACATTGCTGGAATAAGATAACCTATTTTAAAACTAAACTTCAAGATTCAATAAATAATCTAAATGTTCAAAACAAAGAAACAAGCAATTCCTTCTCTCCGGTGTCCTGTAGTTTCATTAAATTACATATTATTTATGTGTAGGAGATGAGGTTTTTTCCCCTGGTGGATTAATTAGTGCAAATGGCTGTTTTTGTAAACTATGATATTTTTATTGTTGTTTTAGACCAAGCAATGTCTCATTTAATGTCATATTTTTTACTGAGTAGAATTTAATCAGAAAAATGTACAAAAATGATATATATAATACATAATTTCAAACTGTGATCCATTTTGTACAGAAATTCATTTCTCTAAGTTAAGGAATGGCTTGGAAATACTGTAAAGTTCTTTCTTAAAAGACACCCCCTGATATTAGTCCAAAGATTTTTAGTCAGGTGTTAGTCAGTGTTAATCACCTACTAAATTAAATGAGACATTATTTGTATTTATTTATGTTGATAAATTGGATATTTCTATAAAATAAAGAGAAAGCCTTTTGACATATTCTGTGTTATCTGCAATTCTATTTATATAAAATTTTTTAGCTTAATTGCCTAGCTTTAGCAGCTTAATTTCCTGAAACCTTAGGTGGCAAGCTGTGAGCTTTCACCTAGATATAGTGAACTTTTACCTAGTTAAATAAAAGAAGGCTCTAGAGATTGTTCAAGACTGAAGATAAGGAAGGTACAATCACCAGAGGAACCTGCAGCCCAGAGATAAGGAAAGAAATTGCTCACCTATGAAGGGACCCAATGAAGAAGAGGAATACACCAGACCCTAATACAACTATTGACCCAAATTTTGTGTGAGGAGTGGGGAGCTTAGGTTGTAAGAGTATGACTGCCTGGGGATTTTGTCATTCAGGGTCCTTTTTCAGACACAGCTAGCTTGAGCTGAAGTGTTATTAATAAAAGGTATTTTTATATTGGAATGCATCTTTTGGTTTATTTATTCAGCAGAAACCTAGGCCAGCTGTATTGCAGTGGCTGGCATGCATAATTGCTATAACACATATAAAGGAGTAATATAATCCAGAATACTTCTCATTAAAAGAAGAACTATATGGTTTGGGTCTAATTTGTCACATTTGTTTTAATTTTTCTGCATAAACATTTGCAGGAGTTGTACATATACATGTACATCTTGCTAAAATTATGGAATTAGATTTAATGTATTATTTAACATGAATTATTTTCCTGTCTGAAATAGAAAGGAGACACCTTGTTTTTTGACACATGACAATGTGATATATACCACTATCTATAGAAAAATTAGTTCAGCATCTGGATGAAAATATAGATCATTATATTCCAAAAAACAATATCCCTTTTCTAAAAGAACACATTTTTCTCTTTCCACTAGTCTCCTTTCAGAGTCAGAATTCAGTCTGGTCACAAAAACCAATAAATGTATATTAGAAGGACACTTCTCCTGAGCAATGGCTTTCCTCCATTGTTTTTTCCTTCATTTTTATAGTAAGATGTTTCCCTCCAGGCTTCAGAAAACAGGAATGCTATTTCATTTTTTATAAGTGACTTCCTCTCCTATACTCACTATTTTTGGCATTACCTAATGCCTTTGATATAATTTTAACCTCTGTAAACTCAGTAACACAAAATTTCTTCAAAGCAAAAGAATAAAATAAAGACAGTTCTGAATTCGATTCAATAGTTGACTTTTTTCTCTTCTTAGAAGGAATTTTCCTCAATATGGTGAAGAATCCTTCAAACGTGTAATGATTCAGAAAGGCATTCTGTGAAATGTATTGGTGGAAATGAGTCTATTTCTGACATTGACTTTTAGCAGTTCTAAATTCAGAAATGGTTCAGGGAATTCTCTGTATCTCTGCTCACGGGCAGATAGTACACAAATGGTCCCACTGACTTCAATGATATTCCTTAGGCAAATAATTGCAGAGTACAATGAGTTATGTCAGTACTGCAAAATAAAAAAGGGACAGGAATTTTTCTTTAGCTTTGGGGCTAAAAAAATAGTTTGAGTATAGTCACATGACATTGCACTGGTTCTGGGTCACTTCTGGGTTGCATATGGTGTCCCTATTCACACAAGTCAATACATATATATAAACACAGGTATTTATGTACATGTGCACACACTATTTCCTGGTTTTGAACATCTGAAATGTGTAAGATATGTGTGGGAGTTTGCCAGACTGATATGTTACAGTCACATGAGAAGGGGACATTTCCTCAAATCCTTAGTGTTGGATTAGTCTGTCAGCACACCAGGAAAGCTGAGACCCTTGTCCCTGACTGGTCTGTCAGAGTCCCATCGTGGGAGCTGTACTGAACAGTGTGCTGGATCAGAGGTTGATTCAACTGACTTATTCAGGGACACATGCTGACAGAGAGATCTCCTCGTGGGTCTCCACACCTTTATTCATCACAGGAGACTGCTAACGCCCTTGAAGGATTTGCACTAGCAGTTTACAGAATAGCATTCTTTAACAATAATATCATGACAGGTTAAAGTTCAAGGACTGTCAGTGATAGTATCTGATTGCAAAAATGCATTCAAAGCAATGCACAGACAAGCCCTAATGCCTGACAAAAATTACCTCAAGGTAATCATTCAGGGCCTGTAGAGTATGTTTTTTACTCAGTAAGTATCCCTATGGAAGAGAAGACACATTTAGCTGGAGTCTTTCCTAAATTCTCACCATGCTTAACTTACTTTTAAAGTATTTCTTTGCATTTAGGTAGAGCATGAGTGATTCTAGTCATAAAACTTATTCAGAGAGCAGTAGTCATACTTTGGAGGTGGGTAGTGTCAGTATTATATCTGAGATAACCTTGGGATAGGGATATACATCAGCCCAAGGAAAGTGATTTTACCACAATTGCTGATATAAAAGAAGACCATCTTCCTTTATCTCTCTTGGTTGTCAACTGCTGCAAGGCTTATCATCTAGAGCATTCCACTAAGTTCCTCTTGAAATTCTACTTTTAATCCCCCTTAGATTGTATTCTCTGTTGGGGAAATTGGCCATGTTGACCATATTCCATCCAGGTAGTGTCAAACACATTTCTCCCCATAATTTCCGTGTTGTTACAGCTGTGTCTACTACTTTCCACCATAATTGTGCCCCCAGTCATTTTTCCACACATTGCATGACGCAAAAAATGTGACCTGGATAGAGTGAAAAGATGTAGAGATGTCTGTGTAAGTATAGTGGAGCAATTTTGGAAGGCTGGGAAGTCAAAACAGACCAATTTTATCTGCACTACCTATTGGAGGCATTCTTTGATACATTCTGTCCTCTGAACCCTGTTATTTTCTGGTCTCTACTGCTGTGGATCAAACCTGTATCAGAAAATATTTTAACATGCTGTATGGAGAATCAATAGTCCAGGGGCACAGTTTGCTTTTAGCCTGGTTTATTTAGCAATATGGATATGTCATTTATTTGTAGTTCATCCAATTTTGTGTGTTGTCTGGGTTTCAGTCAAGGACAGAGTTGATTTTTTGTAATAGTAGGAGGGGGCAGGGAGAATTAGGTGTGGCCAGGACCAGATGTTTTTTGATTCCACTTCACTCTGTTGCTAGTGAGAGAGAGGGGTTATTGCATGGAGGTTGGGTTCCTGAGCATTTTACATGTAAATTATCCTCTCTTTTGTACACTTTTGTTATTAGTATTTTTGCTGTTACTCTTCATTTTCTTATCTCATTCTTATCTTAACCTATGACCTCTTCCTGTTGTGCCTCCAAATCTCTCTGGCTATCCATGGGAGGGAGGGATGGGTTAGGGGAAGGGTGAGAGGAAGATGAGGGAAGGGGAGCAAGCCAACAGCAGTGTGGTTTGAGGAGTCTCAGTGGGAGAACTATATTGGGCAGTATCATTCTTAAACCAGCACCTGCACATTGTGTTCCCTGCAGTCCAGTTTAATATCAGGTATACAGTTCAAATTATTATTTCAAAGTAGAATCTTTTTATCACTCTGTTATTTACTCTTGATGGTCTTTTGAAAGCAAAGATTATTCTTGCAATTTTTTTGCATATTGGTGAAATGCTACCTCAAAAATGATTACCTCAAAAATAAGTGACATGAAATAGACTATAGTTTTTAAAAGTAATTTTTGAATGATTTTTTTCACTAAAGAAACCAGTGTGCTTGAAAAGTAAAAGACCATAATTTTGTTATAAATATCTACTTGTATTTCACAAGTGATTCAAAGAATATGAAATATTAAGAAAATAATTCATTCACCCTAAAAGTTAATTTCTGAGCAGCAGTCAAAACTGGTGATACTTTCAGAGATTAAAAAAACAAGCACAGAGACACTCTAAGAGAAATTACTTTTTTATCCTGTGAGCATTTTTACACTTAGGTTTTGCACAAAGGACTGTCTATCTATAAAAGTAAACAAGAATTGACTACATGAAAGCCCATTCCATCAGAATTTAACATGGGCAGCAGCAGTTTTGCTCATGAAGACCACTTGTACAGGTTTTGCCTTGAGAGGAAAAACTTAATAACATCCAAATATCCAGTTCTTCTGCAAGAATGTGTGTTATCCCAGAACTTCATATAAAACTAGATAGGCACATTCATACATCTAAAACAAGTATTTTCTACATATTTACCTAAAAGCCAATATAAATGACATTTTTCAGGATATGATGAGAAGTTAAGAAACTCCAGGAGATATTATGCTGATGCATCATAGTTGCATTTCTATTTTGTATTTTGTCAGTGCATTTTTAGTGTGGGTTTGTTGTTGTTGTTTTTTTGGTTTTTTTTTTTTTTTTTTTTTTTTTTTTTTTTNTTTTTTTTTGTTTTTTTTTTGTTTTTTTTTTTTTTTTTTTTTTGGTTTTTTTTTTTTTTTTTTGTATGTTGTTGTTTTGTTTTCTGCAGAAAAAGAACCGGTGAACAAATGTTTTCAGGATATTCAAGGTTTACAAACTCCATCAATGACTAGTTACACTTAAATATAAAAGCAAAATGAAACATAAACCTATTATGTCCTTCTGAGAAATAAATCTGAATAAGCTCCTTGGAAAATAGCTGTTGTAGTTTCATCAGCTTTTTATGGAGATGATGGATTTCTGTGCTAAGATATATGACAACCAATGTCAGTGTAGTCATTTGCTGTATGGAGAATATCAGAATTTTTGTTATGGATTCAATGAGATTTTTTTTTATGTACCAGACTCCTTGAAAGTCTGCAAAATCTAAACCTATAGGCAGATTTTCAGACGTATTACCTTTAAAAGGTGTCATCCACCTATGTTTTAATTATTAGTATTGTAGAAAGAGACTTGGTGTCTCATTCTGATCAGAATGATACAAGCTTCTGATCCTTAAGATTTATATAATTACAGATACTAAAGAGAGAAGTACTGAGTAATCTCTGAAGAATGTGAAAGGTGCAAATTGTATTTTTTTGATTCCCTTCTTATTTCCAGCAGTTCAGTTCAACATGTTAGAATTCTGATAATTCTCACCACTATCCCTTGTTCTATGGGCCGTGTGCACATTCATAAACAAAACATAGGTTTTAGCTCAAAAATCCTGTTCTGTAAATGTCAGAAATTGACAATGACCTACAGTGTCTAGGCAGCTGCTCATGGTCTGTTTTTGTATTTGTGGGGGTGACTTTGTTCCATTTGTTTGGTTTGCGGTTGTTTGTTTCTGTTTCTTGTTAGGGTTTTTTGTATTTGTTGTTAAAATAATTGTTACTTCTCTCTGGGCTAAAACAAAAAGTTTGCTTCGTTCATTTTGTTTATTTGTTTGTGATCTTTTTTAAAAAAAGAACAAAAACAGCATACAAACAAAACCAACCCAATCCCCCAAAAATATTCTGCAGAAAAGGAAACTAATAATACACTTTAGCCACACTTATACTTGGAAGGGGCTATCACCACTGGTTATGGGCACCTTCATACTGTCTAAACCCTTAAAATATCTCATCATTGGCCTATAAAAAGGCCATTTTAAAAGTCTGGTTTACCAAGTGGAGGAGAGACTGTCTTAACTTACCACAACAACACCTTGGTGTCGTGGACTGGAATATGTGTTATCATGAAGATGGACCCTCAAAACCATTTACCTTTAAACTGAATTCTATGCCACCAAGTCAAATTCCTAATTCCACTACTGAACCTTTCTTGTATTAGTAAATCTGAGAATATGTGAAAAGAGGATTTGCCATACAGAGCCAGTCAGCCAATATAAATATTGACTGTGAGGAATATTTTGTAGACAGAGAGCCCTGGCACCAATCTAGGCTGAAATTGACATTTGGAATAAAAACTTTCCTCACTTCCTTTGGAAAAAAAAAAACCCAATGAATTCTCATTCTCATAAAATGATATTACTTTTTTTAACCTTCTTTTTCAAATTAAAAACTAGTACAAGATATCTGTAATATCCCCCATAGAATGTTATTTTCTTTATTAAAGAATTTTCACAGCTGTCACCTTGCATGGAAATAGCATAGCAAACTAACTACAAGTTGGAAAGGAGAACTCGGATAAAGAGAAGAAGGGAGGAAAATATTTGAGTCCGAATGGGATACTGAGAGGACTCTAAGAATAAAGTCATCTGTTAAAGCCAGGAGGATTTGTAAAGATGTGATTCTCCTTGACAAATGCAATGCAAAACATAAGGTACTGAGCAGCCAAACAGATCTTTTATATTAGTGTAAGTCAGGAATTGATTTTCCCTCACTTGTCTTTTCAAAGCATTCTATGTTGTCTATCAGATGCTGTAAATAAACATCCTATTTGCATTTTACTATGACCTTTTAAGTTAAAGGTAGTTTCAAAAAAACTACCTAAGTTATGCTTACCAAAGTTGCACAGATCCAAATAACTAGGTCACTGCAGCATTTGTACACAGAGCCCAACACTCCTACCGATTTCCACAAGGAGGCCATAGGGTAACAAGTTATACATCTACTAAAGCTTCATAAATCAATTTGAGAGCTGATGTTATAGAGGTCAGCAGAGAAAGCATCTTCAGTGATCAGCGATAACCAGAAAAAAATCACTCACAAGTCTGTGAGTTACTGAGGAATATTACTGAAACAAAGCATTCTAAAGGACAATGTAAGAAATAGAACACTTTCTTTTGATAATGCTGCAAAATTTCAAATGGTTTCCGTTTAAAGGCTTCAAAACAGAATCCTTTAAAAATTGTCATTTCTATTAAAACTGCTAGATAATACAATTGATAATCATGAAAGAGGAAAAGAGATAGATGCATCAAAATACATAAATCACAATCTATTACAAATATTATAAGTATGCAGTGAGTTCCTAAGTGTTTTATAGGCCAAACATACAGTGTTCTGTAGACTGTCATTAAGCAGCAGAGGTGACAATTGCTGTTATGCACAGTGTTTGCCTCAGCATATTTTATCAGGTTAAATCCTGAGAAATGAAGAGGGAAGATTGACCACGATTTGATGAGGACTTTTTGGATCAGAGGGTAGGGACAGATGGGTGAAAAAAGACAGTAATCAGGGAGTCTGCTGCAGAAAAAGAAAACAGAGGAGAAAGAGGAAATTTATATGCAAAAAGGTGGAATTAATACTTTCAAACTATAGCGGGAAGGAAAAAAGATTTATTTTTAAACTTTATTTATCTTTATCATTCAGCAGTTCAAACCCTTTTTAATATATATTTAATTATCTTGTTCCATTTATATAAATTTAAATGTGAAAAATCACATTCTTTTTCACATATTCTCTCAGCTCAAAGGAATGATGAGAATTTTATCCCAGGCTTTTGACTTTGTTTGTTTGTACACCTGGTGTTTTGTTGTTTGCTTGTTTGCCTGCTTTGATTCCATAGCTCCTAAATATTTTAAGCTCAAAGTTAAATGCTTTAGCATACAACATATTTGGGGTTAAGCAGTGGGAAGTACAGACCTTACTCTTGAATTTCCAGGATCCATGGATCACCAGAGGGGAGTTTTAAAGGAAAAGTTTCAGAATGAAATAACATATACGTTTCTAACATCTTCCTACAGTCCTTGATAGCCAGGAAACAGAAGGCTTTTGAAGTTCATTTAGTGTGCATTGCTCTCAGCTGGATGAGAAATGCTTTAATTCATTTCTTTTCTAGAGCTGAGCCAAACTGAATAGTTTATGGGATCTTAAATTGAATATTTATCTTCCTGTGATCTTCAGGAGAATTTGAGAAAGAGCAAAAATTTGCAACAAATTATTTTGATACTATCATTTTTCCCCTAACTATAACTGTCTTTCCTGAAGATTGGCCTTGAAAACCAGATACAATCCAAGTTAACCAAGTATATCATCAGAAGTGGAATGTGTCTGAATTAATATGTGAATTGATGTTCTTGTTGACTGTGATTTTCAATATTTTTTTTCCTGGAAAGCAGATAACCCATTACAATATTTCTTCAGTGATACCCCTTGCAGAAAAGGTATTTGTTAGATTTATGAGACACTGCTGAAAATTCATGCACGTATTCAAAAGAATATTGTATTTGAACGATATGCAAATAAGAAATAAAATAGTTAGTCATACTTCTGTGAAGGTATGAGCCAGATTCTGCAGTGGATTGACTCTGTTCTAAGCAGCTGTATCCGAAAGGTTTAGGTATTGTATAATTTTACTATATAAGTATTTAGGATCTTTATTGGGTTTATATGTCAAAATTTTGGTTACAAGTAAACTTCTATGAAGGGATGACTTCTATGAAAAGAGGCTAGGAGCTATCCCTATGTCAGGAAGAATCAGCTCAAGCTGTCTCAAAGATGGATCCACACCTGGCAAAGCTGAGCCTGATATCTAGTGACACCTCTGTGATATTATATTTCAAAGAGATGGTAAAAAATGTTGTGCAGCAGATTTGAGAGAGGATTGAGAAATATGTGAAAAACAACTGTACAGACACCAAGATCAAGCAAGAAGGAGAAGGCTTTGCAACAGAAATTCCCCTGAGCTCATGAAGAAGACTGAGGTGACACATGGTGTCCCACTGAGGACAGCAATGAAGCAGATATCCTCTTGCAGTCTGTGGAGGAAACTGCTGTGGACCATGTCAACAAAGAAAGAAGCTGCAGCTCACAGAAACTCCACACATGAACAGGTTCTTAATAGGAGACAAGGTCCGTGGAGAGAAGCTCAAAATAGTGTGAGTTTTGACAGAAACTGTGGGATCCATATTGGAGCAGTCTGTTCCTGATGGTCTCTGAACTCTATCACATGGAAGAAGCCCATGATGAAGCAGTTCTTGAAGCACTGCTGCCCATGGGAAGGGATATTGGAACAGTTTGGTAAGGACTGTATCCCACTGTCACGGTCAGTATACAGCACTTGACATAGACACTGCACTCAGGATGCTTCCTTAGAATCATCAGAAGGCTTCCAGTATCAGCATCTTATTATTTAAAAAGTCTCCCGTACCTTTTCTCTGTATCTCCCAAGAGCAGCTCCACACAGCTCTGGCTCTGTCTCTCCTTCAGTTCTGGTTCGCTCCTTCCTGTCCCTGCCATGGCCACCTAACCCTGTCTGTCCCACGTACAGCAGCTCACCTGCTCTGGCCCTTGCACAACCTCCTGTGCCTGGGTCTTCACAGCACAGCCAGCAGACTCCAACTGACTCTTCCCAGCTAACTCACTCTTTATCATGCCCATGGCTGTGAGGGCAAGGCTGTTTCTACTCTAGGATAATTAACACAGGTGTAAGATATCAGAGGGGAGACTGCCTTCAGCAGCATCCCCTTTTGTCTCCCCACATCCCACTGGAGGGACCACACACGGTCCCTCCAGTGGGATGTGGGGAGACAAAAGGGGATTGTCTCTCACATGTAGTGAACTGATTCCAACCCACTTTTTCCAGGCCCCTGCGATATATGAAGGGAGAGAAAAGTCAAGAAGAAAGTTGAACCTGGAAAGAAGTGAGTTGGGAGAGGGTAAGCAGTTTTAGATTTGTTTTTAATAAATTGAACTAAATTGAATCCCATTTCTTTTGCCCATTTGCCCAAGTGAGTGAACTCCCTGTCTTAATTTCAAACCATGACCTTTCTCATTTTTTTTGATCTCAATTTTATCTCAATTTTGTCTCTCTGTTCTTTTGAGGAGGAAGAGTGATAGAGTGACTGGGTGGGCATGTGGTGGCTAGCCAAGGTCAGCCCATCATAGAACCACAAACATTTTCAATATTTAGAATGCTATTATGACACACTGATGTCAGGAGCCTTCTCACTTGCTGAGGAACAAAAATTTTCCTTCTAAAAGGATAGAATCAATGCAGTATGGCTTTAAATTCATGGGGATCTTCAGGAACTAATTCTTAGTTTCTATAAATTCATGTTCGTTCCATGTAATCCAATTTTCAGTGCTAGAAAAACTTAAAATTATATGCCTTGCACAATCATTTGATAAGAAGGATCAAGGTAAGCCTTTTTCAGAAGCACATGCATCAATATTCAGACAGTGCTTTATATGGATTCCTATGAATACGGATTTAGCTGATTCCACTTTCAAACAGATGTTTCATTTGTATACTGAATCGTTTCATTTGTATACTGAGTCATTTCATATAAATGCTTCAGTATTAAGATTACAATAAATACATAAGTGGGGTTTTTTTAATAGTTATCTGTTAGATCTTTAACCAGTTTGATTTAAAACAAGACTGGCTGAATAATAGCACACATTTCAGAAAGTGGTATAATAGGGCAGAAGTCAAGTTCGTTTAAAAAAAAAATCCCAAAGTAGAAATATTAGTGTTTTTGTATACATTGTCCCTCTCTTCCTAAACTGTGGTTTGGAATGGCTTAAGCAGATAGAAAAAAATACTAAAAGAGTTCTGTTTTACTGGATTTTAGTGTAGGATTACTCTAATATTGCTACCAATTTGAATGCTGCTCAACAGCCTACAGCAGATCTGCATTTTGATGCAAACAGTGTTATCTCAATCATTAGAGGTTTTAGGGTATAGGCTAGGGATTAATATTTATAGCTGCCTAGAGAAGTGGAAATTAATCTCACAGTGTATTTTAAGACTTGTTTTCTCCCCTTATTGGAAAGGAAAAAAAAGAGATATAACAGAGTTCTGAAACACAGCTAAGATGCCTGAAACACTAAGCACCACTGAATTTTGCATGTCTGTAAGGTTAAGTTTTCTGCTCTAAAGCAGAGAGTTCAAAAACATATCAGAGTTTTGATATCTTTTTCTTTCATCAAAATTCTTTTTCGGACCTGAGAGACAGGTTTTCAAACCATGACATTCTGCTGAAAAGAAAAATTGCCAATTCTCATCCACCACTGCACCATCCCTTCTCCCAGATCACTTCATAGCTCCCCAGTGAACCAAGTAAGATGTGTTGCAAGCATTGTCATACCATAAACCTTACAAGAATTTTACGTTAAGTTAATAGTAAGAGAGATAGTATTGATTATGGTCTCTCTATCGTCTATCTCTGTAGAAAACATATCTCAGACAAAGCACCAAAGAATCAGTGTTAACAGAGTTATGCAACCATGAATCAAGAACAGGCAATGATCAGAAAGTTAAGCGATAGAATCAGCATATTAATAAATTTCAAGTTTCTGTGGATTTTAAATTTAGTTCCACAATCCCATTTCACCTCTACTTTTAAAATGATTCTTTGAAAGGTAAAATCACTAAGAAATTTTTTTTTTTTTTAACATTAAAGTGAAAGTTTTTCTTTAATATAAACTTTAAAAGATGATCAAAAGAAAGAAATATAGATGTGAAGTAATTAATTATTTTTTATTAAGTAAGTCAGGTACCTACATTTAAAACTTAGAGCAGTGAAGAAAATTCTCGATAAAGGAGAGATTCAGAAAGAAAAATCCCTCCAAAAAACTACTAGACACACTGGGCAAAGCACAGATGTGGTTTCGATAATTTTTCCCTGGTTAATAAAAGGTTAAAATCACCTCCATATATTTTAAACACCCCAAAAATAGATAATCTTCAGCTTAACCCTAACCCTAGCATAATTTTTACCCCTCATTATTTAAGAAAAGTAAACCAACTGTGCAAGGCAATGTGTTACTCTGAATACCTATAAACACAATGCTCATAAAAAAAATGCAGAGAGTTAAATATTTGAATAAAAGCCTCATTTATTTGCTTTTATGATATGTGAATTATTACTCTATTGGGGATGTGGAGTGATTGAGCAGCCAGCTGGGAATTTGTCCCTCAACCAAGACAATCCACCACATCTTGCTTATATTTTGAGCCAGTTGTAGTCTGAAAAGGTGCATTAGCTTCATGGACTGCCTCTGATAGGCCAGGGGATTAATTCTAAAAAGTTTATCTATTTCTATCTGTGTAAATTTACCCTTAAAATGGAAGTGCAAAGAAACCTTTTCCATGGCAACTGCAGCAACAAGGTTTAACTCATGTTTTGTATTCCCATATAATATACTGCCCACGACAACTTGACCTCAGAATTATCACTTTCAGCCTCTTTCTCTGTTCTTTCCAGCCCTTTGACAGAAATGCTGACTTGCTGACTTTCTTTTTCCGGGTGACAGAGATTACTTGTATTTCAGTGAGTTCAGAAATCTGCTTGCTGTTACTGATAGTCTGACTGTGTGTGCTGATAGGCCAGCCCAATAAAGTATTTAATTTTTCTTAATCTGTTTTTTTTTTCTCAAAATCCAAAAGAACTTTTTTTTTTTTTTTTTTTTTGAGGTCTTCATCCTCTGCAAAATTTGAATGAAATTGATCAGTTGTAAAGTTTTTGATGGATAAAAGAGGAAAGAGTATGATAAGGCAAGGACAGTTTAAAAAAAGATCTTAAAAATCCAGGAGAATCTAAGAGAAACATTTCAGAAGCTAATCACTAGAGAAAATCACAGGTAGACACAACCCATTCAGATTGCAAGTACCTTCCTCAGCCATAGGAAGGGCTTCCTAAGCCCTTTTCTCACTTCTTGATCTAGGGTTCAGATTTCTTCACTAAAGAGCAGTCACTCAAATACCTTTTGTGAAAACCACATTTTAAGGTCATTTAGAAAGATAGTGGGAAATCTGGGCTCCTTGTTTCCTCTTTTTATGTAAACAAAGACCATTCCCCTTCCCTGACTTCCATAATCAATAAATTTGACACATTATATCCCCTTATTGTATGTCCTTTTTTGTTGTTTGCTTGTTTGGGGGGTTGGTTTTGTATGTTTTTTTTGGAATCTTTTCTTCCCACTTATTACTTCTTATCTAACAATACTAGGTAACTAAATATCCACAACTTTGCATTCAGCCTGAGTTATAGTTTCCTGATTTTAATATTGCTAGGAAGTTTTTTGTTTGTTTGTTTGCTTGTTTGTTTTGTGTTTTTTGTGTTTTTTTTTTTTTTTTTCTATCTGGAAAGGGCATTGAACCTAGCAATCTTTGACAAAGGCAAAGTCTCAATCAGAGAGGTGTTCTTAGAGCATGACTAACACATAGTGACAGGATCTGAGTCTTTACAAACTATCACTTACTTCTAAGTGCCATAACTGTCAGCTTATAAGTTATTCATGTATTTTGGACTGCTCTTCATTCTTCCTATTGAAGCTATGTCACTATGCCGGAAAAAATTCAAGATTTATGAGGTTAGAAAGAGTGCTGAGAAGTGAATATAGCTAAATATCTTTACAGCTGGAACATCTACTTCAAAGATAGGAACTCAGTTTTCTGGGTTTTTATTCAGCCTGCTTTGACAGAGAAGCATAGTTTATTTGATCATAAACATATTATTAAAAAAAAATTGATTTCATATCAACCAGTGGGGACAGATATGTGAGGGTTCTAAGTTTATTTATTTTTGTGTTCACAAAGCTCCACAGTGCTCCACAGGCTTAAAAGCTAGGCCTTGCAACTGGGAAAAGAGCTAGTGCTAGTTCAGTTTGCTCAGTGCTAAAGAACGAATTTAGGAGAAAGAATTTTTAAACCAGCAATAGCTGAACTTCTGAGGATACATATTTCTTTGTCTTCACGTATCCTGGCCTGTAACCTCCTAAATGCAAGTGCTGTGCTTACTACCTTGATTCCTAGTTCTTCCATCTCTGCAAAATAAAACCTCAGTAACATCTCATATTTCTTACAAGTTTCCCTTTCTATTACCCAGACTCTCTACTTTCCAAGCTGCTCTAACACAGCGATAGAGTTTTCCAAACATCTGGACTCTCATCCTTGTCGATTTGGTAAAGCTTACTTTCCTTCATGGCCTACTTTCATGTTGTTAGACTCATGGCACTTTGCTCACCCAATTTTAGAAATCATTACTTTCTTGCTCCTGACAACATGTAAACCATCATAATTAAATCTCAGGTTTAAATAGATAAGCTCTCAGCTGAAGGCCATTGCCCCAGCCCATTTATCCCCTGAGAAAGAAAGGAGAATGAAACAGAACATATACCAATTTCTAATGCATTCTTTAAATCTTCCTGTGTTGAGACTATTTCACACAGACAAGTGTGACTAAACCTTTGCTGATATAATTTGCCTACTGTGGGAAAGCTTCAAATAACTACACTAGTGATGTCTACCTACTACATGTAGGAGACATGGTAGCTTTGTGGTAACTTAAGTGCATAAATATCACTTGGGTTTTCAATGATGAGAAAGGGAATTATTTAATCTGTATTTCTGTGTGAGAGTTCCCTTCTGGAGATGTTTTTGAACCTACTGAGTGATTTAAAGCAGATTTAACCCAGGGGTGGAAATCTGAAAGATACCTTACTTCTAGTTTCACAGAAATAAGTGGATAGCTAGCGCTGGGATGGAGGTCTAATTGCTTTCAAGCTGTCACACAAGAGTCTCCACTAAACTGCCCTATTTCTTTGGGGAAAAAGATTCCACAATTTATTTTATTGAATACAAATTTACTGAAGATTTAGTGTATTAAAATTAAATTGATTAATCAATGAAAAGACACATCTGTATAAACAAGACTTCACTACAGCCAGCACTCTAATTGCTATGACACAGAGGACTGCATCCTGACCTATTAAGGAAGTGAATTAATTTGTCATTATCTTTAATGTAGTATTTTAGATTTTTATTCATTCACACTTTAAGTCTGTTTCTATTTCAAAATAAATTATTGACTCTTGGTTCTTAATATATTTTAATAACATAGGTTTTAATGGTCTAAAGCATGATTTTAGGGTAAAATAAGTAAGAGGAAGTAAATTTCTCATTTAAAGAGTAGAAGGTTGATATGTAAGTTTGGACCCTGTCATTAGAGTTTCTTAATGTCTATGTTGTTGCACACCATGTCATTTTAGTTGGTATCTATATATTAAGATACTCAATATTTCTGCTGCACAGTTTGGATAACTTAGACACATTAACTGAGTTTCTCTATTCCTTTCAAGGGCTTGACAATATCTAAACTGAAGCATCTCCCTTTTAGGCACATCTAACTTTTTCTAGATCTTGCTCAAACAGTCTTAAATGCATAATTCACCATTATGCACCAAAAGGCACCAAAAACAGTCAAAGCAAACTGAATTTAGGAGTTTTTTTCACCTAGAAATGAAAATTTTTGGTTTGAATAAATTTCTCCACCAGGTCCATGTTCTTCTTATGTTGGGGGCCCCTGAGCAGGATTCAGAACTCCAGGTGGGATTTTGAGAGAGCAGAGGGGAAGAGTCACCTCTCTCTGCCTACTGACCATGCTGCTTTTAATGCTCCCTAAGATACATCTGGATATCTAGGCTGTGAGTGTGCATTACACATTCCTAAGACAGTATTTTTTAACAGTATTATTTGGGTGTATATTTCCAACTAACTCTAATTACATTTAGGCTTTTTACAAGCAAACAAAATGTGAAAAGGCACACTCCATAGAAAACAGTGTGAATGAATCTTTTTTTTTTTTCTTTTTTAATCTTTAATACACAACTTTGAATAAGTTGTTCTCTTATTGCTGGAATTTAACTTATTGATAATACTAAAACAGCAGATAAAACAATACAAAAAAACCCTCTTTCCTTTCCTAGATGTTCTTTGTGTGTCTTAATCACTTTTGATTGAATTTTCTAGCCCCTTTATAGTCTGCACTCTACCTCCAAACAACTTGCAAATCTACTTTGGGATGCCTTCCTCTGGTTCTCAGGCTGTACTCCATAACGCCAATCCTGATATTTTGAAATCAGCTGCACAATGCCAGCAAACTTCACAGGAAAATTTGCCCTGTTAGCAACTACTATCAAAAGTTGAAAAAACAATCTGAAGTAGAGAAATTAGGTCTGAAGGCAGAAGGTGGTGTTAGAGTAAGCAGCAGCACACAGGAGCCGTAAGGGAAATTTAAGAGGATTAGTGTAAATAGCATGTGTGTGCCTGGAGGCAGAAGAGTTTTTTTTTAAAGGTCACCCACAACTAAGCATTGCTAGTGGACTTGCAATTGTCAATCTTTTTTGTTACTTACATGCTGCTTGGAATCCTATGTATATAAACCTTCATTAAAAAAAGTCTTTACACATTTTCACATTTTTCTTTAAGGATTGATTTAGACATTTAGGAGTATAACAATAAATAACAATATTATATAGCAGGTAAATATAACAGAAAAATGAAGCTGGTATCCAGACTTCTCTTCTACATGGCTAAACAATATAGCTGCTACACAATGCTTTATATCCTAAAATATTATTTCCATGTCTTCTTAGAGGTTCGTTAATTTTCCTAGAGAGATAAAAACAGCATCTTTGAAAGATTCCTAGTAATACATAGCCAGTCCATTATTTTGTATTAATTAATTTCAGTTATATTATTTCTCTATTGGTTCAACCTAAATGTCTTAGTTAAAATGGCTCACAAAATCAAAGGGAAATCTGAATCCAGCCTAAATTCTGCTGCTCTGATGTACTATGTGTTCCAATAAAAGAATGAGACTATACCCCATATTCCTAGAACCAACTCTAATTATTTTTAATGATATTATTTAGTGGGAAATAAATTATAAATTTCTGAGAAAGAAAGGAGAATGAAACAGAACATATACCAATTTCTAATGCATTCTTTAAATCTTCCTGTGTTGAGACTATTTCACACAGACAAGTGTGACTAAACCTTTGCTGATATAATTTGCCTACTTACTTTGTTTGTGAACTGCCTGTGACTCCACTTTGTTGAAGGTCTGTAGCCATAAGAGCCACAAGCTGATGCAATCCATCAGCTTGGAGGATTAAATTTTCTTACTATTGTTTTAGCATTCATGCCATAGAATTAATGAAGTTAATGCTGGAACATTTTTGATTTAAAGAATCTTGCACCATGTTGATAAGTTTAATGGATAGCCCTGACCTTTAAATTATAACATGCATTCAATGAATCAGCAGATTAATAGGTCATCTAGCAAACCTGAGTTTTACCTCCAGTATATAAAGAACAAACATCTAACAAAATCTCATCAGATCATTGGTAAAATACTCCACACTGTACAAATAAAACATTTGTTTATCCTATTAAAATGTCAAGCTTTATTAACTAGAGGAGGTCACCAGCTAGAGTTTCAACACATATGCATGTTAATTTACCATGATATAAAGGTAAACAAGAGAATATAACCAATACATCTTGACACAAATTTATAGTCTCAAGTATTTCTGTTCTCAGGGGAATTAATACCTGAATGTAGTTAAACATTAAACTCCTCTAGAACTCCAGTGCCTGTACAATATATGAAACCTGGCTCAATGCAATCTGTACTGTGGTCTCACACAGGCAGCATGCTGACCTAAAGTGAAGTGGGGTAAAAGAAGCTTGTATTGTACTTGTATGAAACGTACAAATAAAAAAATGTCCTAAATAAGTTAATACAATCAAACACCTGACTTGTTTCTCCCTTTTCTAAATAACTTACTTTCTTAACACTGTCCTATAGTTTTCACTTTTAATTCCAATACAACATGTAGGAAATCTTATATCAATACATTGATATAATTTATATCAATAGAACATTGACAAATAGGTAAAAGTGGCTTTGTACAGAAGAAAATTGAGGCTTTTTAGTACAAAATAGCAACAACAAATCATAAAAAGCACGTAAAAACAACTTTAAAAGCCACTAATTTCCACTAGTCCAGTTTCACTGAGAAAAGCTGATGAACTCTCAGCAAATTCTCCCTGTAAGAGCATATTACCATCTACTTTTAGAGCTGAGGATTAAGAGACGTTCTTAAGTGGAGTTAAACTTAGAAATGGCAAGAAGGGAAACAGGAGACTGAATAAGGTCCCATAAAACCATTTCCAAAGGGGCAAGGATAGTCTGACATGATCTTCATGCTGAAAAATTTTATTCTACAACTGTGCACATCAGTTGCAATAGTGAAGTTAAAAGATACAGTATTAACCTGCTGTGTTGAGCCTTATTACTTGCTGGAAGGGTTTTTCCCCAATATACCTCAAAATAGAAGAGCTGAATTTCTTCTGAAAGGCTAAATATTATAAAAGGATATTTACTACTGACAAACAGATGACAACAGTTTTTATCTCACTGATTTACTACACGACTACTGTCCAAAAGGTTTTATCTGCCAAATGGAGATTTCTGTTATGAGTTATGATCTCCATGAAGAGTATCAAAGAAAAATAAAGATGAACAAGTATTTTTTGATCTTGAGAAGATCACTCCTTTTTTTGTTATTACAAACAGGAGATATTATTTATTTGCCCATAATACTATTTAAGAATTAATATACTGCCAAAAACTTGTGATTCTTCTTTTTTTTTTTTTACCATTGTTATTGTTGTTGTTGCTATTATTATTACTACTATTAGTATTAATGATAATGATCATAATATTCTTAACATCACCATAGTAGTATTTTATTGTGTGTTTCAATTATTAAACTATTATTAGGCAAACCCACAGGTTTTACACTTTTCAGATTCTTCTTCCCATCTCACAGGGAAAATGGGGATGGGAATGAATGAATTGCTGGGTGGCACTTAGTTGCTGACTGGAGTTATAAACACAACAAAAACTCTAATTTGACAAGTTTGTAAGACCATATACTCAGAAAACAAACAAACAAAACCCTCGCAGTTCTATTTTATTGTACTTCCTCACTAGAGCCTTACTACTGTAGGCTGACAGCATCTGTAGAGTCTGTTGAAGGGCACAGTTCATACCTAGGCTTCAAAGGAGGGGTATAATAAAAGGGCAGCAGAAGGAATCACAGAACCTGCCCTTACAGAAGCATCATCAACTAACTGCACGAAACTGCATCAGTATTCAAAGTGGAAAAATGTATGGTTGTCAAGTACTAGTGACCTCCTATTAAAAAAGAGAAAAACTGTAGGAAAAGAGCTTGTTACCACCTGGAGAAAACAGGTTTGATAGGTCAAAGGATCTTCTCGGGAGAAGATAAACTTGAGACAGGTTTTGTGGCTGACCAATAAAAGTCAAAAGGAGAATGAATACAGAAAAAGCACCAGAACTTCTTAGAGCAATCCCTTTTGTGCAATAAAAATGAAAGGCCTGATGAGTTTAAAAAATACATCTGAAAATCAGAAATAGCACTGACAAAATATTGGGAAGAGAGTGATATACATATATTCTCTATTTATTATATATGCATATTTCTTTAGACCATTATAAAGAATGATTTTTCCATAAAGTTTTTTCTTATTTGTCAACTATGTTGTGCTCTTTAAGTGGACTTAGAACCTAAAGGATCTGCAAAATGGATAGCATCCTACTTGTGAAAAGACATAAGTTATTTGGAATGATGAACATGTGTCTGGTAGGGCAAGCAAATGGGTTTGATTATGGGCTGGATACCCACTTTGGAAAGTTCTGAAAAAGTGCACTTGATAAAGGTTTAGAGGAAAAGATAATGAGAAGTATAGAAAGTCAGGACTTGTTTTTACTCAGATCAAGGGAAACCTGAAAACAGTGAACCGGATTTTCAGACCCTGGAGGGAGCATTTAATTAATAACTGAGATAAATTAAAACATGTGAATGTCGTTTACAGCTTATTTTTCAAGGGACTTAATTAACAATCTTCATATAGCTATTTAAAAAATACTGTGGGATTATTTTTGTTATTTCTTTTCTATTGTTTAGTGCTCTTATTCATTATCTTTCTCTAAAATTAATATTTCATTTTTTAAAATTTTGTTGGAAATTATTTTAATGTTCTACGTAACTAAAAAGAAATAAAGAAATAATAGTCTTTTATGGTCTTATTGATTTGACTTTTTAAAGATTTTCTGCAGCATATTCTGTGACCTAACAGCAGAAAATCATGTTGTAATGACAATACTTAGCATTGTGTAATCACTGCTTATGAGTATTAATAGCTGAGATCACAGCTTGACTGTTCCATTTAGCTGTAGTTCCACATTGCTATTCATTATGAGCTGAAGGGTTACAGGAGGGAAAAGACAGAGAAGAACAAATTTTGTGCTACTTTTCACCAATATCAGTGGTTAGATATTTTTAATCTGTAAGCATGTTATGTTTCCTACAGTAGGAGATACACTGCAATGCAGAAATGGGCAAATTAATGCTTTCAAAAAAATGCTACATTTTGCATCTATCTGGGAACAAGGATGCTTGCTTGAGTTTTACCTGAAAAAGAAAAAAAAAAAGGCTATTCCTTATATAAGCAATAAGATATTTTTGTACTCAAGAGAATGGAGACACAAGAATCAATGAGTTAAATAAAGGTGCTTTTAAGAATAACTTCTCAGGTGCTGCTTACATGCAATCTAGGGCACAAAAGAAAGCAGACCTTAAAATATGAAGGAACCCAACAGCTAGCAACCATTTACTTTTTTCTTTCCTTCTTGAATTTGAGTGAAGGGAATATATATATCCTGTAACTGCCTTATTATTAAACTGAATGTAATATATAATTCAGATATGTTTTTTTCTCAGTATAGATGAAGAATGTGTTTTTTATAAATTACATTCAAAGTATTTTAATGAGGAAAACATTCTGCTCTATTGAGATACTGTGTAAAGCACCAACACAACTAACTCCTTCATGTGCTTTGGATAAGGCAGCTGTGACTAGCTGTTTTGTTCAGGAAATACAGGCACAGAATCTGATTAAAAAATAATTTATTCAGTATCTGATTTTTATGTGATCAAGTATATGAATCTGCATATTTTATTCAAATAGACAGTGACAATTATGTCTGGATAGACTGAGTTCTCTGTAGCTTAGATTTTTTTTGACAGCAATGCAGAATATTAAGATTAATGTATATATCTGTATAGCCACATGATGTCCCTTTGTCCTTCACCACTACCTATTTGTGCTGAACTATGCAAAATACTACTGAGCACCTCTCCATGGTGTTTTTCACTATGATTGCTCTTTGGTGTTCATTTATGCAAAATTCGTTTGAAACCATAGCTAGATCTGATTACAATTTTACAGGTAGAAGAAAAATAAATTACTGAACCTATTTACTCTTAGCTGTTTACAGGTCCTAAATAGTGTCAGCAAGAGCATCTCTATGATTACATATTTTCTACAGATAATTATGCAAATGATGTCTCCATGCAGCTTACCATGCATCCATTTTCTTTGTGATTCTTTAAGACAAATCATCTGAGACTTCATATCAGTTGTTTAGCATCCTCTGGAAGTAGAGAAGAAATAAAGAATACATCAGGGAAATATGTTCCCCTGGAAACAGGTGCACAAGAACTTATGTATGCCATTTTTTGTACTCCTTGGCTCCCCAGAATGAGATCGTTGTATTGGCTAAAAAATCCACCAGAAGTTGTCATAAAAACAATATCTAATATTTTATTAAAAAACTGTCCTCTAAGGTCTTAATTCTGCCCCACCCCATCTGATTTTTTTAATACTTAGTATGACAGAAAAAAGGTAAGAAATATTTCTTACAGCTGTCAGCTGGAAAGCTGTCATCCAATTCTTTGTATCCCAAACTCTTGCTTTAGCCAATGATGATGAATGTTAAGATAAATTGAATTGGTTATATATAAGATTAATAGCTTTGCCTGTAAATAAAACATTTTGTATTTTCAACTAGGTTGTTAAAGTTATCAGTACATTTTCTCTCTAAAATGAATGTGCTTTGACATAACCTACTGATCAACTAATCTGAGTTTTTCTTAGTGATGGAATAAAGTCTACGCAGCAGCTATATGGGAAGTGCTTTTGGTGTCCTCATCAAAAGCTCCATACTGGAAGTCTCTTCCCTCCTGTCCTCAGGTAGCTCCATGGTTCTTCTCTGAGGAGGTAATGCTGGAGAGTTGAAGCCTGTAAATGTAAGTATGTTTTCAGGCAATAATTAAATGGTAAACTGATTATTATTGCTCAAAATAATCAGTAAACTGATGTACTTTTAAGAAAGAAACTATGACTGAATTTTTTTTAAGAGATATGAAATCATAAGTGAAGCAGATTGGTTAGTTCAGTGATGACCACTGGAAGTCTTCAGTATTGTTTATTCTGCCTCTGTCTTCTGACAATGAAGAAATATGGATGCTGGCATGAGGGCAACTATCTAGAACCTACAGCTTTATAGAGAAATTACCCTGTCCATTTGTGTTTTAAGCACATGCTCAGGACTGACTGCCTACTCGGAGTTAGGGAAATTTAATAGTATTTACATCCCTTGTCTGATACAATCTATAACTGAATGACATAGTCTACTGGGAATAAAGCCAGGTGGAAGCTTAGCAGTTTGCATGATTTAATATTAACCAGTACGTTTATAAAAACTTGCCTGCATGCTGGTAGAGTTTACGAACTAGTATTCTTGATTCACTGTCCATCTTGTGGTACAAAATCACAGAATGAGCTAGGGTGGAAAAGACCTTTTAGATCATCTAGTCCAACCTATGACCTAATATCTCCTTATTAACTAAACCATGGCAGTGAGTGCCATGTCCAGTCTTTCTTTAAGCACCTCCAGGAACAATGACTCCGCCATCTCCCTGGGCAGATGATTCCAGTGCCCAATCACTCTTTCAGTGAAGAATTTTTTTCTGACGTCTTACCTAAATTTCCCCTGGCACAGCTTAAGACCTCTCGTTCTGTCAGTTGTTGCCTGGGAGAAGAGACCAACCCCAACCTGACTACAGCCACCTTTCAGAGAGTTGTAGAGAGTGATAAGGTCACGCCTAGGTCTCCTTTTCTCCAGGCTAAACAACCCCACCTCCCCCAGTTGTTCCTCACAGAGCTTGTGCTCCAAGCCCCTCACCAGCTTCTTTGCTCTCCTCTGGATGCATTCAAGCATCTCAACATCCTTCCTAAACTAAGGGGCCCAGAATTGGACACAGCACTCAAGGTGCAACCTCACAGTCTGCTGCCCGGCCTCCCAAGTCATTGTTCAGTCATGATCCTTTGTCTGAAATAACCATCTGTCCAGAAATACCTTTCATGGGCTCAGCCCCTAAGGAATTTTATCTAGTTTCTGTTTCAGGCCTTTTAGTGCATTCAAGTCCTGTATTATTAAGGAAGTCACACTTCCTAGACAAGTCCAGTTTAAAAAGGGGATTCAGAGATTAGGAGAAAGTCCCATAAACAAGCTTTTGCTTGTGCTGGACATTTCAAGCATTATCACAAAAATTACACAATGAGAAGAGAGGTGAGATCCACAGTCTTGCCCAAAGAGGAGTTTGACTGCTATAGAACTGTTACCAAGCTAAGCAACATTTTATGTGTTTAGCAGGACATCAAAAAAGAATACTTTGTAATGTGGACATTAAATAAACTGTGGGGTCAATATCACTCCTAAGTTCTAGACTTTGAAGAGGTTGATGAAAATTCAATTTCCCACTTCCATACAGAAGAGTAGGTGGGGAGTTTATAGTTGTTACTGGATTATAAAACCTTAGTCTAACTTTTCTATTAGAGATTGCTCTCTATTCCACATGGAATAACTTCAGTAATGCATTGTTTTTTATAAGAAGAAATAGATTAGTACTTTCAACTTTCTTTTAAAGTTGCATCCCTAGAGCTAGCAATTGCTCCTGCAGTATTTCAAATGAATCTTTTATAAAAGTTTTATAACCTAGTCTATTTCTCAGCTTTGATTCTACAAAGGTTTCTATATTGAAATGCTTTCCAAAGTGCCTTCACAGGTCATTTGGATCCAGCCTCTCATTTTACTTAAGCCGTTCTCTGAAAAGATAGTGGGAGCTGTTTCAACATTTTTCTGAATTCCAAACCTGCATTTTATCCATTGTATGATTTTCAGTCATACAGAGTATGTTCATAGTTTCTCCATTTTCCAATAAATCCCAATCTACCAGATATGAGATAAATGGACATTAGTAGATCATCCTTGCTCAAGAAGTTGAAATGAGATTTTCTGATTTTGTGTAGGCTGTATTTATGTCAGCCTTGTATTTTATTTCATGCATACAAAAGACACTAGAAAGACTCAGACATCAGTTACTAATGATTTTATTTTTTCTTTGTTACCCATTTCTGTCCTTTATGGATTTTTCCCCTTTCAGATATGTAAAAGATTATAATTAAGCTTTTTGTTCCTTCCCTTTGTGTGATGCTCACATCTGTCCCTTTAGTAAACAGACTTTATATCCTGATGGGATCCAAGGATGTCAACTCTGTCTGTAAATTTAGGATTTGCTTTTTTTTTCATATTACATGCAACATTTCATTTTTATTGGGAGTAGCATGAAAATAAAGCCACTCAGAAAGCCATTGTTCTTTTCAGAAATCTACTTTTCACCTCCCGTTTCTCATATAGGTTCAGATATTTTAATTTAATAAGTATGTATTTACATATGTGCTCCAAGAGGGCAGGATGACCCACCTTCTGACACTGCAAACCTTTATTCATTCCTCTTTAGTTTATGCTCCCTTGATAGACTGCCTTTATGCCCTCTCATCTGCAGTATTTCAGTGCTCATTGCCCCTTTAGGTCTCATATAATATTTTTTTTTCTCTGTACTGATAACCGTTTTTCTTAAACACAATTACCTTTGTGTAATCTTTATTATTCTCTAACCTTTCTGAACAGCTTAACATGTAGACAATATATGAAGGTAGCTCAGATTTCACTGATAAGAGATAGCTATTTAATTTCCTTCCTACACTTCAAAGGAGTGCTGTGAATTTAAAAAATACTGGGTGCTTGCATATAAACTCACTGCTTGTAATTTCCTCTAACGCCCATCAGAAGGTGATCTGTTTAAGGGTAATCTTTATTTGTACTTGATATCTTTCTTCTCCCAGACAGCATCTCTGTTTTCTAGTCTGGTGCTGGTTTCATGCTTTTTTTTCATCTTAAGCTTAAACAGCTGATTGAATATTTTCAATTCAAATCAGGAACTGCAAGATTTAGATCTTTCCAAGCACAATTTTAACATTAAAGTGAGAGCTGAAAGTAACACTAAAAGTGAGAGTAACATGAAGGAAAACAGTGCATTTAGGCTATAAAATTGTTCTCCTTTTTCCAGCTGAGTGCAAGCAGATAAGGAATTCTTCTGTATCTATTATCTTATATGTGTATCGGTATGTCACAAGGGAAAGACAAAGCTACCAGTACACGCTCTTTACACATGGGGCCTTCCCTCTAGGCCATGTGTTCCACCCTCTAAGAGGACAATCAAACTCGCTCAAAAATGGTTCATTGTTAGCAGTATATGCCTATCAGTATAAGTTTGTCACAGAAGGAATTTAAGGATAAGTGGGGATCTAAGACTTCTCTTTAAAAATTAAGCTCTATAAAATATAAAGAAATTAGTTGTGTGGGTTTTTTTATTTTTTTTTATTATTTTTTAAATTTTTTTTATTATTATTTCCTAAGCCTAAAGGCTTTTGGATAATGGCACAGGAGAAGGAAAAGTAGAAATGCAATGGAAATATGTACATGGGTGATAAATTTTGCATAACATACATGGTGTTTCCAAAAGGCAAATGAAGTTAAAAAATGTTGGAATTAGTAACAAAGTAATTGTCCAATTTTCTGACTCTGTATATATAATTAATAAGTATAATCCATACAGCTCATCAGCTGGAAAGCAGAACACAAGAGAGCTTTTGAGAAAAGATTGAAGAATTCTTTTATTTCATATAGATTTAAACACAATTTATCACTAAGTAATGATGACTGTGGAGATAACCCACGTGGCTGTGGAGAGCAGGGGAAATAATTAAATTATCTAGAAGCAGAAATTGCACAAATATCACAAAACCTACAAATTGTTGGCATGCAAGGTATCTTGCAGGTAACCTTGCAGGTAACCTTTATAAAAGTGTAAGCATTTTCACACATAAAAGTAAATGCAACAGGATTAAGGCAGAGGGAGTAGGAAATGATAAACAAATACAAAAAGTTTGGATATGGAGAATGAAAAACTGCAAGCAGTTAAAACACATAATTACAAAGAAGTGCAATAAACTCCCCATAAAGGAAAAAAAAAGTTAATATTTAATAAGAACCATACCTAGGAATTGAAGTCTAAAATTAATATCAGTAGGACATTAGGAGAAATGCAACAAATTAAATAATGCCATATAAATGAAAGACTTTGGATGGTTTGACTGATGGAACTTTCTCTCTTTTTTAAAAAAACCTGTCTAGTAATATGATGTGATGTTTTTGTATTCATTTTGATTTATTGGTAGTATAGGTTTCTTATTACTTTTAGTGGTAACACATCTGAATTTTAAAAATAACAAAATAGAAACAGCATTGATAGCATTGATAGCATGCATATTCATGGTTGTGAAGATGACCATTGTGATTTCTATATAGTCATGCACACTTTTTGAATGACATGAAAAGAAAGAAACGTAAGCCATATGTCTGTAAAGTTCTTTGATATGAAGCTACTAAAACTGATCATTTAACAAGGATAATATAATACTGACACTAGTTACACTACAACTTGGTACAGAAATAAATATTTTAATTCTCTGTGACACTTATGTGGATCACAGCTTACAGCTCTGTAAGCTAGATAGATTTTAAACACTGCCTGATGCTCATTTTAAAATGCTTCGAAGTAAATGGTATTTTTTTTCTGCAGTTAAAAAAGCACTTATAAAATCTACCTATGCTTTCCACTAAATTTAAATTATTGTGTACTATGAACTGTAAAACTCACATAGCTTTCTTGTGCTCAACATTTAAAGAAGTAATGCTGTCAAATTATAGTAGATAGGATATTACATTGTAGAATATTAACAAGTCTAGCAAAAAGGTTAGAGATGCTGTAACAGGGAAAAGATTTTTTTTTTTAATAATGTAGTAGAGCAGACATGTAAATTTCATTTAGAGGACACTCTATGGTATATATTTATTTACTGTTCACTACTTACAGCCTAAAGGTACACTTAAACCGGATGCAGAAATATGGGAGTTTAGCTCCATTAATTTGTTATCTAGGCTATTGGAGTTTCAATGCGCATTTCTGTTCTACTCCCGAATTCAGAGGAAATAGAAACAAGTTTTACTTATATCTATAGATTCCACTCAACATTTAGAAATATTTTTACTTGTAATTTATGTAATCATTACCTGCATTAAACATATAAAGAAATGTAGTAAAATCTGATTGCTAAAAGCAGTCAGTTATGAACAATTTACTTTTTTAAGTAAAGTTAAGCAATAACATCAGCATGTTTCCCCATTAAAGCCCTTTCAAGTAACTTTTTAAGCTAACAAACATAACGAAAATCACACTATTAATGTTCTGAAGTTCTCTATTATTAAGCATTTCTTTTGGGACTACTGCTGTGTAGAATGTGTTGAATGATGATCACTTTAAAACACTTATTTGAGGACCTTAATCTCTAATTCATATTACCCCACTGTTTTCACTCTGCATAGGTAAATCATAGTGTACTATTATCTTTTCCATATGGTTAAGTGAAAGTTTATGCTCAAGTTGGTTACACTTCCACAGAAAACGTTGGTGTAGTACTCATTTAATAATATCATATATGATGTATACAAATGTGAAAAACAGTGGAGTGTATTTTCTTGCTATAATGTATTTGTTACTTCATTAAATTAATGGTTCTTTTAATTATCAGTAGTGTTAGGAAAACTATGGTATAGCTCAAAGTCATAGTTCTTTACTCATTATTCAGTGTTATGAAAGTGAAAGCTCATTAAATTAAACAATCTGCATTATTTACATTAGCCGTAGAACCAAAGAGTTCAATTCACCAGAAGTGACCTCTGAAACAAAAGAAAGTTTAAGAAATATAAGGTAGAAGAATAATGTGTGGCATTATTCATAAGCAGAAGAATAATGTGTAACTATCTTAGAATATGAGGACAATTTCATTCTTTGAGAAATAAGATCTATTAAATAATAATAATAAAAAAATTCTGCAATCCTTCTAATTGTGCCTTTAAGGCTTGAAGTTGCTACAAAAATCTAAGATTCTGCCAAGTTATTTCCCATGATATCTTATAAGACATAAGAAAATGGGGTTTGTGTGTTTTAGCAAAGATTTTATATTTTCAGTTGATACTCAAATTGTACAAAACTCTTCATTTTTTTGTATAGCTGTAAAGCTAATATACATATGTTATCTACATATATGTAGATATATGGCAATATACATGACAGGAACATCCCTGCAGACACTCCAGTCAGTGAAGAAGGAGTGGAAGGAGGTGCTCCACACGGTGTGGTTGATTCCCTTGGAACACATGGTGCAGACCATAGTGAAGAAGCTGCACCTCTGCAACCCATGCAGCACCATGGGCATGCAGAGATCAACCTGCAGCCCATGGAGGAACCACGCAGCAGAGCAGGTGGATGCTTGAGTGGAGGCTGTGACCTTGTGGGAGCCCTGTGCTGCACCAGAGTCCTGCAAGGGACCTGCAGGCCTGAGAGGAGGAACCCAGGCTGAAGAAAGTTTCCTGGTAGGATCTGTGACCCCATGGGGGACCCACTCTGGAATAGTCTGTTCTTGAAGGACTGAACCATATGGAAAAGTGACCCACCTTGCTGCAGTTTTTGGAGAACTATCTCCCATGGAAGCGACCCCATGCTGGAGGAGGGAAGGACTCCTCTCCCTGAGCAGTAGGAGAAACCATGAGTGATGAACTGACCATAACTCCCTTGCCTGTCTCCCTGTGCCTCTAGGGAGGTGGCAGCGGAACTGAGGAGGAGGGAGAAGGGTGGCTGAAGGTCTGTTTTTACATCTCATTATCCTGCCCTGATTTTGTTAGCAATAGTTCAATTAATATCTTTAATTCAAGCCTGTTTTGCCCATGATTGTATTTGGTGAGGGATCTCTCCCAGTCCTTTCCTCAACTCATTTCCCTTTGCTATATTTTCTCCTCCCTGTCCAGCTGTGAAGGGGAGTGAGAAAGAGGCTTTAGTGGGTGTCTGGCATCCTGCCAGAATCAACCTAACTAGTCAAAGGCAGAGTGTATCCTTGATTTTCACAGCAGAGTCTTTTTGCTTTTCTCTTTTGCAGCATAAACATAGCTCAGCTGTATGATCAAGGCCTAACTTTTCCTCTTTCCCAAGCTGGAGTGTTGTTGTTGTTATTTTGTTTTGTTTTTTGTTTTAGGGAGGAAGTTACCTGATTCGTTATATGTGGTTTGGTTTCCTCAGGACAGAATCACAGAATCACAGCACATGTTAAATGCAAGGGACTCACAAGGATCATTGAAATCCAACTCCTAGCCCTGTACAGAGTCACACCACATGCCTGAGAGCATTGTCCAACTGCTTCTTGAACCCTGTCATGCTTGATGTTGTGATCACTTCCCTGGGGACTCTGTTCCAGTGTCCAACCATCCTCTGTGTGAGGAACCTTCTCTGAATATACAACATAAACTTCCTCTGACACAGCTTTAGGGCATTCCTCATATCCCATCACAGAGATGGATCTCTGTCTGTTCCTCCTCTTCCCCTTGTGAAGGTGTTGCAGACTGCAATGAGGTCCCCCCTCGGTCTCCTCCAGGCTGAACAGACCAAGTGATCTTAGCTGCTCCTCACACAGCTTCCCCCTAAACCTTTCACTGTTTTAACAGCCTTCCCTTGAATGCTTCTCAATAGCTTTCTGCCTTTCTTATATTGTGGCACCCAAAACTACACGGGTAACTTGAGGTGAGATGCACATAACCAGTGCAGAGTACAGCAGGACAATCACTTGCCTTAAATGCATAAAATTAATAATGCTTTAGATGTGCTTATTTCAGTCTATTAGCCATAAAGACACCCTTGTGTAGCTCAGATGGAGACACTGGAATCATCTGCTTTTATCAGATGAATCCCATACAAAGTATATTTCTGAATGCAGATCTGCTGCTAATTTCCATTGTAGTAGGTTACTTAAACAGAAATCAGTGACAGAATTTAGCAGAGAGCTAAAAAGAAACAAATGACAATTTAAAAATGGTTAAAATCACCACAGAAAAAATTAAGAGCAAGAAAAAAAGGAAAGTAGATAAAATACAGAAAACACACACCTCTAAAAACGGGTGAAAGTTACATTATACAGACTGTCCCTTATCTTCATAGTGTCCAACTGTGTTAAGAAAGCCAGAGTACCATAAAAGTACTTTTGAATAATTATGCACTTATGTTAAAACAGCTCCAAGGGACTTGCTTTCACAGACTGGGTTTTTTCATAACTTCTGTAAAAAATCCCCAGGACAATTGGAATCCATACAGATAATAACACATACTCTTACATACCTTCCAGTCAATAAATTAAAAACAAACAAACAAACAAACCCACACCAAAACAAACAAACAACACCCAAAAAACACCCCACAAACAACCGTCCCCCACCCCCAAACCATACAAACAAAACAAACCAACAAAACAGAACAAGCAAACTTCTACAGAACCTCCCAAGATCAAAAGTCTCTTACCTTTCAGGGGAACCCTTGAGAAACTTCTTGAGAAATCTCCTGTGCAGTACCTTGGTACCTGGAAATTAAAGACAGAATGTGAAAGGGACAAAAGAAATAGAAAACTGTAAAATACTCTGTGAGAAACTGCTCTAACATTAGGAGGCAATAAATGGAGATAAACATTTGATATTTTCCAACTTTATTTTTCTGCCCCAAGGAGAACAAGATTAATGTACCAATACTAATAATATTAGTGAAAAAAATAATTTATTTAATTTCAGTCAGGATGCTTTAAAATTTGACATAGATATACTGTCCTGTGAAGTCAATTACTACCATTCCTGTTATGTCACTGGAGAAACAATCATGACATAAATACATATAACTGCCAAATGGTAATTCAGAATAAAGGTTAGAAAAATATATGAACTTCCCTTCCTGACACTCCTGCAAGGCTGTCTGTTGCTTCCAAATAGTGATGCAATGTTTCAGAAAGGACAGAGTATTGGGAAACAGAAACTTCCATGAGGCTTTTTTACCCAAAATTTTCCAGCCCTTATTAATTAAATCTTTATAAATTCTGACTTTGTTTTAGCAAATGAAACTAAAATATGCTCTTTATCGTAACTAAATACACAGAAACAGATGGGAGAATATTTGGGCTTTAAGAGTTTCTATTCTTATTGAATTAATAAATAAGAAAGTAAACAGTAATAACTATGTCAGTAGTTCCTGCTGGAATTCTCAAATAGTCTGCAGTTATGCTTCCAACTTCTGGCCAAACTGATTACCCAGCCCCAGTAATTAGTACCACTTAATGTAAAGTGCTGTTCAGTGTATTAGAAATCTCTTGTCAGAAGATGCCCTGGGCTGACAGCAGGGTGACCAAACTAATTCTCGCTTTTAGAACAGACAGAAATTGTAGGTCAGGGATAAGCAAAATATGCTCACATTTCAGCTGCCTCAATTAGATCTGTATCTAGGATAAAAATTTCCTGTGGTTAAGTCATATATGCAACTGACCCTTTGCCTTCATGAATATGAATGCTCACAGAAAAGTTAAGCTGGGAAAAAAATACAGTGGTGATTTCTCAGAGTAAGTTGGCAGGCTATGCTCATTTTTTTATTTATATCTTCTCCAGTCATAATGCCTGCTTTAGGAAGCATGGGATTTCTTTTACTCACACTTTGTTTAGAGATATTTAAGAGCATAAAAATGCTTAAAATATTAATAAAATAATGCAGCTAATTTCCAACATAAAAATATCTTCAGAAAATGACCAAAACTTTCACAAAAACTACCTACTGAAGAAGACTGTGAGATTTGTGATGAAAAAGAGTATTCCTGTAAGAGGTGGTTCTTTACATTTTTCCTTTTTTATTTTAACACTAGTGGTTTTGACACAAGATACATTTTGTATCATCTCACTCAAGTTCTAATCTTTGGAACAAGCCTAAAATCAACATTAAGACTGGCCCTGTAAAATAGCTGTAAATTAACAAAAATGTTGACGGAAAATACATTCTTAGAATCAATACTGAGGAAAGAAATTTTCATATTCCTAATATTGAAGTGATAGGTTTGTTTGATTTTTCTTTTTGGGTTGTTGTTGTTGTTGGGGGGTTTTGTTTGTTTGTTTGTTTTTTGGGTTTGTTTTTTTTTGTCTTGTTTTGTTTTTTTAATTTATATGAGGGAGAATAGGTCCATGTTATTTGAAATAAGTTTTAAAATTCCAGCCTCATAAGAAATGACTGAAGCATTGGTACATTAATCAGTGAATTGTAACATTTTAGACCTTGATATTCAGAGCAAAAGAGATAACTTTGTTTGATATTGTTATTTTCAGTGATGCAATTCCTGTTGCAGAAATGTAGATAACTAAAAAGAAATGGATCACAAACAGAATTATTCTATAATTTTGAAATGAATTGGCCTTTCTCAGTGAGGTCAAAAAGCAGATTTTAGGTCAAACCATCAAATATAAATATATTTATATTAGCAGTTTTAATATATTTCAGATGCATTAAATTATATACAGCTTTGAATGGTTTTGAATCATTTTAACCTGAAGGGAGTCTACAAGGAAGGTGAAGAGGGCTTTTTCACACAGACATGTAGTGATGGGACAAGGGTTAATGGCTTTAAGCTGAGGGACAGTAGGTTTTTATTAGATATAAGAAAAATATTCTTCATTATCAGTGTGGTGAGGCACTGCAACAGGTTGACCAGAGAAGCTGTAAATGCCCCATCCCTGGAAGTGTTCAAGGACAGGTTGTTTGGGGCTCTGAGCAAACAAGTCTAGTGGATGCCCATGGCTAGCGTTTAGAACTAGGTAATCTTTAAGGTCTCTTCAAACCCAAACCATTCTATGATTCTATGGGTGTAAAAACAGAGCATGATACTGAATTCTGAATGACATTCTACAGGAGTGATTGCAATTAATATTAAAATACATTTTTTTGTCTAATGAACTGTGAATAATCAAGTTTTATTTAAAAAGCCCTAATTTGTTTAGGTACATGCATTGCCTAGTTATCCAATTATTGCTGCAAAATTACAAATGGGGAAAGTCAAATCTGTTAAATTAGGAAGGTCACCAAAGTAATTAAGACTGCTGAAGCATATTATTAATACTTTACAGTAGGTGGGGCACTGCTGAAATTTACCTGCTTTTCCTTGTTATGTAAATGATGGGCTTTTGTACCATCTGTGTTTAAATGAGTTAATTTACAGATAAAAGAATTGTAAAAGAGAAGGCAATGTTCTGGGCAAGAAAATTCTTATCAGCAACAAAAATAAATTAAAACTATTTTCTTTCCTTAGTGAGATTGTGTGTTGCTAATTCTGTGTTGAGGATGTTGAAATTTTTTTTACCTATGGTTCAAAAGAAATAAGATAACAGGAAAGAAAAGAGCAACTGTGTTATAGGTGAAAAAATTTGCATTGAGGATGAAGAAAATGATAAGCACACTCCCGTGGTAAATTTATGTTTCTGGAATTTAATGAAGAACATGGAATTTAATGAATAAGAAATAAGACTCTATGCCCCTCCAATCTTAACCAGAGTTAAATTTTGGTTTACTATTCCTATTTTGGTAATGGCATTTTGTATTTTTGACTACAGGAACAAAATACAGTTTCAGACATAAGTGAAAAACAGCATCAAACACTAATTGCTTAAGACACATCTGCACCTAGAATTTTAAACAGTTTGGTACATGGAAATAAAGTCTTCTGATATAGAATTATATAAGGTAGCCATTAGGGAGTTGTACAGAGAGTTTACTAATTCCATCCTGAAATATTTTCACATATCACCAGTTGGTGTAGTATCAGCAACAGAAACAGCTATTACAGATATGTGGATGTGTACATTAGTACCCATTACCATACCATTCATATACTCAGTTTTATTCAAACAATAAACTAACTCATAATGTATTGGAAATGGAAGATAAAAAGCAGGGAAACCAANAAAAAAAAAAAAAAAAAAAAAAAAAAAAAAAAAAAAAAAAAAAAAAAAAAAAAAAAAAAAAAAAAAGATGTAAACGGCGAAGGTAGAAGACCTTGAGGCTGATGAAATCAGCCAATGTAGAAATGGATCTCTGTGTGATCTCTGTGTGTTCAAGCATACCCATTCCTGTCCTTCCAAGTTTGTTTGACACTTGTACAGTGAGCAATACTCGTGGTCAATCTTTACATCTTTGAAGGCCTGAAAACCAGTCACTAAATACCTGTGATGTTTATTTAATTGCATATTTAACTAATGACATTTGGAGTCACAATCACACTGAGTTTACAGGCGACACTAAGATGGGCAAGGGTGTTAAGGGATCAGGACGGGCTGGATAGATGTGCTGAGGTCAGTTGTATGAGGTTCAACAAGGCAAAGTGTTAGGTCCTGCACTTGGATGACAACAACCCAATATATGCAATAATACAGCATACAACTAGAATTCATTTGTTCCCCAAGCCACATGTAAGAGGCTCCATATTCAGATTATTGTGGTCTTTGGCATATTAGTTTACTACCTTCTC
>VWYO01026105.1:111724-131195 GCA_013400275.1 Rhadina sibilatrix | reverse complement strand
CAGACTGAACAATCCCAACTCTCACGGCCTTTCCTGTGATCTCCCTTTTACAAAGTTGTGACATCTGTGCCGTGCTTCTGATCCTTGGACAGGTTGCATTGTTTCCCTCCCTGACCAGTGGTCCATACTTGCTTCCAAAATAAAATGGGTCCTTGTCCTTTCCCCAAGGAATTCACTCCTTGTGGTCGCTGCTCATCACTCAAATTATTTAAGCCAGTGCTGAGATTTCCTCAGGATTCAGGAGGGTGTTAAGGATGCTCTTTCTCTCCTGGCAATGCTCTCACAAATAAAAGCAGAACCAACCAACCAACCCCAGTGAACATGTGGGCACCTACCAGACAAACAAACATCCACTTGCTACAGCATCCCCCTCCACATAAACCAGCCTGAACCCAGAGGAAAGGCTCCTACAATACCACAGGAATGAAAGATTAAGTGGTGTGAGTACAATAACCCATAAAACTCAGCAAATCCTCCAGTAAAAATATAATTTTACTGGGGGACAGGGGGGGGAATAGCTTTTCTCTCAAAGAAAAGGTGGTTTAAAATTAAAATTCATTAAAGAAGGCTGGCTGACACATTTCTGCATTCTTTGAGGAAGTATATCTGTTTCATTTAATGCACTGTCCAATTAAAAAGAAGTGGTCTCTTATTACAGATATGATTTATTCTCTGATAAACCACTGATTTATGGCTCACTGGGGTATGTATTTAATACTGTCAAAAAAAAAAAAATGAAAGGACACCCAAAACTATCTGCAGTGCTACAGTGACTCAGTCTGAAAAGGATCTGAGGAAGCAAAGACCCCTGGGAGTTAAATGTAATCTTTGCCTGGGATAAAAGCGCTGGGAACTGCTGATCTTCACAAAAGGATCCTTTGGCACAAGCCCCAGCCACCCTGCACACGCTCACTCTTCCTCTCCTCCTCCTCTTCCTCCTCTTCCAACACCCCAACCAAGGAACTGTAGGAAGGCACCACTTTTAAAGAGGGAAAAAAAAAAANAAAAAAAAAAGCAAACCACAAAGCAAAAATTTGGCATTATTGGAATTTTCCTCCCAAATTCTGAATGCCAGCAAAGTGCTGCCTCTTGGTACCTACAGGGAATAATAATTCATTTGTCTATCTCTAATTTAGAAAAATAATTGGGATTTTTTTTTGTAGGCAGCTTTTTTTTTTTTTTTTTTTAACTGAGTTGGGTTTTTTTCCCAAATTGGAAGTCTCGTTTTGCTGATGGAAAAGCAGGGGGCCAGGGTAAGCAAAGTGCTTTCCTTCAGTTCCCAGCACACTTAGCAGCAGCCTGGAGGACAGACAGCAGGATTTCTCCATGGGTGGGAGATGTGAGCTTTCCTGGCTTGGAGCTTCTTGGTCCCCATTACAGCAACACAAAATTGAGGAATGACCCTCTCCCAGTGAAATCCTCTGGGAGAGGTCAGGAATTTGCTTCTCTCCATCAATGAGCAGGGGAGGAGAGGTGGACTTGCTTAATGGTGACTTTGGCATCAGGGATCCTTGAACCCCAGCAAGCTCTGCCTCCCAAAGAATCCCAATGGCAAAAGTGGGAAGGGGGGAAATTTTTCACTGCTTCTTCCCTTGTACAGAGGCATGGAGCTGAAGCTGTGCTGCAACTCTGCATCCTTGTGCCCATCAACTTGTCCCTCCACCTAGTCCAGATTCCTAGGACAGAGTAGTGATAGTCCTAAATGTTCCAGCAGATTTAGCTGGACCTCAGAAATAAACAGATGAAGAAGTAATGGGTTTTCTGTTGTCGGGATTTTGCCTCTTCAGAAGGAGCACAAGTCCTGTTTTCACAGATTTTCCCTTATCACTGGGAAACGTCGACATCCTTCCAAGGAAATAAATGACCACCAAAGTGATTTAATCATTGCCCAGCCTTGTAATTAATACCAGACTATGAACCTCTGCAAGAGTAGGAAGCAGCAGTAAAATCCCCTGTTTTTCTCTGCCAACTCCACCTCATCTGTTTGGTGAGCAGAGATGGGACTGATGAGAAAAAACCAGAGAAATTGGTTGTAGTTCCTCACTTCTCCCCAGATGTGCCCACCCTAACCCAGACAGTCTCTGCAGTTCAAAGGCAAAGGTGTGTTCTCTTTTCTTTACACAGCACAAGTGTCTATTTGCTTAGAGCTGGTACCAGAGCTTGGATCAAGGATCATAATTCCAAGATAAAGAACCATCTTATAAATAGAAAGAAGGCCCTGGGAGTGATCTGCCTCTATCTGCTTCTCACGTGTTCTTGAAAAATCTGGTCCAAAAAAACCCCAAGCCAACAAAACCCTGTGAAAAAGTGATGTCATTTAACTAGGAAAGGTTCATCTGAACGATCACTTTCTGGCCAGGTACGGGGAAATGAGGTCAAACACAGGCAAGGTCCTCATACAACATGGAAATGCCCTGCTCAGGGTTACTCTCTACTAAAAGCAGAAGGGTGTGATGGTGAAAAACAAGTCTGGGGACAACACCCGTGCTGCCGGTGTTGGCAAAGAGACACAGTGGCCTCAGGCTCCTGGAAGACTTTCAGATAAATCTGGAGGTGACTGATAAATCCTGGCCTGGTGGCTGAGCGTTTGCGCCCTCACCTCTGCGGAGCTGGAAGGAATCTTTGCGGATAGGCTCTCCACCCTGCTCCTCCAGAGGTCTTCTTGCTCCAGGCAGAGCTGAGCTCCTCCACCAGGACCATTTGGAGCGGCCTGTCCTCCTCCTGCCCCGTGCCCTGGCCACAGGCAGCTCTGAGCACGGGGACAAGGCTGGATGGCCTCTCCCGGAGCGATTCTCTGCTCAGAGCGCCCCGCAGCCAGCCGGGAAGTGTTAACTGGTTTTTCCAGATACCATCAAATACATTTAAACAAGCCTGATGCTTGAATGCTTTTTGCATCGGGTGTGTTATACATAAAATATGTCGAGTCAGTGATAGCGCCCTTATCTAAAGACAGAAGCCAGCAAAATTTCACCTGGTGCACTTTGTCAGATTGTTCCTTGACACAGACAACCTGCAGCTGGCGCTGACAGCAGCTGATCCCATCAGGGGCAGGGAGCGTTCACAGGGAACAGCTCCCTGCTTGCTGCTTGCTCTCCCTGCCCACTCCCTGCAGCTGGAAAACCAACAGGAGAGCAAAAATCAGGTCCAGGTGGGCACCACAGGTGAGCAGCATCATGGCAAGACTGAGACTCTTCAGTTTTCCCCTGAAGACATGTTTGGGGTGGAGCTTTGGGTCTTTAAGGATGAATCACAACCTTGTATTTCTCTGCTCAGACAGTGAAATGAGAAATGTGTTGGGGTTTACCCATGCACATACAGCTGGTTAGTGCTGGTGTTGGTACTTTCCACGTTGACACAGCTGCATGAAGTTCCTGCAGCCCTGGTGAGTCCTCCTCACCTTCTGCCTGTGGACATCACCATGAAGGCTTGGTCTTGATCAACGGATCTCTAGATCTCCCAGGCAGGGAAGTGGCCTTCTCCAATCAATGCTGGGCAGGAATTGCATCTCCCTCCCAAATGTGCCTCACAAATAAGCAATCCTTGTAGAAGACACTAAATCCTACTCAGGTGCCGAACAACAGCTCCAGTGAAGACACAGCTCCTACACCTGCAGATGCATTTCTGGTCTTGCCTGCGTCTCCTCCACATTGTCAGAGGTCTTACTTGGTCTGAACTGACTTCCCCAGGGAGCAGAAGAGCATCTGGAGACGTGATAAATCTATACAACTTGTCTTTAGCCTTTTTTATGGACTTGGAGTTTGTTTTTCTCCCCCACCCGACTGTTGAAACAAAGGTTTGAGACATAAGTCTGTGCCGTGGGGTAATTTTTAATGTACAGCCAGTTTTGTGTGTGACCACAGTGAATCCCTGCAGCTCACCCATCCCATCCCTCCCAGTTCCTCCCTGGAACCTGGAGGGTGAGAGCACTGCTGGCCTCGGAGGGGTGCTGGAAAGATAAACACGGTGATGCACCCAGCAACGATGGAAGGGAAGCAGATAAGAACCCGGGCTGGAGAACATAGGCACAGAAATTATCTGAAAGCAGGAAAAGGATTATCTCTGTGGAATGAGTCCCACTCTGCTGAACAGGGGAGTGTCTGACACCAGGAAAGTGTCTCCTTGGCTCCACCATCAGCACACAGCCCACACATCCACCCCTCTGGCTGGGAGTGTGTTCACTCCCCCAACCTCCATTTCCAACTGGCTTTTGGCTAATGTGGGTATTTGGAAATCAAGCCACCAGGTGAGACTTGAATGTGTTGTGACTTCTTTAAGTTGAAGCCTGTCTTTGAAATTGCAGCTGTGGCTCAGCCACTCTTTAGTGCAGCTTCTGCTTCTAGTGTCCTTTGCAGCCAAACAATCACTTTGTTAATGCAGTGCACCAACACCTCTTGACCTCTTGGACACCTGGGCTTCTCCCAGCCCCCTCACCTGGGAAAAGGGTAAGAAACCATCCAAAGAAGAGCAATTGGGTTGTCTTTACCACCAAGAGTGCAGCCTTGCTGTGAAACTCCACAAAGGACCAAGAACTTGCTCTTCATCTCTTCTCCCTCTCTCCCCCTCTCTCGCCTTCTCCCACCTCAGAAAGTAATCTCATCCTTTCGTCACATATTATTGAAATCCCAGCTCTTAAAAAAAAACCTCTCATTTTTTGCCCAGACTGAGAGCATGTCATTCGGAAGTGATGTGCAAGGCAGGAGATAACCAGGTAGAACTCAGCGATTCGCCACAGAAAATGGCTCCATGGATGGTTGTAATGCTATCAGAGTCCGTCCCTCAATAGCTCTTTACCGCTCCCAAGCTCAGAATCTGCTGATTCAAGAACTTTGCCTGTGCGGGCGGAGGAGGAGGGGACGGGGCTCAGGGGAGATGGGAAGGTGTGTAAAAATAGAGCATTTGCGCTCCGGACGGAGCACAGAATAATGCAAAAGCTCTGCTTTCTTCCCTGTTTTTTTTTTTTAAATATTTTTTTTCGGTGATGCGGGAGAGGCGGCAGAGTCCCCCCTGCTCGCGCTCTCGGGCTGTGTCCTCATTTCATGCTTTAGTTGTGCTGATTGGGAGGGCTGAATCCCCTCGGCTGGATGCTTAGTGCAAACCAGTTGCACTGCTGGCTGAAATGGAGAGAGGTTAGAAGCTAACTCCGCGCAGACAGGGGATTTTCCAGAGGCAAATGGGGTCTCTGAGGGGCTGCAGCTGCAGGAATCCCTGGGCCAGAAGGTCTCCCGTGTCCGAGGAGTTTGGAGAGAAGTGTCCCACACAGTTCCCATTTTTCCAGAGAGGTGTGTGTGGCTGTGAAACAGAAGAGGAGGTGGTGCACCTCTCCTGTGAGAGAACACAGGGAGGGGAACAAAGCCCAGCTTTAGGCAGGCAGGCAGGTGGGAGCTGGGGTAGAGACAAGTACAGACAGTTGGGGTCCTACCAGCATCTCCAACACCATCCTGGGTTTTAACCCCGACTCCCTTCTTTTAACTTTAGATGTGAGTGAGGGCATGCAGAACATTTTGGGTGGATTTGTACAGCAGTGCATTAAATATCAAACCATCTTTTTGGCAGATGAGGGACCCCTGGCACTGGGATCTTGGTGGGGCTGTAGCAGTTGAGGCAGCACCGTCTCCTCCCAAGCAGGTGATCCAGCACTTTGGCAGGGGGTTGTTCTATTGCACCACGGAAAACCACGGGTGGGAAATCAGTGCAGGCTTCTCCCATTCCATCTGCCCCATCCCAGTGCTCTGCCAGCCTCCCATCCCAGCTCCTGCACATGCCACCAGGCCGCTGGTGTTGGATCACCCAGGAGCCAACCCCACCATTTCCCTCTGGGAGAGAAAACAAAGCACTTTGAGTGCTCAGAGAATCTTTTTTCCTGTCTGACATATCCCGTGCTGGGGGGTTTTGTGTGAAGTGCATGACTGCAGGGCCAGGCAGCCGCTTCCAGCTTTCCTTGTTGTTCCCTGAATCCATTGGCACCCCTGTGTAGCTGCAGGATTTCACCCCCATCTGCCCTTCCCATCCAAGGTGAACTGGCAGCCAGGCCTGGCCTGAAGTTTCCTGTCAATTTTCTAGTCCTCATAAATTTAGGAGCCGTCAGCAAAGTAAAGGAGGATCACAATACCATACATGGAGAACTGCATAATCTTGGAGACGAGAGTAAAGGAAATGGGATGAAATTTAAGACTACTAAATGCAAGGTCATGCACTTGGGGATTAACAAGAAATTCTGCTCTAAACTGGGAGCTCATCAGTTGGAAACGAGAGAGGAGCAGAGACATGTGAGTGTATTAGTTAACCAGAGAATGGCTACGAGCCACCAGGGAGTTGCCCTGTGGGAAAAGCAGGAGTCTCAGCATCTTTCAGGAGAAGCATTCCCAGTTCAGACCAGTGGCACTGCAGTGGTGTCACGGGCAAGATTTCACCTGGGGAGTTCTCTGCATGGGAAAGGTTGTCCTATCCACAGGGAAGAATGGGCAGGGGAACAAAGAGGTGTTAAGGAAGGATCTCGACAGCTCTTGGTTGAACTGTTGGAGAAAAGCCATGAATTCTTCCTTCTAGAGGCAAAAGGAAAGGCCAAAAGACACTGTTGGTGCAGGGCAAATGAAAAGAGCACAAAGTGGCGTATTTGGAAATTGCAAATACATTGATAGTAACAAAGCAGGGGAGCTGTGGAGTGTAAGCCCCTTGGCCTGTATCTGATGATGGAGGTGCAGATCCATGTGCAGTGTTCCAGCTGGAAGCCCTGGCCACAGCCTGAGTCACCTGCAATAATCTTGTGGGAAGTTTCATGGAGCCAGCAGCAACCTCTGAAACAGGGATACAGGACTGACCTGTTGAGACAGGGCTGCCAGAAACCCCTCCTAAGCCATGGAGCTTTTCCCAGCAGCAGGAAGATGGACAACTTTACATCAGAGTTTTCCAGAGCTGCTCCGGTCGAGGTGGGAGCTGGCCTCTCCTGCCAGGAAAGCTGCTTTCCCTCTACCAGCTTTGCCCTCTCCACTCTGTGTTCACCAACTTCAAACAAATTAATCTGAACACAGAACAGATGAGCTGAAGGTGGTACCTGGGAGGGTATTTTTGTAGTTGCTTTGCTCTCTTCCCTCTTTCCAGTGAGGTTAAAACTTGAGGTTGAGGGAGTGTGGACGATTTTTTTTCACATCCCTGTCATGGGTTGTCACCTTCCTCCCTACCCAGGCAGGTGTCTCAGTCTTTGAGGACCTCCTATGCCATGGAACTTTGCACCCTCTGCAGCTGTCTCCCACAAGATGCCATGGGGGATTTAGTGTAAAGACCTTGGAATAAAACTCATGCTGGGAGCAGGTTTATGCTCTGTATTTACTCACAGAGGAGCAATGTTTCAAGCTGTGCTATGGGGGCTTTGTCACCCTCTGTACAAAAGACTCTTTCTCACTGCACAAAGAAATCTTTCCCCTTGCTGCCCTTTTCTCTGCTTTTCCCCTCAATGAATGCAAACCTCCTGGTATCTCCCAAGCCTGTCCCAGACCTCACTTGGCATTTCCCAGTCTGCTTCTACCAATCCCTACCAATCTCTGGCTTGAACCGGTTTCTCAAAAGCGTTGAGCAGCACTTTCCCCTGGACAGCCCTGTCACAACCTTGGCCAGTTTGAGGGTGTTGTAGCTTCTGGTGGTCTACACAGAGCATTTCATGAGCGTGATCCACCATGAGGATAAAAGAGGAAAGAAGAAATCCCAGGTTGCAGTGGCCCCACGTTTTCTGTTATCCTAATGCCATTTCTTATATGGACAAACCATGGCTCATGGTCTGTGATCTGCCAGGATGGAGCAGCATCCAACCCCAAACCACCCAAGTGCTCCTGTGGCCCTGCCGGGACACAGCATCCAGGTCCCAAATTGAGATCAAAGAGCTGCCAGGGTTGAGTCTGAATCCCCCAAAAAAGGCCTTCAGAATCCTTCTCAAGCGGTGCTTTTGTGTCCTCTTCTGTGACTCCAGCCACTTGTCTTCCTTTTTTTTTTTTTCCCAGCCGAAAAAGTCCTGCCAAGAAGAAAGTCTTCAGGGTCTGCTCACATTCCAGCAACACTCCGGCCTCCAGAAGTCCTTTTCACAGCACACAATATGGCATTGTGATTAGATATAAACTGAAAGTGTATTTCCTGCCCTTCAGTAATTACACTGGCTTATGGGAGCTTTATTCAGCATGAAGCTTTATTATTCTGCAGAATGAAATTCTGTATAATTTTCCTCTCCTCCAATGCGCAGATGAAAAATCATATTTTGGTCCGAGTTGGGAAGAAAGGCTCAGTTATCACTTGAGAGCGTGGTGTTATTTTCCCCCGGAATTAAAAAATCCATCTGGGTGTACGACCCCGCTCACCCTCCTGCCTCTCCATTCAGCCTTTTGTATGCATATGAACCTTATCAATTTCCAGTGCCGCGGAGAAGGGAACCACAACAGCCCCCCCAGCCCTCCCCACTCTAATGGAAACACGTGAGCTGGAGCAAGAAATGAGCACAAACCCCTCCTGCTCTGCTGGGGAGGGGAGGGAGGTGCACCAGGAGTGCCTGGTTTGTGGCAGCCGTGGGATCCATCGGCGTCCCTGCGATCCCGCTGCCAGTCAGGGATGTTGGGGCAGCACCTCATGGATACGACACTGGCATCAGGCAAGGCTTGGCTGCAAAACCAACCAAAACCAGCCTGGCCACCAAAGGTGGGAGTCGTGCCTTGAGCAGGCACAACTCACTGCTCTCACGTCAAGACACGGCAGGTGTTTTCTCCCTGGCATCTCTTTTTCCAAAAGAGGACTTGGAAAGGCTCTGATGGGTGGTCCTGTGTCAACAAGCTCCTGTGTCTGTCAGTGGGGACTGGGAATCACTCTGTGCCCTGGGCACTCCTGGGATACTGCTGTTGCTACCCATTTTTGGGAGTCGTGAAAGATGACGGTTTCTGTAACAGCAAAAGCTTCTCTTGTGGTATTGGTCAGGAAAATTAGCCTGGAAACAGAATTCATCTGCCTAAATTTGGTATCTATGTCATGTGAGTTACACAGGATGAACCCCTGTGTGCCCTGATAAAGACTGGATAAATCTTTGAATAATTCCTGGTTGCCTTTTCCTTGTAATTTCATGTGGATGAGCTGTGCACGTTGCAAGAGGCTGAAGTGAGACAGTGATGGCAGGCAAGGACCTTGAAAAACACAAAATAAAATACTGCTGGTTTACTGGGAATGCTTGGTGGGAGTCCCATGTCAGTACAGAGATCCCTGGAAGCTGTGTGTGATCTGGGATCACTCAGATGGCAGCTCTGACCAATTTGTCTGGAACACCAAGGAAGGGAAGAGCACCCTGGTCTGTGTTACAGAGCCAAGGGCAGTGGTGGGAGCCTTCAGGGGAGCACCTTATGTACCAGTCATGGCCAAAAGCAGAGTAGAAATCAGTCCCTGTCCTGTAATTCCTGCATGCTCAGCTTCACCACCCATCCCAGCTCTCCAGTCTCCTCCACCTGAGAAAGTCCCCATCCATTTCTACACAAACTACCTTAATAGCCCCCAAATGGCCTTGCTGCCCAGCCTCTGTCCCGTCTGTATTTCTGTTCTTTTAAATATCTGCTTCCATCCACAGTAAATCCATTGTATTCCACTCCTGTTTGTTCTCTGCTTGGGGTCCCTCACTCCGGCTCCAGAAAGCCTCCACTTCACCCACCTTCTCTGACCCATATTTGCCATGACTCTTGGTGTGCCTCGCCTTCCTCATGTCCCCCTGGGATGTTTGGATGTGATACTTCCTTTTCCCCTTGTTCCAGCTGCCCGGTCACAAGTGTGTGGTTTTGTTGTCCCATCCCACGAAGCCCGAGACGTGTTTGGAAGGTCTGGAGGTCTGGAGCTTTAGATGGACACTGACTTCCAAAAATAAAGACACTTTCTTTGCTGTTTGGTGAACAAGACTCCAAGAATACAAGCAGCCTGCCCCTGGTGGATGGCTCAGAGTGAGATGGTCTTTAAAGTCCCTTCCAACCCCCAAAATTCCTGGATTCTGTGAATACTGAAAGAAAACACACACGGTTGGATCATCACCTGCGGCATCAGGCGCTGCTGGACTGGATGTGGAAGGGAGGAATTTTTGCAGCACAATAACCAGCATTAATATTCAGGCAATATTCAGGGTTGTCAACAGAAATGCATCAACTGAGGGGAAAAATGGAGGTGAAGGGGTGGTGGAGAGGGATCTTGGGGTTTGTTTCCTGCTCGCTGCCGAAGGAGAGAGGGGGAGGGTAGGGCTGTCCATTTAGAAGGTCAGCAGTCAGCAGGGCTATCAGATGCCATGCCAAGCTAATTCCTAATTGGAGCAGTGTTTGTCAACACCGAAGGAGCCTTAATGCAGTGTAATCGCTGGAGCCACAAGCTCTGATAGGGATCTAAATCTCTGCCCACGTGTCACCACAGCACCCAAGCCTGGCCTCTGTGAGAGGCTTTGCAAACACCCCCTGCTTTTTCTACTGCCCAAAGAAAGGAGACACTGATGAGGGGAAAAAAAGGTCATGCAGCTGGGAATTTCTTTAGAGGTTTCATAGTTGAAACTGGGTTTGTTTCACTGGCCAGCAAACACTCCACCAGAATGAACAGCTGCCTCCAAAACCAGATGCCCAATAAGCCACCAGTTGTTTCAGGATTGCCTTGGCTCCTCATGTAGTCCTTCCTACTGACACAGCTGTCCTGGAAGAGCTTCTGTCCACCTTTGTGGATTTTTCCCCTCCCAAGAGCTGTAGGAGGCAACTTCACAGAGAAGTGCGTCAAGTGTGGAGCAAGGATGAGCTTTGATATAGGTCAGCTTTGAGTTCTGTGGTTGAATCAAGTCTTCCAAGTTCAAGAACCTCTCCTGACACAGGAGGTGAGCTAAGGATTTTGTCCTTAACCACTGAGGAGTTCAGGGTTTTCTTCACTTGCAGATAACAATAAAGGGGTTTGCACTAGGGCAGGACCAATGAGCCCAATTATAATGGCCATCCTGGGTTACCTGAGAAAATAAGTTCTATCCACTGTCCAAATTTATTTGAGGATGCATGGAAAGATCTTACTATTATTTCCATGATTTTCTTCTTGAATAAATGCAAGCTGCTCTTTGCAGGGTATCACTAAGCTGACTAAGATCCTCCTGTGGTCTCAACAGGAAAAAAATAAACAGATCTTCTACTCTGAGTTGTGCTTCCTTGTAGCTCACCTAAAGCATACTGGGATAGCAGGATGCAGATCAAATCCTTCTATCTTGTAGGGTTCCGCTCCTCCTTCTGTCACTGATGAGTCTGTGGGTACAGGGAGATATTTCCACTACAAAAAACTCATATTGTCTTCAGAAAAAGTCAAGAGACATGTCCTAAATCCAGACAAGGATTGTTGAAAGATCTGGGGAGGAGGAAGAGCTCAAAGGCTCCTCACAGGTGGGTTTGACCTATGTCAAATGTCCTGGCTTGTCTCATCCCTTTGAGCTGTTGGGGCACCACGTTTAACAAAGTTGCTGCAGAGCTGCAGAAGTCTCACTTACCTTCTCCCCACTCATTATCCTGGGCTGCCATTTGGTACCTGCTGTGCCTCCAGTGCTCTTGGCAGGATGCAGAAGGAGGAAAAAAAAAAAAAAAAAGACACCCAGGTATCTCTGCCTTGCATGGATTTATGGAGAGGTAAGGAAATGCATTTTCCATGTCTCTGAATTCTCGCCGTGACCATGCGAGGCCACGGCTGTCCTTGTGCATAAACAACACCAGGAGTGAGTTATTACCAGCCCAAAAGACCAGAGCTCCTCACTGGAGGGGGCTTTTGTCTTTCCTTTCACGGCAGCTCCAGCAGCCTCTCAGCCAAGCCTCCCCATGGCATGTGCTCTGCTTACCTGTGATTTATTGACGATAATCACGGGGCGAGCCATTTGTAATCAAACGTACAACAAAGACATCCTCGTGCTGAGAGGCAGTGATAACGCACCATTTAGTAATTTTTGTGCAGTCAGTAATTTGGAGAATGAATGATAATTTCCTGAACTGAGAATCTGCACTGACAACCCTTAGTGCTATTCACCTCGTGAATAAAGATACCTTCCTCTCCATGTCTCGTGATAAATTCCTTTTATTAGGGCCACTTATGTGGGACTTTATCTTAATCGTCTTAAGTATGGGGCAGTCTCTGTGCTGAGGTTTGGTCGTTTTTCATTACGACCTCCAGCATGCTCTGGGAAGTAAATAAATACCAGGCAGTGATATGAAAAGTCATTAAACGAAATGGGCTTTGCTAAGGCAAAGCTCTGACTGGCTGCAGACAGCACATCTGCACCACAGGAGGTGCTGAGGAACAGGGGGCATCTCTCACCTCCACCTGAGGAGGATGAACTGTCCAACAGGAAAACTGGATGGTTTTAACCATTGTAGCACTGAGCACCATCAGTGCACTGCACTGCTGCAGCGTGTGCTTCCCCAGTTCCAGCAGTGTTAGAGTCACAGAGCAGAACCATGGAATGGTTTGGGTTGGAAGGGATCTTAAAGTCCATCTCATCCCTCCCATGGACAGGGACACCTTCCACTAGCCCAGGTTGCTCCAAGCCCTGTCCAGCCTGGCCTTGGACACTTCCAGGGATGGGGTATCCACAGTTTCTTATTGTTTAAGCCAAGCAAGGAAATGTATTTCCTGCAGCTTTCGATTTTCAGGTAAAAATGGTCCATGAAAAGCCAAGGGGATTTTAGGATCTAGCCAGGTGCTCTGTTTGATGACCCCCATGCTGTAATGCTTCATGGAGTCTGTTCAAAACTGGGGGATGGAGTGCTGGAGGCGACTGGTTCTAAGCTAAACAGCTGCTCCTCACCATGGCACAAATCCAAGCCGGGAGCTGCCATCCAACAGCAGGATGAATGAGAGGTTCCATTCTCCATTTCTGAGCTTCTTGGACAGCATCCCCAGAGCTGGCAGGTCCTGGGGGCTGAGTGATCCTCTCCTCTTTTCCATCTCAGACGTGAATCACACAATGTCTGTGTGATCCAGCCGGAGAGGTGACATGGTTCCTCCTGCTCTGCACATCTGCTCCATCCCCTCAGCACCGTCCTAATGTTGGATAAAACATCTCATGGAGTGAAAATGTGGAGGGGTTTTCCTGAAGGCAGTGAGAGGGGTGACAAGGAATCCTGTTTCTGTCACAGGACTGGGTTTTGCTCTTCACTGGTATTTCCAGCATGGACAGGGACTCGATTCCTATGACATCAATAGCATTTCCAGGGAATAAACAGCATTACAGGTGAGGGCACAGCACAGACTGCCAGTTGTCTCCCAGGTAATTTGGATTGTGGTCACCTCCTGAAGGCCAAGTGTGGGCTGTGCACTGAAATTGTTGCCTGTGGCATTCAGATTTTTTGTTCTTTCCTGGCTCTGAGCACTCAGCTCCCCGCTCCTCTCTTCCCTCTCCTCATTGCAGCTGTGATTTAATTCCAGACAGGCAGCAAAGTTTGGAAACATGCAGATTATTCCTGTTCTATCTTAATCATCCTCACCAGGGAGAAATAGAAGAGGAGAGCTTTTTAAAACACTTGGATAAAATGAACTGGAACGATGAAGTACATTAAGAACAGGAAAATCTAAATGAGGTGGAAATAACGTCTTTATTGAAAGGACACATTTTAATCTCTCTCTCCTGCACTTACATGAACACACCTGATGCCAAGGCAGGAGGAAAAGGTATAAGCTGGGAGACTGCCCTGGCTCTCAGTCTTTGCCAGCTGTGCCTGTGGCACTTCCCAAATCCTGGCACTGCAGCCTTCCAGCCAGCAGCCAGAACTGCAGGAATCTGCCACCAAAGAACAGCGGAATCACGGAATGTCCTGAGCTGGAAGGAGCACACAGTGATCACTGAGTCCAACACCAATGGAATCCACTGCAGGCTGCTCCTGTGATGCTGCTCAGAGAGGTGGGAAGCAGCCACCTGCAGACAACCCCTCTTAGCAGCAAATTCCACATCCACGGGGATCCGTTATGGGAGCAGTGGCCAATCGCTGGGAGAGTGCACAAAGATGTTTTGGGGGGCAGCTGTTGGTGACAAATTTGAGGTGCACTGACATGGGAATCTGTGACCCTGAGGATGCCAGAACTTGAGAGAAGCCTTCAGTTAGAGCCAAAAAATGGAGAGAGTCCATTCCAAAAACGTGTGACCAGCTGGGATGTTTGTACAACAAGGATGGTCCCTGCTATGCTCACTGAGCAATGGACCAAGCAGGAAAATGGATGATTTTGGAGACTCCATTGCTCAAATTCGTGGTACAAAAGAGTTTTCCCCTCCACCTCTATTCATTACTGAGCCAAAGATCTAAACGTTTCTAAATTCACAACTCTGCCCTGAAGAGGTCCCAATCATCATCTGCCAGTAGGGTTGGGCTTTTTGACCTGATCAGAAAAATGATCCTTTAGATAGAAAAGGTATCAAAAATGAGGTGTGACTCCCTCCATTGGCCTGAAAGAAGGCAGGTCACTGGGTGAGTTTGGGATTTTAATTTTACGAATCATCTTTTGAACTGCGCTCATTGTAGTGCTTGATGGAGTCTGTTTCCCTCCTGATCCCACTGATTATAGATTTTCTTCTCAGTGGTCTCTCTCATTTCTAATGTGCTGCTATTATTCAAAGTGATTAATTGGAGTTGTTGGTCAAACCCGTACCTGGATATGAGCTTTAACCATGGATGTGCCATTCTGAAGTTGTGTTCTTGATCCATGTTTCCTGAGGCACAGGGCAGCCTCCAACATTTTCAACACTCCAGTGGTTACATTTCCACAACAGACAATGCATTAAGAGACAAAATGAAATAGATGCAGTTGGAAGAAATGCATAAGGGTCAGAGTGCAACCCCTGGCCCTGCACAGACACCCAACAATCCCACCCTGTGCATCCCTGAGAGCATTGTCCAAAGGCTCCTGGAGCTCTGGCAGCCCTGGGGCTGTGCCCATTCCCTGGGGAGCCTGGGCAGTGTCCCACCACCCTCTGGGGGAAGAATCTTTTCCTGATATCCAACTTAACCCTTCCTGACACAGCTCCAGCCATTCCTTGGAATATTTTGCTGTCCCTAGACACTGAGAGCACAGACTGGATTTGCCTCTCAGGAGGAAGTTTAGTTCAGGTTGGGGGGATGGACAAAGATGGTACAAAAATACTTATAAATATGAAGGATGACCAACAGTGGGCTTGTCAGACCTGGGAGAGGATGCCAGCAGGAGGGATAAAGGCAGCTGCTGCTTTCCTGGGTCAACACAATGGCATAAAATAGTTTGGGGTGGGAGGGACATTAATGTTCATCTTGTTCCACCCTCTGCCATGGGCAGGGACACCTTCCATAAACCAGGTTGCTCCAAGCCCCATCCAACCTGGCCTGGAACACTTCCAGGGATGGATCAGGAGGGCTGGACTCAACATCTCTTCTCTGTTTCCAGTAACGTACATTCCAAAGCAAATCATTTACAAACCCAAGTGTTAAAGGCACTATTTTCTCCCCTCTGCTCATTTAGAAATGCAGGTATGATGGCTCCACCAGCAGGGCAGAAGTGACCACCTGGATGTCCCAGTTCAGGCAGGATTGATGACGGATGTGATGGTATCAGGAGCTGATACTAGCACTTCTGTGACAAGGATTTGAGAAATGGTGATAGGGACCCCAGCTTGTAGGGGATGGCAGCCAGGAGTGCTGTCCTCTTGTTCCGTACTGTGACCTGGAGATGCTGTTGATAGGACAAGAGGATGCAGCCTCAACTTGCACCAGAGGAGATTTAGATTGGATATTAGGGAAAACTTCTTCACTGGAAGAGTGCTCAGGGATTGGAAGTGGTGGAATCACTGCCCCTGGAGCGGTTTAAAGGCACGTGATTCCAGAGGGATTTAAAAGGATGTGGCACTTGGGGACGTGGGCTAGCGGTGGCTCTGGCAGCGCTGGGAGAAGGGTCAGACTCAATGATCTTGGAGGGTTTTTGCAACCTAAACCACCCAGCGATTCCCTGCTCAAGGTGGACACACCAGGGCTCTGTCCCCACACTCTCCTCACTGGAGCCACCCCAGACCTCATTGCTTGGGTGGCCAGGACACGGCCCCAGGCAGAGCAGGGCTCCAGCGCCAATTAAAGGAGCGGCAATTAAAGAGGGGCTCGGGGAGCCGAGGGGAAGGAAGGGCTGGAGAGGCAGCAGGATGCTGGAGCCATCCTCTGTCGACAAAGTGCTGAGACAACAAACTTAACCTCTCTGTCCACGGCGCGCCTATCAGCCATGGTTATTAAATCCCACAAAAGGGAGAAGAGCACCCGTGAATAGGGTTGAAAGAAAAAGCACTTTCCCCATTTGGATTACCTCCTACAGAACAGGACCTGCCAGTGAAAGGCGGAGAGTGTAATTGCTGGCCTGAAAGAGAAGGGGAAAAAAGGAGAAAAAAAAAAAAAAAAAAAAAACTATAAAGGGAAAAAAAAAAAGAAGGAAGGGGGAAAAAATTGATAATGAACAATTTATCCTCTGAGCTAACAGTTAATTAATTCTGAAAATATCTGTCAGGCTAATGGAGGGGGGGTAGCTGTGCCACTGAACACAATTAGTAAAATAATAATAACAAAAAAGGGGGGAAAAAAAGAAGAAAAAAGATTTTTTTTTAAGGTGTTGCTATCTTCTTAGAGACCAGGCCCTTGGCTTCCCAATGTCATTCTCAACACAATTTTTTTTTTTTCTTCTCTCCCTTCGTCTCTTTTCAGAAATTGTTCTCATGAATGATTTATATATGTCTAGTTATCTGGAGTGATTTCTATGGACCCGGGCGCATTGCTGCATAATTGTTAATTTTAATGCCATAATAGCTTCAGATGGAGGAAGAGATTAGGCGTTTATTGCACAATTAAATGAAACATACTTGAGAATCACAAAAGGTTCCGTAATTATTTCAGACCATTAATAAAATGGGCATTAAATTATATGGGACACAAAAGGGAAAGGAAATAGATTTTCATTACAGCAATAGAAGCCGAGAGTAGTAATAGATCCTTGTTGAATTCTCTTTTTCTCTCTCTCTCTCTGAAATTAATTGTTGCCCGGCTTATTTCAAAGCAAAATAAAAGAGAAATAAAGTGTGTTAAAGAACCTCTGATGAAAGGGCTTTGTTTGATAAGGACAATAGCCAGTGATACACTCTGGGAAAAAAAAAAAAAGAAAAAAAAAAAAAGAGGAGAGAAAAAAAAAAGAGGAAGATTTGATTTTGGCTTCCTGCCCTCAGTCCTGCAGGCAGAATGGGGGCTGCGTGTGGACACACGAGGGCCTCTCCTCCCCTTCCCAACACCACGGGGCTGGTGTTGGATGGGAGGAGAAGGAGGGACGTGGAAGGTTCCCCCATCCATTCCCAAGCGCTCCCAGCGACAGGAGCGGCCACGGGTTTGGCACCAGGGGCAGGAGAGGCAGGAACTGGCAGGAATCCCAGAGATGCTCTCGCAGAGGGGCCGCGCTTGGCTCTTTCTAGATAAGACCACGAGCAATGGATTTGCCTTGCATGGAAGATCCAGGGCCTACCCGGGACGAGGAAGCGGCAGCTGGAGGCTCCCAGGTGTTCCAACTGCAGCAGAGCCTGGAGATTTTGCCCCCTGAGCAGTCCCTGGGGATCCCAGCGGGGACAACACAAGGGGCTGGGGGAGGAGGAGCTCCTGTCGCACCTGGCAAAGACAGCCCAGAGCAGCCTGGACCTGAATGCCTTGGGAATGCCTTCCTCTTGGCCTGGGAAGGGCCAAGGACAGGACCCACCTGAGAAACCTGTCACAAGAGCCCTTAAAATCTCTGATCTCCTGCTCCGTATTCCGACAATAATATTTTCTGATGGCAAGAGAGGGGATGTGAGCAATATCTGATTCCCCCTGGAATGAGAGACAGCCCAAAATCCCAGAGTGCTGATGAGGGTGAGAGGACTCAGAGCCTACTGGGGCACGTTTTCAGGATTTCTGGAAGAAATAGGTGGCACCTCTTGGCAGTTACAGAAGTCCGTGGTGGTTTAGGAAGTTTGGGAGATCTCACGCTGCTTTCAGCCTCGTTCAAACAAAAACATGCCCTTGGTCCCAGCAGAGTTTGTAGGGATCTGAGTGAGCAGCAGCACAATTAAGAGCGAAAGAGGTCAAAAGAGGGTCATTTGCAGCTAATGGCAAGCTCGTCTTCCACCCCCCCAGCCTCACTTCACCATCCTTAAACTCCTCTGAGAAGCCTTAATGAAAAAATACTCCTAAAACACGGCCCTTGCTCCATGAGATGTTGTGCACGGCCAGGTCCCTCACACAGCTCGCTCCAGCGATTTCCAAGAAGATCCCTTCATTAAAGAAAAAGATGGAAAAGTAGGGAAAAAATAAACAGAAGCTTAAAAAAAAAAAGTCTCAGCAAAGCAAAGTTTACCAAAGCACTATGATGTCTGAGGAGAGCAGAACCAGCTCCCACAGCCTCCCGCCAGTGCGCCAAGCAGGCAGGCAGGGAAGCTGTCATCCCCCCTTGCCGAGGGGCGGGAATTGCAGAGGGATCAGGCACAGGGAGCATCCCAAGGCAGGGATAAACAAACAAGCAGCGAGGGCGTTCTCTTCCCGGAGCACAACTGCACTTGAAAATTCAGCTCAGCTGACGCAGATCAGACGCACGGCGCTATTTTTAGGCTCCTTGCAGCGTTTTACTTTGCAGCTGCATTCCAGGCCTGCTCCCATTCCCCCAGCAGCAGGAGAAGGGATGCCTCAGTGGAGGGGGAAGGCCTTTGGCCGCCTGTGGATGCCTGCAGTGGGAATTTGTGGTGGAACTTCTCTTGGGAAAATGTTTTGCTTTAATAGCAGGTGTGTGTTGGGGGTAAGGGCTGAGCTCCTGCCTTCTTCGGGAGGGAGGCAGGAAGGGGGAAAGAGGCTGGGGAGGTCACAGGGACCCCCCCAACACCTTTGTGCAGCTGGATCTGGGTGTTTTCTGGGAAAACCAGAATGGGCAGGAAGGTCCTTCTGGGTTGGGACTGTCCCTGGGACTCCAGCACACTGCGCAGCAAGGAGTGGAGAGCTGGGACAAGGGACAGCATCCCACCAGCCCTCCCAGCCTTCTGTCCCAGGAGACCACCAGCACCATGCTGAGCACCTGCAGCTTCGGTGGTGGGATTAGGGCTGTGGCAGGGACCCAGAGAAAAGGAGTTTGGCACGGAGAGACTTAAGGAGAAATTGGAAAAAAATTAAAAAAGAAAAAAAAGGAAAAAAAAGGGAAAAAAAAGAAAAAAATAAAAAGAAAAAAAGAAAAAAGATGGGGGGAATGGTCATCCACGGGGAGGGAGGAGCAAATAGGAGTCTAAGCAGCTAAAAAAAAAGAAGTTAAAGCGGTGAAGTCGCTGTAGATAAGCAGCAATAAGGAGCCCGTGGGCTGCGCCGCCAGCGCCCTCTCCTGGGCGCAGCCAGAGGTGCTCCGGCCTGGGGGGAGCCGGGGACCCCGGAGGGGAGAGATGGACACCGGGGAGGGAGGGATGGACACAAGG
>VWYO01026105.1:98041-111586 GCA_013400275.1 Rhadina sibilatrix | reverse complement strand
GGGAGGGATGGACACTGGGGAGGGAGGGATGGACACCGGGCAGGGAGGGATGGACACCGGGCAGGGGAGATGGACATCTGGAAGGGAGGAATGCTCCTCAGCGGGCAAGTGATGCTCCCCAGGGTGGGAGTGATGCTCCCCAGGGAAAGGAGTGATGCTCCCAGTGTGGGAGCGATGCACTCCGAGGAAGGGTATGACGTGACCCAGGGAATACACCCCGAGGGCTGGAGTGACTTTCCCGGGGTGGAAGTGATGCTCCATGGAATGGGAGCGATGCTCCCAGGCAGGGAGTGGTGAGTGATGATCCCAGAGTGGGACCGATATTCCCAGAGTAGGATTGGTGCTCCCAGGGTGGGAGAGATGCTCCCCAGGGAAGGGAGTGATGCCCCCAGGGAGAGAGTGGGCGTGGGGCAGAGCCATCTGGGCTCACAGACGGTGCAGCCGTCAGACAAGCAGGGGGCCCTACAGTGATTTGGTACAGCACCAAATCAGCAAAAGGATACTCAGAGGTAAAAATAAGAAGCTAAAGAGAGAGTTGGTCAGGGAAAGCAGGGACAGGGAGATGAAAGAAGGTTGGCATTAGAGAAAAACAAATAAGAAGATAAAACGTGAACAATCCAAAGTATTAAAGAGTCGCCAAAAAGGACAAGGAAAGCAGCCAAGTGCAGCAGGAGATCAGCCGTGTCACCCAGCTGGAAATCAGCAAGGAGAGGACTCAAGACATGGGGTGAGTTTGGCTTTAATATGAGGGAAGCCCTACTTTTCCCAGGCTGGCTCTTGCAGGGCTGACTCAGAGCACGGGGCAAGGTCCTGCCTGCTCCCCACCAAGGACCCTCCCCATGGGAGGGACAACATCACGGGGGAACAGGAGCAGTGCTCTGTCCTCTGCTCCGGGGCCAGCAGCGCCCCTGTCATCACCTGCTGCTGCACAGGGCCACAGGAGCTCCCCGTCTGTGCTGCTCTGGGCTGGTCCCTGTGTGCTGCTGTCACACCAGGGCTCAGGGCAAGCTGCCTTCAGAGGTGTAAGGAGGAACAGCCGCCACTCAGGCCTCCAGCTGTGAAACCTCTCGGAAGAGTTGCTGCTCTGTTTGGAGGGGGGCAATGAGGAAGGAGATGAAATCCAAAAACTTGGGGCAGGGGGGACAAACCGGAGCAGGAAGAGACAGCTGATCCCAGTAGCCAGCTTGATGTCAGATCCCAAGGCAAAGCAGGAACAACAAAGGAACAACAAAAGTGTCACCTCACCGTGCCTGGAGCTGGAGGAGGAGGAGGTTAAGGGCCTGCAGCACCCGGGGCTGGAGCAAGAGGAGCAGGGAAGAAGCTCTGAGAACACTCCAGAGCAGGAGACCCTTGGGGAAGTCACCAGAGACATCACAGCACGTGCAAAATCCTTCTAATGTGCCCTTAATGCACAACCTGAGTCTGTCAGGCACCCAACACAAGTTCGTGGGCTCTGCAGAGGGGTCTGCATCAGCAGGTTTAACTTTGGGCGAGTAGGGAGGATGCAGGAAGGCAACTGGAATCTCATTTCGCTTTGAATTCAGGCAGATTTATGGGGATTTATCACCCTGCAGGCACAAACAGGCTGCATGGCCATCGGATATTATCCCACGGGGCAGAGAGGGGCTCCCAGCCTGGCGCTTTCTCCCAGCAAAGCTCGCTCGGTGAGACCGGCGGCGGCTGGTGCGGAACTCCAGCCCTCCCGGCCGCCTTTTCCCAGCCGGGCAGCGGGCTGGAGGAGGCGCCGAAAGCAGCACGGCCCGAGCTGCAGCTCGGTCTCCGAGGGCCGTGGCTCCCGAGCAGGCCCGCACAGATAACGCGCTTAGCACGGCGGGGCCGGGGGAGGCAGGAGCGGCGAGTGCAGCGATGCGTCCTGCGCTCCCCCGGGCCCCGCGGCAACTCCGCGCTAATCGCCCAGATTAGCACCGGGAAAGCCGCGATTTGGCAGCTCCACCTGCCCTGGAGGAAAGCCCAGCAGTCCTGGAAAACTCAGGAATTCCTGGATTTGCTTGCGAGGCCAAAAAAAAAAAAAAGGTCTGGTTCTCTGCCCCCTGTGGTCCCCTCCTCCGTCACTGGGATGGTCACCGCGGAAAGCTGTCGCCTTGTCCTGGTGGCCGCAGAGCTGTCCCGTCGCCTTCACACAGGACCGTGACACCGGCTATGGTGGCCCCACGGCCCCTGTCCTCCACGCGCTCCGGGTTTGGATAGATTCAGGGTTGTGTCTTTCATTAGCAGAGCCTAATGAGCCCCCTGATTACCAGAGCCCCCTGATTACCAGAGCTCCCTGATTACCAGAGCCCCCCGATTATCATCATCCTCATTCCGAGCTCCAAAGTGACCTCAGTAATGCTCTGCAAAAACCTGTTTTAGCTAATCCAAACCAGGCAGCCGGCACCGGGGGCTTTGGAGAGCGTGTTCACCGTGCAGAAATAGGGGAAACTGCGTGAAAACGTAATAATTAAATAAATCACGAACCTCTTGGTTGAAGGGGGCTGCGGTTTTGTTTCCAGCTGCAGACAGCTGTGCTTGAACGCTAAGGTCAATGCTGGAAAGAAAAACAGAAACAACCGAAAAACAAAAGGGAACCGGTGAAGCCGGCGAGGCTGGATTAGAGTTTCCTAGACGGGGGTCAGAGAGGGGAGAGCTTTTAGCAGTGATTTGCACTCTCCGAATGAAAGCTTTAGGATTTCGCTCCACTTCAAAGAAAAGATGCCCAGCCCAGCCCGCTGCAGCCCCTCCTGGTCCCGGCGGGCAGGCAGGAGCGGGGTGAGCCCTGCTCATGTCGGAGAGCAGGGAGAAGGGGATCACAGCCCCTCTCCTCCCGCCGGGGAGATTTCAAAGCGCGGCGCAAAGGTTGAGCTGCCCGGCTCCCACTGAGGGAAACAGCGGGATCCTCAGGCAGAGCTTCCCAGACTCTCTCCCTGCTCTCCAAAGGCCCCCCTGCGGGGTTTGGGGGCTGTGTCGGGGGTTCAGGGGGCATTGGTGGCACCTGGGACAGTGGCACGGCTCTGCCACTCCACAGGGGAGCAGGAGCTCAGCGATGGGGTTATCCCAACCCCAGCCCTGGGAGGTGGGTTTGGGGTTACCAGAGGGGGAAGTTGTGGATGGGAGGCCACATCCCTGGAAGTGTTCAAGGCCGGGTTGGACAGGGCTTGGAGCAGCCTGGGCTAGCAGAAGGTGTCCCTGCCCGTGGAATGAGATTGGAACCGGATGAGCTTTCAAGTCCCTTCCAACCCAAACCATTCCATGATTCTCTGATTCCCTGGTATCTGCACCCACATGGATGCACCCTCTCTTTGGGCCCTCACAGAGCTGAGTCTCCACCTTGTGCACATCCCTCAGGTTTATTCTTGCAGACTTTTAAACCCTGCTCATCTATCAGCACATCCTAAGACATTTCTGGCGCCTCCCCATAGCCTGACATGGATTCTCCCCTCGAGGCTCTGGAGTTGCTGTTTCCCCGAGCCAGGCAGTTTGGATTGGCAGCTCCAAGCCATGGCTGCTGCTGTCTGGAGCTGCTCCTTTCACTTCAGTGGCACTGAGCTATTTCAGAGCAGCTGGGACCTGCCCGTGCCATCCACGCCTTCCCCAGACATGAGTGGAAGTGGGAGTGTTTTACAAAGGTGGTTTGTGCCACCAGCCCCACACTGGGATGGGGAAATTGCTGCCTTGTCACACCAGGACGTTGGACATGACCTTCTGCAGGCCACCATTGCTTCTGCCTTTATTTGAGCTGCAATACTAAAATGCTGTGGCTCCAGTGTTTCAGAGCTTTTATTTCCCCAAAAATCACCTTAAAGTAGATAAATGCTGCCCATTATATCCCCTATATTTCACCCTAATTTGAGTTTGCAGATGTTTCCTCTTCCTTTCCTCCTTTTTTTTTTTTTAGTTATTTATTGTAGATTCCAAAATATGGAATATCGGTAAAGCCATTCTTTTTAAAATGGAAAATTTCCCGCAGAGCAGCATTCCTAGTTTGCAAGGGAAACAGAAATTGAAATAGTATTAGAATAAAAAAACCCTTCCGAGGGAATAGGACTCGAAACACAAACATTTTGCAACTGCAACAGTAAAATGGAAACGGGCAGGATGTTTGCAAGCCATTTTCATAGGTTCGTGGAATGTTTTGGGTTGGAAGGGACTTAAGATCACCTGGAGCAGATCACATCTTTGGCTTTTATTTTTTGCTGCCAGGCAGGAGCGGTTCTCACCTGGGGTGCTTGCCGGGGGCGCTGCATTCCCATCCCGCTCCATCCCTGGACCCTTCTGTCCTGAGATCCTGCTGAGGATGGGGAGAGAAGCCCTGTGACCCCGGCAGCTCCGCGTACCTGACAGGTAACGACTGAAGCATGGCATGACTCAGAGAGAGTCCTTGGGCAACAATTAAACACACCACCAGGGCTGATTAACTGGAAAAGAATCCTTCTCCGTAAAGGGAAGAAAACACCGCGCTCCCCGCACGTGTCAGGGCAGCGATGGGATCAGCAGGAGCCTTGGCACAGCCCAGCTGCCTTCCCTCGGGGCTCAGCACACCTTCAGCCTCGAGGGGAACCGTGCTCGAATGCTCCCAAAGCCAGAAGAAGCCACCCAAGAAGAAAGATCCTCTCCTCCCGCTCTTTGGAGTTAGTTTTGGGGACGTGTCACCGGAGAGCGGCGCGGGCACAGAAATAAAAGTGCGACCTTCACTTCATGTCAGTGAGTTTCTGCTCAAGCAGAAATTGTTGTCATCCCACGGGGGAAAGCGCCGGTGTTAACACGGGAATAACAGCAGAGAAAAGGACTAAACTACTTATTCCCTCTGCTTTGATTCATTTTGGAGGCTCTCTCCTCCTGTGTCCCTGACTGACAGCAGCGTGAGACGCTGGAGTCGGTTAATTGTTATGGATCCCTGGGGCGTTATTCCGAGCCACGTGAAAGCACCGAAGGGAGCAGTAATCACCTGTGATTCTGGTGAGAGCGTTAATCCTATAAAATCGGGGAAATTCTTCCGTTTGGGGGGCACGTGGGGCCGCTTTGCCCGTCTGCAGCGAGCCGTCCCCACGCCCAGGGGTCAGACGGAGCCCCCCGCGCTGAGGTGGGGCTCGTCTCCTGGAAACTGCTCCGCTGGGATTTAGGGACGCCAGTGGCTGGAGAAATGGATGGCAGCGGCAGGACGAGGCCCTGAGGGGCTCGCTGCACGGCTGCTCGTGTCACTGCAGGCGGAAGGGAGGCACCGAGCCGAGTGATGCCAAATTCCCTCGATCCTGGCAAAACTGGCCGCTGGCAATGCCTTCGGTCTGATAACTCGGTGTGTCCTCCTGGGCAGGAGCCGCGGAGAGCAAACTGCCGAGCTAAAGCCAGCACCAGCTGCGAGGGGAGAGGATGGCCCGGTCTGGGTAGGGCAGTGGAGAGTCCTCCACCCCCAGCACCTGCGGTGGGCCCGAGGCATCTCTTGGTCATCACAAACCTCTGGATAACAACGGAGTCGGAGCAGCAGAGGGAAATGAAGATGTTTCCTATGGGCTTGTGCCCCGGGCGGTGTTTGGCTGGACGGGGCAGCCGGATCTGTGCCATCAAGCAGCGCTTCCCAGGGGAGGGAGGTGATCAGGGGAGTTATCTGCGTGCCCCGGGGTGTGGGAAAAGTCAGGGCTGCGCACAAAGCGCTCATTCTTCCTCCTTGCCCTGCCAATGAGCAGCTGCTGATTAAATCCCTTTTCAGAGGGGAGAGTTACAAGGCTCCTACGGCTTTGCCCGGCAGAGACCTCTCTGCTCTCTCCGTGTTTACATTCTCACATCGGCCTCTGCCCGCTGAATAACAGCGGTAATTGGATGTGTTTAAATAGCGCTGCTCACTATTGTTTGCCCAGTAATCAGACACGTCTCCCTTTCCCTGGAACCTGAGCGCCACGTGCCGCAGAGGAAGGGCGGCCACAGCTCCTCCTCCTCCTCCTCCTCTCCTCCCACCTGCATCCCCTCACCTCGCCGGGCTGCCCAAGTTGGGCGTGCGAATTGTACTCTGGCCGCGACAAGTTTTCCCTCCATCCGTAGGCAGCGGGACACGGGAACTACATCAGGGCAGCCTGGCTCTGTGTGCTGGGGCAGGAATTGCCTGCGGAGGCGGAGGGCTGGAGCAGAGGCGATGGGGCCGGTGCTCTGCCTGCCATGGGCAGAGCCTGGCGCTGAGCCCGACCCTGTCACAGGAGGGAGCGTTTCGCTCCTCATGCACCTTTCCCCAGGAATGCTCCGGCTGGCACTGCAGGACACCCTGCAGGTGTGCTGAGTCCTGGAGACGCACGGGCTGCGCTCAGGTGTGGGATGCACCGGTGGGTACCGACGCACCCGTGGGTCAGAGCGGCGTCGGCGAGGACCACCAACCCCGCCGGGGTCTCGGTCCGTGTTGGAGCTGCCCCACTGGCAGGAGAAGCAGGGGATTCCTGCCTGCCAGAGCAAGTTTGTGCAGACCATCTCTGCGGTCTTGCCTCTTGCTCCCGTTGCTCGTTAAAAAGGAAGTGGGGAAAGCACCAGTCGGTCTCGGCAGCAGGACCTGAATCACCTCCGAGATGGAGACTCAAGGCCAGTAATGAGCCTTTGCCCACAGCCCATCGGCCACGTGCCTTTGCCTGCGCCGCGCCGCGGCTCCTTATCATGACTAATAGACACACTTGCAGAAATCAGAATCTATTTCCAAGTGATTCATGAGCGGGTAGGAAAGGGGGGAGGTGGGGGGAGAAACGACAACAGACTAAATACACCTGGTAATTTATTTGCTATGAATAATTTGAACAGCCCCGAGTGACGGAGATAGCTCAGTTATTTATCCTGGGGGAGAAATTTGCAGATGCTGCAGACTGGGTGTGCTCCGGAGCAGGCCCTGCCTTTAACGTTTGCCTCCCCCGCCCCGGCGCAAACCTCTATGGCCGCGTTTGGAACGAGATACAAGACAAGCTTCACCCAAGCCTTTCATTAATTGCCCTTCCTGGAATCTCCTGCCGGCTAAATTGCTCCCCGCAGAATCCCTGGCTCCAGGGTTAGGAAAGGGTTACTTGAGCGCGCCTTCCCGTTTGGGCTGGGTGGGTGGAAATCGCGTTGGCTTTCATCTGCAAACCTCGTAAAGCACGAGCAGCTGCTGGAGGGAGATGGGCGCCTTGTAAATCAGCGCGGGGAATAAAGAGCGGAGCGGCTCCGGCGGCGCGGGGCTGTCCCGGTGCCGCTGCCCGCAGCACCCCGGGCAGGAGCCGTGGCTGTGCCCCGGGGCTCCCGGGGAGCGCCCGCCGCAGCTTCGGCCTGAGGTGGCTGGAGTTGTTCCTGGAGTCATTTTGGGAGGCCGGCCCTGCCCAGCCGGAGTCGTTAAGGCGAGTGTCTCACGTTCAGTGTCACCGCATTGTCACCGGCGGGGGTTTTGTCTTCTGCCGCCACCCGCCTGAAATGCTTTTCATTATTTTTGGTGTTAAAATTTAAAGAGGTGTGGGGGGTTTTTTTTTGGTTTTTTTTTTTTCCCCCCCCCCCCCCATCAAATATCTTTGTATTTGTTTCCAGAAACAAATGATTAGCATTAGTATTCATTAGTATTCGTGTTAACAATTGATAAAGGGCCCACTACTGTAGTATCTGTGCATAGCACACAAAATTTAATTAAAAATATAATAATTTCCTCAAGCCATGATCATGCAATCTGCACCATCCCCCAAAGTTAGTTCCTGAGACTTCCCCCGAAGTTTCCTGTGGAGAGAGGGATCTGTTTGCCAGGGAGAGAAGGGAGTCAGAGATGCTGTGGTGGAATGAGCAGGAGCAGGCTGGAGAGGGCAGGAGAGGGCATGTCCAGCACAAACCAGGAATTCCTTTGGAAGCTGCAAGCCGGTGCAGCTCTGCTCCCAGCCCTCATGCCAGTCCTGTAGCAGGGTTGGTGGATCTCAGCCAGGCTGCAACCTCACCAAAGGGAATCTCCAAATGGCTCAGAGGATTTGGGAATTCTCCATCCTAATGTTTGCTGCCTCCATCCCTCTGGGTGACTCATTTTTGGAATCGGGCACGCTGTTTCCCTCTCTCCTGGCTCTCCAGACTTGTTTCCCAGCATGGCTGGGCAGGAGGTCACTCCCATGCCCAAGGAGGGTGCTGGGGACCATTGCATGGCTGGAGACCAGAGCCCTGCTCCTTCCTCTGAGGAGTGGCTTCTGCAGGCCTGGAGAGGACACTGAGGGAGCTCCCCTCGGTGCTGGGGACACACTGCTGGCTCCCCACCAGGCCATGATCCCTGCCAGGGCCTTTGACTCCTCAGGGTAAACACAGCACAAAGCCTACGTGCAGCGTGTGGACACCGTCCCTGCTCGAGGTGCTCTGCTCTGCTCTGCTGAGCCTCTGAGGGCAATTCCCAGGCTCCCAGGTGAGCCAGGGAGAAGCTTTGCTCCAGGATGCCACCACAAACATCTGGCAAGGAACAAAAGACATCTCAGAGGCATCTGGGCTCCTGTAAAGCAGCACTTGGATGGAAGCCATGTCCTGCTCAGACTGCTTGGGTGGGTACGTGCCCTGTGGTTTTCCCAGAGCTGGCTCACTCGGTGAGGTCAGTGGCAGGGCTGAGTTTTCACTGAGGAGCAGCAGCGCTGAGAGGCTGCTGTGGCCTGGTTTCACCAGCTCAGCCCAAAGCTGTGCTTGCCACACAGGCTCGGTTCTGCCGAGAGCATCGGGGTGTTCGCTGTGCTCTGCACAGATTTTGGAGGGGATCAAGCTTGAGGCAGAAGAGTATCTGTCACTTCTGGTTGTCCCTTACTGCCATGGAGTAGAGGACAGCATGGGGCACCTCTTGCTTGCTGGAGAATCTCTTTTTTGCTGGAGCACCTCTTACAACTGTGGTTCTTCTCGAGCAATCCAGGACCTAAACAACATGCTTAAATCCTAGCAGCTCTGGAGGTTTTCCAGGTCATTTTGGACCACATGACAAATGACTTCTACAGGATTGTGGCAGGCAGCCATTGGTGGTCCTGGGAGTTCCCAGGATTCCCATTCTCCTGGGAATGTGTCATGGGGAAGAAATGGTCTTCAGGGCTTAAAACACCCCAACCCACCCCTGGAACTACACCCTAAGAACAGTTGTAGGAGTAGTGAGGAGAGGTCTGGAGACCTTCCAGTAAGATAAATTGGCTGTTTGTAAGCTCTTTAATGGGTCTCAGGTGCTACCTTCTCACAGGCTTTGTGTTCCTGCCACATCAGGGTCTGTGAGGAGAGCAGGGAAGAAACTGTACAGCTCTTGTATGGTTTGGCTCATTCAGGTGGGGAGCTTGGCTGTGCTGAGAGCCTGGCTGTGTTTGAGGGGGCAGATGTTCACAAGAGGGGGCACACTGACCAAACAGGGCAGTTCGGGCAGAAAAATCCTCCTCCACCTCGTGTGTGATGCTGACAGATCCAAAACCAATGGAGTGGGCATGAATTTAACCACACTTCACTAAAACAACAGATGGTTCTGAAGCTCCAGCACCGCCACCCCTGGGGACATCAATGATGGCTGCTTTTAAACATCACTGGTCTCATTCAGATATCCAAATGCAAAATGTGCTGCTCGGGGACAGGACATGCAGAGACCCTGAGCCTTTGAACTGGTGTTGAGAGTATCATTATAATTATAAATATCATAATAATCTATCATTATAATAGATATATTATATATATATTATATATATACATAAATAAATATAAAATGTATTTTATTTTATTATATTATATAATATGCATAATATATAATATATAATATATAATATATAATACATATAACATAATATATCATTAGAATGTGCATTTTCCTCCATACATTTGCATCGTGGCCAGACCTCCACTGCTCATGTTATTTAACTGTATTAGAAACACAACCAGACAATATTTTAGGTGTCTCCTCTGTTTGCAGAACACAGAGTTGGTGATGTCTGCCTGAGCACCACGTGCTTTCCACAGGCCTCTTTGGTGTCAGCCATCCAGAAAAAAGCTACTCCAGAGCTCACCTGACACACCAAACCCAGCAGGTCACTTCCCATCCTCACCCCGAGCTTTTCTTCCAGCTTTGGATCTGTGTTTCTCCATGCCTGATGCATAACTGGGAACAATCTCACTGCAGAGCTCCATCCCACCTTGGGAAGGATGGCTGGATCACAGGGAGCAATCCCATTCCAGAGCTCCATCCCACCTTGGGAAGGATGGCTGGATCACAGGGAGCAATCCCATTCCAGAGTTCCATCCCACCTTGGGAAGGATGGCTGGATCACAGGGAGCAATCCCAGTGTAGAGCTCCATCCCACCTTGGGAAGGATGGCTGGATCACAGGGAGCAATCCCATTCCAGAGCTCCATCCCACCTTGGGAAGGATGGCTGGATCACAGGGAGCAATCCCAGTGCAGAGCTCCATCCCACCTTGGGAAGGATGGCTGGATCACAGGGAGCAATCCCAGTGCAGAGCTCCATCCCACCTTGGGAAGGATGGCTGGATCACGGTGATGAAGCCTCCCCAGGAGCAGAGGTGGGAGAGTGTGGGAGATAAAGAGTTCAGCCTTGGCACTTTTCTGGAAGGTTGTTGCTTCTGTTTCAGAGCTCATGTGTGTGAAAACCTGTCTGGGTTTGTTTCTTTCTTTTTTTTTTTTTTTCTGACTGTATCAGTTGGTCTAATAAGAGATACTGCCTCTCCTTACAAGCCTGCTCTGCACTCCTGAGCTCAGGTCCTTTATCCTTCCCTTCATGCTGCTGACAATGGCTGAAGCTCCCTGGCCATACAATATCTGGGAAGTCAATGCCGTGTCAAGCCCCTGGGTTTACATCCATGGCCACAGTGAATCCACTTATTTACTGGAGAGACTCATCAGCTCTGCCTCCTGCTGCTGCTGCTGCTGCAGGGAAAGCAAGATCCAGGGGGGTCTCCAGGGACCCTTTCCCTGGACAGGCAGGCTGATGCACCCAGGGGTTCGGCAGCACGGCAGGGGACTCCCAGTGGGATTCCACCAGGCATTTCTCACCCTGGGAAGGATGAAGAACTCTTCAGCCACTCATGGTTTAACTGCTAAAGTTGCTAACCTCCTGCCTTAGGAGGTGGCACAGAGGTGGCACTGCCTCAGGAGCCTCCAGCAGGAAGGTACCCAGAGACTCCTTGTGGATTCCATGGAGTCCAAGCTGCCTCCTGATCCCGTGGGGACAGCTTTGGTGCTCTCTGCCACAGCCTGGTGTCCTCACAATGACAGCAGCGTCACCCTGGGAGGCTGCTGGCCTGGCTGCACTCTCACTGCTCACTGCAGCACTTCACAGCCACACACAGAGAACTGGAGGTGTGGGAGAGACAGAGCAGGGAGGATTTTCACAGTGAGGGTGGTGAGGCCCTGGCACAGGTTGCCCCAGAAAGGTGGTGGGGACCCCATCCCTGGAAACATTTAAGTTGGATGGGGCTCTGAGCAACCTGCTCCAGTGGAAGGTGTCCCTGCTTATTGCAAAGTGCTTGGACTTGATGACCTTTAAAGGTCCCTTCCAGCCGAAACCGTTCTGTGATTCTGTAATTCCATAACTAAGCTGAATTTGATGCTTTGGGAAGGCTGGTATAATTCGAGGCATATTTTTTTCTGTCAGACATTGCACTGGCTCACTGATCAGGACCTTCACCCCAGTGAAGAGTGCTGCACCTGCCCACAGAGGCAGCAGGGCACAGCTTTCACAGCACTGCTGGCTCCCCAGGGTGACTGGGCACACCACAGGAGCATCACCTGCAGGGAGCCTGAGCCAGGGGGGGAATCCCCTCAAATATCCATCACCTTCCTCGTTAACAGCGAGCCACAAATATAAATATGGTGCTGCAAAAGAGCAATGAACAGCTCACCTGTGAGGAATGAGAGCTAAAAGCACAGAGCACTGTGCTAAAGGAAGGGATGGGATGGGATCAGGTTGCATCACACACAGATAAAATGTGCAGACCAAAAATTAAGTTTGGAAAGGGCTGTAAACTTCTGCCTCGGGGCATAAACCAGGTCCTAATCCAGGGGGGATATTTAGTTTTGAGGCAAGTTATTCTCCAGCTCTCTCCCAGGGAAGGTGGTGCCTTCCCAGGGAGCATCTCTTGCTGGCCAGAGTGAGCAAGCAGCTCCTGGGATGATCCAATCTGCCACATCCATCACTGCTCCCCTCTTCTGTCAGGGATGTACAGGGCAGTGACCTGCTCCATTAAATCTCTCCGTGCAGGAGGCTGGATCCCTGTAACTGTTTATAGCTGGAGTTGAATAAATGCCTTTTTCAGGGTTGGTGGGGGGGATGAAGCTGGGCAAGAAACACTGTAAAAATGCAAAAAAGAATAACCTGTGAGTATCCAGTCTGTTCTGCACAGTATCTGTGAAGACATCAGTGCTGCTGCCTGGATGAGCTGCTCTGTGCATATATTTTCCATATATCCCTCCCAGAAAATATTATTTGATGGCATGTGATTAAAAGGGTCTTTTTTAATATGTGGCACACGCATAACGAAATGTACGTGTGCACTTGCATGTAAAATAACCAGATATGAGGGAAAAGCAGGAATATAATCATCCCCTGCAATGCCTGGTGGGATTCTGTGCACTGAGCTAATTCTGGCTCTTTGGAAAAAGCATTCCTGGTGGTGGGGGTCTCACCAGGTCCCACAGAGCAGCAAGCAGGACCTGCGTCCTCAGTGCCTCTAAAAAGCCCCAGAAGCCTGGAAGTCTTTCCAAAACGTGCTTCCTTCAATTAAAAATCAATTAAAAATCCCCTCCCTTTCCCAGTGCCTGAAGCATTAAAAAAAAAAAAAAAAAAAAAAAAAAAAAAAAAAAAAAAAAATAAAGTTATTTAAAGAGCCATTATTTCCTAAATAAAGTTTGGATCGGGGGTATTTTCAGATTCTAGGTGCTCTTCACCTCTCACTTTTGGCAGTTTGCAAGCTTGACCGTGATTCCTGTGAGGAGGAAGAGGAGGCTGAAGGCAGAAATACAGCTCTATTTATGCTGATCCTGGATCTCGGGCTACATGATCTCATCTAATTTAAAGTTCCTCCAAATGAACTATCTCCAAGAATACAATTTTAATGTTTCCCTATCAGGCCGTTCTTATCTCTCTGCATTACCATGATATCATTCAGGAATAATAATCGCACCATTAGTTTTGGTGTCTAAACAAGCTGGCGAGGAGAAATGGATTTCAGTCACCGCCTTGCCAATTGCTGGCCCCCCCCTCCCTCAAGGAAAAAACCCCCAAACCCCAAAAAAGGCACAAAGTTTTTCAAATCCAACCCCGGGGGCTGTACAGCTGCAACAGACACCCTTCCAGGACAAAGGCTTTAGGGGGGGAATGGAAGTATTTAAGTATTTCAGGGTGGAAGCGTTGGAATCTCGAAGGAAATCTTTCTTTTCCTACATATACATGTGTGTTTTAGCCGGGGCATTTATGGGATGTAAATGAACAAACCGGAGCCCGAAATGCCCCGAGCTGATGGAGCGAGTGTGCTGCGGCACGGCGAGGCGGCAGCCAATGAAAGCCGGGCTGCCGCTTTTTTTTTTTTTTATCATTAATATTGCGAAGCAACATTAACTGATTGGA
>VWYO01026105.1:53079-89717 GCA_013400275.1 Rhadina sibilatrix | reverse complement strand
TTTTTTTTTTTTTTTTTTTTTTAAGAGACCCCTGAGAAGGCAGCGAGGTGCCGTCCTCTCCGCCGGGTCTATCTGTAATTGAATCTAGGTCAGTTATTCTAAAGCATGGGAGAGGCTGATTCCCTCTTTCCGACANGAATAAAAAAAAAAGAAAAGAAATGTTATTTTCCTGTAAAGGTATCAGTTCATTTATATTCATTTAACCATCCATCCATCAATTCACTTTCTCACTCCCTGCACATTCTCTCTGCCTCTGGTAAACCTACCTCACCAATATACTTTTCTGGAATATACAATGAAGTTTCCTTAAAAAAAAAAAAAAAGAAATTATATGAGATTCAGCTGGAGTAGTAAAGTGAAGTTCCCCTTCTCCTCCTCTCCCCAGCTCCTTTTTTATGTTCCAGACTTTGAGTAAATTAGCAGTGTGAAAAAGAAAACTGTTTAGTTGGGGAAAAAAAAAAAAAAAAAAGAAGAAGAAGTCAGTGTATATCTGTAAGCAATACATGCAGTATAGGTGTTACAGTTGTGGCTGTGTGTATATATAGAATATCCAGAGAGCAGGGTTTGTGTGCTCAACATGTATGTGCTGCGTCCCCGTGCCTGTGTGACACCAACAGCTCATCCCCTGCCTCCAAAATGTAACCCACAGGCATTGTGCAGCTGTTTGCAGCCTTCACACATCCACGGCCCCAGCTGCAGCCACCCAGCCAGCCTGCCTGTGCTGCAGATATGCAATCATATGTGTGATACCCCGGCACAGGCTCTGAACTGGAGCAGAACAGCTGGATTTAAACACAAAATATTTCCCTGAACTGCCAGCACGTGTGCTCTGGCAGGGCTGGGGCGCCCACGGCGCCTGTGTTTTGGGTGTTCTCTGGTGCAAGCTCGGCCAAGCACAAAGCACACGGCTCAGCCCGGCAGCCCCTGGCCTCCCACATCCCAGGGCACCACGGCTGTAGCTGTTTGCCTTTTGGATGGAACCTGGAGCTGAGATCCAAATTCCCTTGCAGGAGAGTGGCCGGAGAGCAAACCTGAACCTCTCCCCCGACACCGCCAGGTACCAAACCAAGCCCACCTGGGCCAGCTCTGCCCGTGGCTCTGCCTCGCTGGGCATGAGGTGGGCACAGGGGTGACTTCCTTGTCCCTGTGCTCTCAGTGTGCTGGCCCTTGCTGGCAGGGATGGCTCCAGGGAGGATGAGCCGTGCTCCCAAAGACACAGGCTGCCGAACCATCCGTCATTTGCCAAGGCTGGGAAAAGAGGGATGCGGAAAAACTTCTTTTTCTGCTTTAAATGCAGTGGCAAGAGCCGTGTAAGAAGTTGCCTTTTTATTATTTTTTTTTTTCTTGTTAAAAGCAGGTAAATAGAGAGACAGACAGATTTGGAAATGCCTCTGTATATACAGATAAAAATACACGTCTTTATCTCCAGCCAGATACGGATATAGATCCGCACGGAATTTCTCCCGGCAGCGGCCGTTGAAGAGCTCCAAGCTGGTCCTCGCCAGCCTTTCCCAAAACTCCCCGTGCAAATAAAGGCAGCAGGCAGTGCCCCCCAGGCCGAGCAGGCTGGTGGCACTGGAGAGCCCAGCAGCTGGCGGGTGCCTGCCCTGCCCTGCGCGGAGCCCACGCGCCCGCGCTCCACATCAAAGGCCGGAGTTCCCGCGTTGGATGTGACACCTGCAGATGTTCCCCTGCCTCCTGCTTCCAGCCCCGACCAGAACAAATACATAATCATATCACACAGCATAATTAATAGTGCTATCACCATGAAGGACTCTTAAAGGGAAGGCTGTTGAAAGAGAGTTCCTGAAGATAATCCTTTTAAAAGGTTTCCTCAAAATGCAACCACGAGCGGGAATAAGGGCAGGTTTAGTTCCAACATCTTTAATGCCTCTGCAGAGCAGAGTTTTAGATCTTGTAAATGTCTTTCCTTTAATAGTGGCTTGGCTTTGGATTTGGGACTTGCACTTTTTGGAGGATCTTGCTGCTGTTGTGGTTCTCAACAGAGAAGGTCCTTGAGGAGGCCCAGCCCGGCTCCCTGCTCTATTGACCTGCCAGGGGCTCCTGACTTCATTCCTGCTGGAATTCCAGGGTGGTCCCATCCTGTCTGGGTGGTGTCCTGCACTTGTGTCTAATGACTCATTTGAACAATTTTCAGGGTGCTGCTTAATTTGGTTTTTTTTCTCATTCTGGATGACATCCCCGCTCCTGGCCGACGGGGAAGGGGGTTCAGCAGCCCCCCAGCTCTGTCCCTAGCACTGTCTCCTGACTCCTCTACTGTGCTCAGAGAATTCCTGCGTGGTGTCGGTACCAGGATTGGTGAGTAAATCACTTTATTTTGGCTTTCCCAAATGATGTCTGTGTGAAATGAGCAGAGCCACAGAGTGATCTGCATGTCCAGGGGATAAATGGGCACCAGTGGGCTCTGCCTGGTGCCTCCTCAGCCCTTCTTCCTCAGCCTCCCACCCCAGGAGCTCTTCCCATGGTTATTTGGCATCCTCACATTTCTCTGAGAGGGCAAAGCTTGAGGAACTGGGACCACCTGGTGGAGCAGACCCCTGGTAGGAGACCCTGGGAGTGCCTTTTGCTGTCACTGCTTTTCTGGCGCTGCAAGGCAGGATCCAGCCTCCTGGTTTTCAACAGGAAAAATTTAGATTTGTGAAAAATGTTGTCGAACTGGTGTGGAAATAAGTGAGGGCTTCTGGAATAAGGGATGAAGGACACCTCCTCCCAAGAGCAAGAATTCTCTAAAAATTCAAAATAAAAATGAAACCCAGTTAAATCAGATATTTTTTACTTTTTGTTGCAGCTGTGGACAGTCCTTTAGGCTATCCCAGTGCAAATTTCTCAGTTGGTGGCAGGTTTGGTGTCCGATCTCTCTAACCCCACAAGGCCTCTGGAAAATCAGGGCTCTCCATTCCCGGGGAAGGCTGCTGTGTTGTGGTGCTGCTTTGTGGAGGGAAAACCAGTTTGAAGGCAGCAAGAGGCCTTTGCTGTGCCCGGGCTGTTGTCCCCTCTCCCGGAGGGTGGCCCTGCTGCTGTCAGCCCAGCGTGGTCAGAGGTGGTGCCACCAGAGCTCAGCCCCTGCCTGCAATGGTGAAACGCTTTGGGTGTCCCAGGAGAGCAGGCTCAGGTCGCTGGTGGTGGCTCAAGTATTTTTTGGCTCTTTCAGCTTTGAAATAAGCGCGTGAGACAGAGAATGAGCTGCTGCTGCTGCCGCTCGTCACCCGCCAGGCACCGGGGGTGGCACCGGCCCCGCTCGGCCAGCGGGGTGGGGAGGCTGAGGGGACCCACAGGGGCTGCCACGTCTGGGGACACCCGGGTGGCACAGGGGTGATGCCCTTCTCTGGTGTTGGCGAGGAGCTCGGGTCTCATATCCCCCTCCCTGACAGAGCTTTGCAAACCAAACCCGCTCTGGTTTGAGCAATGTTCCTGCTCCCCCCTTGCCCAAGCTTTATTTTTCTTGTTTTATCTTTTGGCTGCCACATTCCAGGCTTTTTTTCCTAAGCGAGGTCAGAGCCCTCTGATTTAGAGTATTTAATTGCTTCTAATTTCTCCAAATTTCCGCGTAGGCATTTTGATGTTTGCCTCTTTCCTTCCCTGTGAGCTATTAGCGTGAGTCAGTTTTTTTCCTGACATAGACAAGGGTTTTTCCCCCTCTCCTCCTACTCCTTCCAGCCCTACTTACATGGGAATTCCCCCAGTAGGCACTGAAAGAAGAAAGGGAATTAGATCTTTATCAGAGCCTTACTTTCACCCAAGATTTCCTCAGATCAGGGAGTGAAACAGAGGCCAAAAGAAGCCAAACAAATGCTTTCTCTCCTACCTAGAAATAACCTCCTGCAGCCAAAAGTATTCCCTCTCCTCCTTTGGAGGCAAACCAGCAGCTGGTGTGACTGTGTGTCCTTCTTTCAGATGTACCAGTGTCAGCACCCTGTCATGGCTGGATTTCACGGGTTCTCTCTTTGCCCACCAAGTGCCAGGCAAAACAAGAACTGCATTTCTAGCAGAAAAAAAAAATAAAAATAGAAAAACAGAGAAAAAGAAAATGAAATCCTAATGTTGCTTCGAATCCCTGCCAACCTTCCACGCCTTCGTAACTCAGCCAAAAATAAGGCCACAAACCCATTTTTCCTCATTTGCAGGTCACCTTGAAGGGTAGATGAGGAGCTCTTTCAATAGCATTTCTTTCAAGGGGATTTCAGTGAGGAAAGTAGCAATGATTGAAACTCCCTGTTTCCTTCCAGATCCTCAGGTTTTCCTGGAGGATATACAAACACCCGGGCAACTCCCCACTGTGGATTTTCGCTCTGTTGCGGTGACATTGCCTGACTCGAGGGACTACAGAGGTTTGGCACAAACATGCTCTAATATAATTTTTTAATCACCTCTTGGCCTCCCAGCCCACACATTCCTCTTCAAACAGCAGCAGGGCTGGAGGAGATGCCTACAGAAAAATGGGACAGCATCTGCTTCCCACTCAAAGGCAGCTCCTCCGTGAGCTCTCCGTGGTGTCCTGGTGAAAAGCATCCTCTGAGCCGAGCAGGCGAGCACCAAAAACCATGGAAAGGAGGTGAAAATGAGAATAATGAGGAGAAGAAGTGCCCTGATGCCTTCTCTCTTGGGGACAGGACGATGTGGGGGGGGTGCTTAGTGGCATCAGGGTGTTTGCCTCTGCTCCCAGCTTGTGCCAATGCTCCTCCTTCAATGTGGAGCCAAGCAGGAACAGGGCGCCACAGGTCCCTTCCCTCACTGAGACATTGCAAAGAGAAGGTCAAATTGCCCAGGTGCTTTAGCTTAGTCCAAGGGCTTTTCCCAGCCTCAATTAATAAGTGATGAGCAAACCTTCCCCTCCAGGTACCCATGCATCTGGATAGACACGGACACACACACACACATACACGTGTGTATACAAATAGATCTCTTTAAATTTAAATAGATTTATGCCCAAGGACAGGAGGGTGGGTATGAGGTCATTACAAAGAAAGAAGGTGTAACACATCCATATGTTCTGTTGTGGGGATTAAATCTATAGCAGGTTGTGTGCAGTGCTAATACTCCTATTAATTTCTATTTTTCATTGTTGTTTGCACATTTGTCAGGCTCCGATGAAGGGATAATGAAGCGAGCGGATGTTAACTGCAAATTAATCAGCCCTGTCTTGGAGTGTAACACAGGTTCCTGTTTGCTTCCCCTCCTCACCCAGGAACGACAACACACTTTCTACACCCCCACCAGGAAAACATCTTGGATGCTGGGACAGAGCAGAGAAAGAAAGAAGAGGAATGAGAGACACCCTGGCTGAGAAACTTCCAATTCTCCCTGAAACTGTCGGGTTTGAATTGTAAGAAAGCTGAGGAAGCTGAGGTGGTGCTAATTTTGCAAGAGGAGCTTGTTGGAAACGCTGTGTTGGCCATGGGCAGGTTGGCCCTTTTGCTGTCTTTAACTCCTGAAGTGTCAGATCCTTTTGAGAGTTTATTTTTTTAACTGGGGTGTGTCGCTGCCCATGGCAGGGGATTGGAATGAGATGACCTTTAAGGTCCCTTCCAACCCAAGGCATTCTGTCATTCCCTGATTAGCTGGTGCTGTGCATGAGGGACGGATGTATTTACAAATACTGGGACTTCTTTATTGCAGATTGCCTTGCTTTACCTTGGAGCTTGGTGCCTGTGAGCCTGGTCTGTTTGTGGTGCCTGGTGGGAGGCAGGAGGTTCCCTTGTGCAGGGATGAATGGAGCTGAGCCAGAGAAACCCCAGTTCCCCAGATCCCTTGGGAGAGACCAGAGTGGGAACTGAGGCAGTCACTCACCAGCCCCAGGAGTGCCTCCCCTCATGGATGCACACTCAGGGTACCCTGCCTGCACCCCCTGGGCTAACACTGGTGCTTTGAGCACCTGCTTTTTGCAGTTTGGACTTGGAGGCAGGCAAACATGGGAATTTCTGCTGGCGTGTTGCGTTTCTGATGAATTGAATTTGGTTCTGTGCAGAGAGGCCAGTGGAGTTTAACTGCCTGGCCCCGTTTTGGGCTCGAGGAAGGAAACAGGTGCAGATTTTGGATTGATCATTAATTGCTCACCCTTGTGATGATCACTCGGTGCTGGTTCTGGCACAACTTAGATTTCCTTCTGGAAAACTTCCCCATATCTCAGGATGCAGATCTTTGCAGCCAAGTCCATCCCTGCTGTGGCAACCTGGTGAGCCTCCAGTTTCCTGCAGCAGCACCAGCACCCAGACCCAACCCTCATCTCTTGGATATTAATGTGCCACCCTGCCCAGCTCCCAGGATGCTCGGGTGGCAGCATCCATAGATCATTTACCTTTGCAGGGAAGGAAATACTTGGTCAGACCAAAATTACCATCAATAAATTCATGTAGCTGTAGCAGCTCTCCTCCTGTTCAGGGCACACACTAGCCCCAGTAAATGGGTGTCTGCTTCATAAATACAGAAAACTTCCTGTGCTCCTAAACACGAGCATTTCATGGACAAGTTCATACTTCCCAGGGAAAGCAGCACTCCAGGCTCATGTCCAGAATAATTAGGGAATGCTGCAAGATTTAAATGTGTTGCTGTTTGTTGGAGAAGAGGCATTGTAGATGATTTGGGCATTCCTTCACAGGATTCCTCCCGGCCTTTGTTCCTTCCTTTTATCACCTTCCTTGTTTCCGTCCTTGGCACAGTCCTCTCTCTTTTATTGATCAAACACTTGATCAGTTGATCAATTAATCACCTGGCTGACCCAGATTTTTTATGTATCTGCCCCAACATATTTTTTTTTTTTTTGTCTTCCCAACCTATATTTATCACCGGCCCTTCCTTTTTGAAATACAAGGTTCTGACAATGAAGTGCTCCCTGATCATTGTCCTTCCACACATCTCCCAGGATATTGCCTTTCTTGCGATCTCTGTGCTTTATTTGGAGGCACTGGGTGGCAGCTTTCTGCAAAGATTTCCTGGAAAAGCAGCCAAACCTCACAGTCTACCCTGTATTTGGGTCAGAAAACCTGTTTAGGCTCCATCCTCTGCACTGGGCTCATCGGGATTAAAACCAGAACTTTCTCATTGTCTCTTCCTCTCTTTTTCTTCCCTTCTTATGTCTTTCCCCTCCTGATGAGTGCAGAGAACACATTTTCTCACAAATGCTTAACTCCGTGGATTTCAAAAGGGATGGATTTTGTTCCTCACCCACCATCTCCACTCCGGGCTCTCCAAGCTGCAACATCTCCATTCGTTCCGTGGGCTACGGGAAAAACAAAGCGGTGGAGAGGGACGTAAGTATCCTGGAATTCACTTCTCTGGTGGCACAGTGTTGACCCGTGGCCACTTCTGGGGCTCTTGCATAATGCTTTAAGCCTCGAGTTTCTTTTGTTTTGTGCCCAGCCCAAGAATTCAGTTTTTAATAAGAAATCCCAGAAGTGCCTGTGAAGGACCCAGGCTCCCGCTCGTCACCGGTGCGGCGCAGACGTGGGAGCTCCCGCCGGCTCCTGTGGTCCCATGGTCTCCATCTCCTGGGATTAATGAGGGTCCAGTGTAGTCCTTGTCTTCTCCTCTTGCAGAAGCGTGCAGTGGAACTCAGAGCTGCCTCTGCCTCTTCAGGCAGCCTCTCCGTGGCATCACGTGCACGCGGCAGCTGCTTGGAGGGCCTTGGGGAAGCCGGAGAAAGGCAAGGCGAGGGTCTGGCTTCCTTTCCTTGCTGTCCCCGTGGCAGGAGGAGCAGCACGCTTTGGGTGCAGCTTACCCTGCCTAAAGTCTCGAGAAAGTCACCTGTTAAACCTGACTCCAGCTCTTTGTCCTCTGGCACTCAGCCCTACCTGGCTGATTGTCTCTCACAGATCCACAACCTTGGGGTCTTTCTGGAGCTTGCCCAGAGCAGCTGTGGCCACCCCTGGATCCCTGTAAGTGTCCAGACCAGGTTGGACAGGGCTTGGAGCAATCTGGGATAGTGGAAGGTGTCCCTGCCCATGGCAGGGGGTGGAGTGGGATGGTCATCAAGCTCCCTTCCACCCCAAGCCACTCCTCGATCCAAACAGCAGAGACTGTCTCTCCTCCCACGCCAGGGCTGGGGTTTAAATGTGGTAATCAGATCTGTGAAAACTTCACTGGAGTTTAGGATCCTAAATCACACAAACTTGTCTAAAAATAAAATGCAGGCTCTAAAACCTCTCCAAGCAGTTTAGCTCATTTGTGTGGCAAGATGTGAGATATTTCTAAATGGAATCAGGAATGAAGGAAGCAGCCGGGCACATTTTAATTCTGATTTTTCCTATATATCAAGCGTTAAATTAACAAGTGAGGGAGAACCCTCCTGAAGAGCTATCTGTGGTTTAGACAGGCATATCAGGATAAAATTACTCTGGGCTTGCCCGTGGTTTGTCTGGATCCTCCTGGAGCTGCACCAGTAAAGAGCAAAATTGTGCTGCTCTTTGAGGCTTCCGGTTTGGTGCTGCAGATCCTCCCTCCTGACTACAGCTGGGTTCCTTGTGGTGTCAGGGAACTATTCCCTGGAGATGGTTTTCACCCAGGCAGGGGGCAGAGCTCCCCAGAAGGTGAAAAAAGTGTGAAGAGCTCAGGAGAGAGGATTTTATTTGTAATCATGAGGGTGGATGGCTCAAATAAGAGAGTTAGAGGATCCCGGAATGATTTGGGTTGGGAGGATTTTAAACCCCATCCAGTTCCACCCCCTGCCACGGGCTGGGACACCTCCCACTGTCCCAGGGTGCTCCAAGCCCTGTCCAACCTGGCCTTGGATGCTTCCAGAGATCCAGGGGCAGCCACAGCTTCTCTGGGCAACCTGTGCCAGGGCCTCACCACCCTCACAATTTCTTGTGTCTCTCTGACCCAAATTTCCCCTCTTTCAGTTTGATCCATCCCTCCTTGCCCTGTGCCTCCAGTTCCTGATGAAGAATCCCTCTCCAGCTTCCTTGTAGCCCCTTCAGATTCTGAGGCCTCAACACCTTCTGTCCAGACTGAACAGCCTCGTTGTTTGCCTCCAATGTTTGATGGAGAGAGTGTTTTGGTAGGGAAGTCTGACCTTCCCAGGAAGTATTTGGCAGTCAAGGGGATAGTTTCTGCTTCTGAATGATCAGTGCAACACACAAATAATTTTAGTATCATCCCACAGATTTAACTTCTTGTGTCTGTAGTGAGAAAGAGGATTGCTGTCACTGCCCTCAACTTGGAGTAACTCAGTTTAAAATCAGAATGTTCTTCAAAATCTTTTATTTGCTGCATGGTCTTTAATTTGCTTGAGTGAGGTTTTTGGAGTCATTAACAGCAACACAGGTCACCTCTGGGTGTGGCACAGCTGGCCTGGAGCACCCACGTGCACCTCAAATTCTCCTGGCCCTGACTGAAGTAGTTGGGATTGCCTTTCTCTCAAGCTCAGTTAGGAAATGCTTCAGTGCACTGAACATTTGTTTTTTCTCACTCCAAGTCCCAAGAGGACTGACTCCAGGTATCCCCACTCCATGAAATACTGTCTCTGCAGCCAGGGAAAGCAATCTTGAGTATGAACCTTGAAGCAGAGGAACGGGTGATTTCTCAGCAACCTTTTGATATTGTCACACCTTCAGTCTTTTGGGGATTTATGGACTTTGCCAATACATGGGACTGACTCTGGACACCAAATGCCTAGTTTTCTCCAAATTTACAATCATTCCCTTCACACTTTTGGTGTCCTTTAGCTGTGGGAGCAGCATCACTGTTCCCATTTCATGGATGGAAGGGCTGTGCTGCAGAGAGGTTCCTGGGAAGTGTTGCCAAGCCTGCAGTGTGACTTCCTCCTGCAGTGCCAGTTTGGTGAGGAATGTGTGTTTCCTGATGGCTTTTACGTGCTGATGTTAAACCTTTTACTTCTCCTTGTTTTTAAGGTCTGGCTCCCTGAGGATGAGCGTTTCCAGAGATGTCCCTTTTTTGCCTGTAGAGTAGAAGGGAGAAGAAGCAGGAGGAAGCTCCACCTTTTTCAAGTCCATGTCTTTGGCCACAGTCATGCACCCTGAGATTGCCCATGTCCTTCCAGGAGTACTTCCAGGTGTCATTTACTGCAGTAAAACCCTGGCTCCCTCTTTAGGAGGTTTCAGCTCGTTTAATGTCCCCACAGAACTCTGAGTGGCCACGTGGACCTGGAGCTCAGGGGATGCCCCTCTTCCCCAGCCCACCAGACCCTCCTTGACTTCATCTGTTCTTTGCTCACAGTTGCTTATGACTGAAAACATCACATAGGGAAAAGGTGAACACTTTCACGTGGGGGAAACCTCCCGGTTTTTAATGACAATTTTCCAAATTTCCATCAGTTTTAGAGAAGCAGCACTGCTGTTCTGTACGGAGCTGTGTCGGGGCTGCCAGCTGCACTCCCGTCAGGGGGCAGCAGGCTCAAGGGGGAAGAAGCACCACAAACCCCACCTGCTCCAACCCCCAGTGTTTCCTGGACCCATTAAAAGCTGGAACTAGAAACTAATCCAGGAAGAGGTGTGAGGGCACAGTTCTGCAGAAGGCAAGGTTTGCATTCCAAAGATCATTTTCCAGCCTATTCCTCCAAAACACCAATCTACTGGATGGTATCCTACTGGTCCTTGTGTTCCTCTGTCTTCCCAGCAGACTTACACATACTCCAGAGGTGGCAGCAGCAGGAAGTTTAGATTCTCTGGGCCACTTTTTCCTGGCTATAAAGTTGATCCCTGACACATTTTAAGCTACAACAGCCCTGTATTTGCTGCAATGCTGGGAAACAGCTGCAGGAATTACAGCACTCCTGGTGAGGATGTTACGGGTTCTGATCAGGGTTGCCAAAAAATTCCTGCCACGTTGCCCTCCCTGCTGCTGCCACTGTAAATACTGAGTTTTACCCTGGCATCATCACTGACTGCCTCCATACTGACCTTGTGGACAGGTTCATGGCTGGTGCTAAAAATGTATTTTCCACCTCTTCCATGTTTTCCCAGGTCGTTGACGCACCAGGAGATGACAGAGCTGGAGAGTCCCTGAAGGAGCCATGGAAGCATGATGCAAACAGCCTCCTCTTACTGCCCTTGGGAATGGTCAGACCTCAGGTGGATTTGTTCCTCAGGGAGGTTCTGACTCCGGGGAAGCAAGGGAGCTGCTTGGTTGGATGCCATGGGGCTGCTGGGGAGTTGGTTCCTTACTGCTGCACACTGACCCTTTGCTTTGTGTAAGCTGCTTTACACCAGTGACAGAGCAGTGTCAGACACAGAATTGCTATTTCTTATCCACAAGACATGGAATGGTACTTTCTATTTCTTATCCACAAGACAGGGAATTGCCATCTCCCACCTTTGCAGCCTCCCAGAGCTCCCATTTGGACTCCAGGGTCCCACTGAGACCACAACAGAGATGTTCAGGTGCTGTTTTAAAGCTGGGTTTAGCAGCATGAATGCTCTTTAATGCACAGCATTTACAGACAGCATGTCCCTTTCTCTCCCTTGTGGAATGGCTGTCTGGAGGGATGGAATTCCAGCTCCCATCTCACCACACCATTATTGACAGGCACGGTTGGCACATTATTTAGGTAATTTGGCAGGTGCCATGTGGGAACCATGTGGACAGGACAAGTGTTGTCATCCCCAACAGGCCCAGGGATCCCACACCTGCAGCTGGAGGGTGACAGAGCTTTGGAAGGGCACTCAGGGGATGATGGGCAGTGTTGGCACCCCAGGGGACCATCATGAGGTTCCCACATGGCCAAGTCCAGCAGGACACATGCAGGGAGTCCCTGGGGGTGGCTGGTCATGTGGTGGCTCCTGGTCACTGCTGGAAGGTGGCTGCTTAGGGCACACACACCTCTGCCAGAGCAGCTCTGCCTGCCTCATCCCTGGAAGGGTTGGATGGGGCTTGGAGCAGCCTGGTGTAATGGAAGGTGTCCCTGCCCATGGAACTGGATGACCTTCAAGGTCCCTTCCAACCCAAGCCACCCTGAGATTCTGTGGCTTCACAGGTACAAATGTAGGTGTTGGCCAGGGCTGGTGATGCTGATAAGAGTCAAGGAAACACCACAAAAGCAGCCTCTCCAGACTGGTCTGATTCCTACAGCCTTTGGCTGTCCCAGCACACAACTCCAGAGGGGAAGGAAGCTCAGCGGAAGGTGCTCTGTGACAGCCTTGGAGGGAATCTGGTCTGAGGGTCCTCTTGAGCTGCTGCATCTCCCACTCTCAGGGGGCACTGGCAGCACTTGTGAGAAAGGAAGAGCCTGCAGAGCCTGTGGTGCTCTGTGTGAGCTGAGGGGCTCATTCCCACTGCCCCAGGAAGCCTGTCTAGGGAAGATTTCCTGCAGTATTGTAGGAGCCATAATGTGGCCTTACAAGGAAGCCAATGACCGTGCCTCTGCAGGAGGTACAGGTGGGGAAGGCCGAGTGCCATGAGCACTGTGAGGGCTCTGACCCACCCTCAGTAGTGCTGCTGCCTGTCTGAGGTGAGTAATTGCAGTGCCTGCTGTGCTGAGGGACCAGAACCTCCTGGAGAGGCTCACCTGGCAGGCAGCAGCTTGAGGAGCTGCAGGGTGGGCACCCCAGGGAACCTGTCCCAGACCAGTGATGAGAGCCAGCCCTTGCACCACACTTGTCACCAGCTCCTGTCAAAGTGCCCCATGACGTGCTGTTGCCCTTGCCCAGATGAGCAAAAAGGCTTCCCAGGGCTGCCTGCAGGGCCAGAGGTGGAGAGGGGTTTCCTGGAGCAGGATCCCTGGCCTCTGCATTTCCACAGGGAGAGATGTACAGGTCCTGGCTGGAAAGCAGCAAAGCACCCCCAGCCCCTTCAGCCCCAAAGGCAGAGGTAAATAAGATGTGGGGATAACCTCCTGGAGGGATTTGGACCACCCCTGTTGCCTCTGGGGAGGCTGAAAACACCTCCATCAATTCTCTCAGAAGCTGTCCACCCCTTTGCCTTCACTCTACCAGTTTTCTGGGAAAATCTCTATCACCCACTTCTCTTCTGCTTCTTCTACTGCACTGATGGGCTGCAGCTCCTTCCAGCACCTCCAGGACCTCCACCTAGACACAGCTGCTCTGCTTCCCTGGTGGGTTTCAGCAGCCCTTCCAGATCCATGGATCATTTATCCTGGCCCTCTACCCTTCCAGAGGTACTGGAAGCTCTGCTGCTGTCTCCTGCCAGTGCCAGTTCTCCCAGGGGTTTTCCTTGGGGTCCTGGCTCTCTCACAAACCAGAAGAGGTGGCCCATGGCAAATGAACTTCATCCTTTCTGCCAAGGCCAGCAGCTTCTGGGTGTTGGTAGCCTGAGGCTGCCTTGTCCAGGGGGAGGTTGTCTTCTGCGCTCAGGAGCTGCAAAATACAAACCCCAAAGTTTCCAATGAGCTAAAAGAGCAGGAATTGTGGTTCAGTGTAAATAAACCCTGCTGACTGCTGTTCTCTATCTGTCTGTGCTACTGCTTTACACTGTCTGTGCTTTTCTGTCTCCAGTGTGCTGCTGCAGACGTTCCACTTAGAAGTCCAGAGCAAATGAATTTCAAAAGCTGTCCCAGGAAAAGCCCTGTGAAGCCCTGGAGTGGGGGTCAGAGAGGACACGGGAGATTCTGGATGGCACAAGAGCAGCAGAGAAGCAAAATATCACCTCAGGGTGTCCTGTGGCTGTGTCCCTGTGGAGTGTCAGTCCTGATCCTGTGCCCAGCACCAAACTGCACCAGCCAAGGCATCCAGGGACCAAAAGCTGCTGCAGCACCAAAGTCAGCCAAAGCCCTGCAGGGGTGTGGGAAGAGGCTGCTGATAGGGAGATCTCTGCCTGATGGGAGGCAGGACAGTGATTTCATGGCTTTTTGGGGCTCTGTGGTGTCTTGTAATGAGAAGATGCTCAAAATTCCTGCCTGCTCTCTCAGCTTGCAGTGTGGGGGGATGGAGGCTGAGGGAAAGCTGATGGGAAAATGTTTACAAGCCTAACTACTGAGTGAAGCCTCTCTAATGGAGGATTTAATCTGCAGGACATTGTTATCTCTGCTAGGTTTTCTGTATCTTAGGTACTCAATAAATGATTGCTAAAGTAATTCAGCATTCTCCTCTCGATCAGAAAACACAGCCCAGTGTCAGGTACCCAGTCATGCTCTCATTCAGCAAACAGAACCCAGGCAGGGCAGCCCCACGGGTGAGGAAGCCCTGAAAACAGGCCTGAAATGCAGGCCTGCACCTTGAAAAGGTGATGGGAGCACTCCATGGCCAGAGCTTGTAGCAATGAGGTTAAGGAAGAGCTGCAGGAAGCCATCCACAGGGAAATCACTCAGAACCACTCACGGGATGGCAGCCAGGTGTTGCAGTGCTCAGCTATGCCATGAAGCATTTCCCCCACTCTCCACCGCTGAAAAAATCCTGGTTTTCTGTCTCTCCATGCCCTGGGGCACTTCCCTGTGTCCTGCATTCTCCCTGCAAGCTGTGAAGCACCAATATTCACAAGGGTGAAGGTGTCATCCTTCAGCACTGACACTCAGTACCCTCCACCAAGGCACACTGGTCTTCCCATCCCTCTCTTCTGGGATGGACTCCCTGGATCCTCCCCCTCCAGCCCTGTGTGTCCCTCCTCTGTGCTGTATCCTCAGTTCTTCCAGTCTGAAATTCCAGCTGCGTGGGGCTGTGCCCCCTCTCCAGTGGGTGCAGCCCGACGGGGTGATGTCCCCTTGGAAGATTTTTCCAGCCTTGTTGTATCTCAGATGAGTGAGTTTGAGGGCTGGAATGGGAGGTCCCAGGCTGAGCTGCCCCCGTGGTCCCCTGGGATCTGGCTGCAGCTTTGCCCCCTGGTCCCTGTGGGGTGTAACTCATCCCTGTGTACGGAGCACTTCCATTCTGCCTCTCCAGACCTGGGTCAGGTTTAATACAGTCTGCGAGAAAGGCTTAAAACAGCAAGGTTTGAGATTGAATTATGGTCTAATCTGCCACTAATAGAACCTGACCAGCTCCATTATTCACTGTCAAATCACTGCATTTGCTATTAAAACACAGTGTGAACTTCCCTAATTTCTGTCGGGTTAGGACCATATCCATCATCCTCGCCTGAACCGACACCGGGGTAGTGCAGATAACACAGACAAATTTAATGTGGTTAATTCACCTTAGGAAGCTTGCTCCAGTGGTGCTGGGGAGGGAGGGGCTGGGCAGTCCTAGGAGGAAAAGGATGGATGAGAGCAAGCTGCAGTTTGACATTGCAGGGGGTAATGAAATTGCACAGGGCCTCTTTAGGATGGGGAGGTCGGAGTGGCCCTGGCCTGACCTAAAACTGTGCTCAGAGGGGAGGGGACAGAAGAGGGACCAATCCTGTGTTCTGGGGTAGGAGACAGGGTGCAGAGACCATAACCACAGTCCCCAGATGTGCAGTTACACCTCTCTTGCTTGCAGCTGTCACAACTTAAGGTTGCAGCCCCTTTTTCAGGGGCTGTGAACACCTCAGAAATCAGCTCATGCCTTCTCCCAGGTGATGCCATCCTTGGGAAGGCAGGGGTGGAATCAAACTCTTTGCCTTGCTCCCTGGTTGGCATCAACCCTCGGCACTGAGGGCAAATCCTCCTTCGGAGTAAATTGAGCTGCTTCTTTGCAGCATCCTAAATTGACCCAGGAAGACCCCAGCAGATACCTGGAGAGTCAAACAAAGGCTGCCTGGCCTGGTTCAGCTGTGACTCATGCCAGGATTTTGGCTCTGATTTGCAGAGGTGGAAAGCAAATTGGTGAATTTGGTGGGCCAGCAAAAAACCTTTGGCAGAAATTCTGTGTTTATGTGTTAGCTCTTCCTTTTCTGTCTTCTATGTCTGTGCTAATTCTAGAAATAAAGAATTATGAAGGTAAATGCCTGCCATGTTGACCAAAGAAAAGGGAACTAGGGACAGATGAGAACATTATAAGCATTTTCAAGGGTAAACAGATTCTGGTGGCAGTGGGGATTAGAAGAATTCATTAGACAAAAAGCAGGAGTTGTCATTACCAGGTCTAATGAGTTGACACTGGTGAAGAAGGACCTGTCACCACAGAAATAACAAATACTGGGAAAGAAAAATAAACAATTCCAGCTCGATGGTGAAGACTTTATCTGGCCACTCTCTCCTGGCTGGAACGAGCCCAAGCAGCAGGTGTTTCACCCATCTTTACCTTCAGCACAGCTCCTGTGTTGGGAGGACCAAGGCTTTGGGGACTCAACCAGCCTCCAGCAATTGGGGGATGAACCTGCCTCAAACCCAGCACGTGGTAAATGAGCATGTGGGTGCTGCTCCTTCCAAAGGGGAATAGCTCAGGGATGCTGAGGGCTGCCTGGGTAAGTCCAGTGTTGCAGATCCCTCTTAGCTGGTAAATATTCTGTATCTTTATTAGACCTAGTCCATGAAGATCTGGTCCTGGAAAAGCTTTATCCCTCCTCCTACTTGTGTTCCGGATGTACCCACCACCAGGATGTCACGACAAACTCTCTCCCTTGACCTCCCCCAGGCTTGTCTCTGGGCCAAGAATTCATGGACAAGAAGAAGAAGAATAATAAGTAACACTTTGGCTTTTATCAAAACCAGCTTCTTCCCTGTTCCTGCTCCTTCCAGAGCTGCCATTTGCCCAACTCCCAGCTGGGCATGAGGAGGCAGCTGCTCAGGAATCCACCACATCCACATCCTGGATCAGCACTCATGTCTTCCTTCCACGGCCCTCTAAACACCTGCCAGAGGGTTTGGGAGGGCTGTGGTCACAAGCACCAGGCTGGCACACACAGATGGACTTCATGGATGCTTCCCAGGGGGCAGGTGAGGAATGGAGCAGAGAGGAGAGGCTGGGAAGCTGTGGGATCATTCCTGACTGCCATCTCCAAAGGAGCTCTGTTAAGGTGTAAAAACCCAGGCTGCCACAGGGTTAAAGGTCTCCCAGGGTCAAAGATGCTGTCACAGAGGTGTCCCCACTGTAATTAAGAACACGCCAGGAGCTTCCAAGTCTCTTGGGACAGGAAGCAGCACATGCCAACCCTCACGTGTGTGTGCAGCTCAGTCAACAGGGGCCACACACAATTACACTGGGAAAGGATCTTCCTGAAATTGTGGGAAAGGCACTGCTGGTCCTGTGGGAGCCAGGGAAGAGCATCTGCTTAGAGCTGGATGTCCTGTGCACCCTCAGGAAAGCCCAGGCCACCAGGGCCTGAAGGGCTAAGCTGCTCTGGTGGGGGGGATCCATGCTCAGGTGTGTAGCTTCCAATCCTGCAGGCACACACCTGAGGCTGCCTGAAGGGAAAACTGTGGAGAAAGGGACAGATAACACAGGGTCTCCTTGCCCTGCAGCCACACTCACCTGCAAAGTGGTGACACTGAACTTGAACAGAGGTTTGTGATGCTTCCTAAAGACAACCCTGGCACCTCCTCCTGAGCTCTTCTGCTGGGCTTGCTCAGGCCTCTGCAATTACTGGGATAAGGAAGGCGGCCAAACCCCACACTCCTGTGCCAGAGCCTTGGGACTCTAAAATTGTGATGGCTTGGCACAGACAGACCTGACACTGCTGTGCCAGTGCCCAGTACAGAGCCACAGGGGCACTCCATTCATGGCTCCTTCCCCAGCCTCAGGAGAGCAAGGGAGGTGAAAATCATCCCCATCCGATTTGTCAGACCAAAGGCTGATCCTGGTGGCGTGGGATGATCTATACCACAATATAGGAGGTAATTCCAGTGGAACAGGAGCTCCAAAGAAAGGTTTCTTCTTCTTCTCCAGTGTCTCCAGCCTTCACTCACTTTGCCTCTTCTGGGTTGTCCTCTCCCAGGGTTGACTTTTGGCTCTCCCAGGTCTTCCACTGCAAGCAGTGAACAGGGCAATGAGTTCTTGCCAGGGGCTAAAGCAATATTCCTTGATGGAGTGTCTTAGTCAGGGAAAAGAAAGGACTGAGGTCAGCATGGAATCATAGAGTCATAAAATGGCCTGGGTTGGAAGGACCTGGAAGCTCATCCCAGGGACACCTTCCACCAGCCCAGGTTGCTCAGAGCTCACCCTCTGCTTGGATCTGTGCCAAGGAATCTGACCACCAGCATCTGTTTGGAAGGAACTCTCCAACTCCTCCCTGGGTTGTGCTGGTGGACTGAGCTGGGGGAGGATCCCTCCCCCTCCTGCAGCACCACCCCTGCCTACTTGTGATGCCTGCTGGCTGCACCCTGGGTTTGTTGCTGCAGATAATTGTGGTGACAGGAATACATTTGCACACGTGAGACGAGCAGTGCCCACTGTCTCTGCCTCCCCCTGTATCCATCTCAGTCAAAAGGTGCTGTTGGAGGGGGCTTTGTGAGGCAGCCGTGTGTGGGACGGGAGCGCTGCGACGTCTGCGCTGCTCAATTATTCATTCCCCATTTCTGCATCTGCAGAAGGTTAATCCTGGAGGTGCCTGCCACACAAGCAAAGCAGATCTTTGGAGACAGCTCCATATTATTTTTTTTTATTATTATTATTATTTTCAAACATTATCTCTCCTCTCTTTCCCCTCGTGCGGGGGCTGTGGGGAAGGGAGCATGGAGGATAATGAGGAGCTTCCCCTTCCCTGGCAGACAGCTTGAGGAGAAAGGTGATGTGGTTGGTGTGAGCAGGGTGGATGATGAGCCATTACAATTTTGGAGTTTGAGTCCTCCACCTCTCTAGTTCTCACCTTCACCAAGCTCCCCATACTGGGGGATAAATGCTGGGACCGCTGCCTCCCCCTTGTCCCACTCCCACAAATGCCCCCATGTTTAGAGATGCTGAGCAGATTTGCTGCTTTACCAATAATGAAGACACTCAGTCCTTTGAGCAAACTCTGCCCTGTGCCTTCCAGCTCACACTGTGGGGCTTCAGGGTGGCCTCATCCCTCACCATTCCATGAAATAGTCCTTCCCAAGGATATGGAGGAAGAAACTTCTGCTTTTGCAGTGAGATCAGGCAACAAAACAAGGCAGGAGGCAGCCTGGCACGGCCAGTGCTGCACCAGCCTGGGAGGCAAGGCTCCAGGGCTGCATCCTCAGCAAACATTGCTGTGGAAAGCACATCCTTCCACCAGAGCAGCTTGTGAGGGAGGCGTGCAGAGCTCTACATTCTCCTCCTTTCCTCAAAATACATGTTTTTTCTTGGCATCCAGAGGCTCTGTCCTGCTTCTGTTGGAGAACTCTGACGGGACCTCTGGAGAAGCCGCAGTGACCTCCTCATGACCTTGCTCTGCTATGTTTTTGTGCCTGGGACTCAGGACAAGCCCCCTGTGCTGCTCTGAGTTGCCAGGACCTGCATTTGGGTTGAGATGTGGAGGGGAATTGGAGCCAGGAAGGGCTTGTGCCTCACTCTGGGCTGCCCTGGGGGTCATGGGGAACTGAAGGGACACAGCCAGGCAGGTGTGACTCCAGCTACCCACAGCCACACCTTCCCTGGTGACCACTGCAGACACCTGGGTGACCCACAGTTCTTCCATTATTCATCCTGTTGGGCTGATCTCGTTCCTGGAGCTGTTGGAAAGGTCAGCTCCATATTAAGGTGCTGAATGGAAAGGTGCCATGGGCTGGAAATTGAGGCTGTCACACCAGAGTGACTCTCATGGATGGTGTTTGATTTGGCATTAATATTAATTGTAGCTTTTGAGGGACACTCACAAAGATTTGCCACGTGGTAGCTGTCTCCAGCAGTGTTTGCCTTTGGAAAAACATAAATACTGTCCAGAAGTTGTTCTGAAAGGGCTGAACTTCCTCCTGCAGTGGGGCACAGAGGTGAACAAGGAGGTGTCCAGGAGGCCCAAGTGAAATGGAGCCTGTGGGACATGCTGCCCTCAATTCCCATGCCATCCCACAGCTCCTGGGATGAGAGGGCAAAGCAGGAATCTCCTGGAACCCATCAGGATTATCAGGCAGATGTGTGGGCACACAGGCAGCAGCTAGATCTCCTGCTGCTGTTGTTCATTGCTGTGCAGAAAGACACCCTGGTAACACAGGATGTCCCATATGAAGCCACAGCACCAGGTCTTCTCCTGCCACAGCTGACCAGGCCACACAAAAATCACCTTGCTGAGCGTTTTCCTCTGTTCCCAAAGAACCCAATCCCCTTTGTGTGGGCCACAGTGCATTTCTGCCTGCACAACAAGAGGTGACTTCAAGGCCAGGGGCCACATCCACCTCCTTTCCAAACATGAGGTGGTGCTGATCACAAAACTGGGGGTGGATTTATAACCTCTGTGGGCTGGCCGATGAGAGGAGGAGAGTCTGGTGTTTCCAGGTGAATTGCACCATGGAAGGGCACATTTCTTTACCTGCTGTTGTTGCAAAGTTAAGATTGGCTGACAATGGCTGCCTGGGCTTTTCCACACTCCACTGAAGAGCTGCAACAGCTTCAGCTCCACGATCCCAAACCCTGTTGTTTTGGAGAGGATCCAAAACCATCCCATGGTGGAGCCAGTAGGCCCTGCTGCTCAGGGAAGAAGTGCAGATGACGTGGTTGGATGGCTACAGGTGGTGAAAGGAGCCAGCACTTCTGAGTCATTGGGCTGACCAGAAATACTTGCAGACTTCCACTGGCATTTCTAAAAAAGTCTGAGAGGAAACACCCAGGAAGACTAAATTTTTCCTTTCGGTCTTTCTGAATGAAAAGTTCCCCATTTGCACTACAAACACTGAGTGAGGAGCAAGTGAAACTTAAATTACCAACAATAGGGAGGAAAACCTGTCTGTGCTAATGGGGAAGTTTGACCCAAGCTGTGGGATAAGCAGGAGTCCTTTCTCTAGGAATACAGAATGTTTCCAGCTTGGAGCTGGCCGAAGAAAACCCCAGTTAAACAAAAAAGAAGTGGAGATCCCAGGAATCAGCTGCCATGGAGGTCAAATTGCAGCCAGCTTAGGTTGTGTTAGCTAAAAAAGGCTGTTCAAGGAAGATTTTTTCCATCTGGTTTAGGGACTTTGAGGACTTCAGGACTTCAAAGTGTGCCTGGAGGGGGCTACTTGTTTTGTCAATGTCCCAGACAAGAGTCTGGTGCTTGGGTGAACACTGTTTGTTTTAACAAAGTTTTTATTCTACAGGCGACAGAATCGATGCAACCAAAGCTGCTGCTGGAAAGATGTGCAAGGTCCAGGGGCTACAGGCCTTGGTTTGGGGTTGGTAACAAGTCCCACCATGCCAATCCCAAGTTATTTCTTTGTGTTTTGAGATCTGCCTATCTCTGTCAACATTTATCTAAAGGAAGCTGGGTGACCCTGTTCTAAACTGTGCAGTATTATCAGGATATTAGGATTGCCTTTTCCTGGGCAGGGAACCAAAATTTGAATCTACCTGGGTTTGACAGTGAAAGCAGTGAAATATTCCTGATCCAGGCTGTAATTGAATTGAGGTATGGCCTGTGGGCTGCAGGGGTTCTTAGATGCCACATGAAACCTGGAAAAGCACGTTCAGGAACACCTGAACCTTTGCTGGGCACTGGAGAAGGAGCACCATGAACTTTTCCAGATCTCCGGTGCCCCCCACTCCAAGAGCCAGAGCTGGCCAGGGAGGAGGACTCCAAGCAGCTTCTTGTGGCCATTTGGCCAAACCTGAACACTCAGGGAGATGAAGCTGAGGGAGGGACACTGATTTCTGCTCCAAGACTGACCCAGTGGTGGCCTAAATGCTGAGCATTTCCTAACTATGAAACTGGAGATGCTAATTACAGTGGGGGTTTATTCACACTCATTTAATTCCTGATGTGAAGGAGGGCTTGATATTTTGGTGAGAATACATGTTGAGTTTTGTTTTTTTTTTTACTCCAAATGCAGTGGACAGTTGTCCCTCCATCCCACAAAAGCTGTCCATGATGAACAGTGAACCTGGAAAAATATCATGGAAGAACTAATGCAAGGATTGCTGGAGAACCAATGAAATCTGAGCATTTCAAATAATCAAAGACAGCAGTTTTCACACAACATGAGTTGAACCAAGGAAATCCTTTGCACAGGAGGCTCCTGAGGCCAGGAATGGGGCGGGATCTGGGAGAGGATCCCACACTCCCACATACACCAAGAACCCAAAGGTGAGTGCAAATTCACGGTCATGTCCTGATGCTGATTTTGGGTACCTTAAATATCCCACCAAGGATCAGGGTCTGGAGAGGAAGGAAGTCTTGCATTGCCTACCAAAGCTGGTCTTTGGACACTTTTGGGTGCTGCATTCAGGGGCAAGGTGGTGATTGGTGATTGAGCAGCACCTTTCCAATCCATGTGGATTTGGAGTAGAGGAATATTCACTGCACATCCCAATGAGACAAAGACCCCATGGAGCCCACACTAAGCTCCTTCCAGAGAGTACAGAGTCTTCCAGTCTGGGTTTAATTAAGAGATGAGCATTCCTCTCCAGGCACATGCAGCAGGGAGGGATCCCCATTTTCATGCCCCTCCAAGCTGCACATTAAGCACAGATGGATCCTCCTCCATGGAGACCTAAAGAGGACAACAGCCCCGGGATCCAGGGCAGGTCCCAGCCCTGCCCTCTCCCCAGCACTCACACACTCCCACACATTTGAACGCAGGATTTTCCAGAGGCATTCAGCTCCTCTGGGTTTATCAGGGAGCAGGCTGCTCTGGTTAAAATAACACTGTGCAGCAGAACAGAAAATAAGATGTCACGGCAAACTAAACATCTTCACTTTCCCAACATACCAAAGAGCTCTGGGGTGAGCAGGGACAGGCGAGTGCCAGAGGGACCAGGTGGCCCTGCCTGGCCCCTCGATGGGTGGCTTGGGCTGGCCATGCATTTCTATCCTGTCATCATTCCCAGGGAAGAGCTGGGGAGATGGACGCAGACCGAGCCTATCTCCTACAACATCTTTAATTTTTGCCACTAAAGAATACATTTCATTTGCAGTAACATCTTATTTTCTGTTCCACTGCACAATTTTATTCTAAGCAAGGTGGTTTTCTCCTGGATAAACTCTGAAGAACTCCCCAGCTTTCCTTTCAGTAAGAAGAGCTTTGGAAACCCTGCTTTTATTTATTGGTTCGTTTTTATTTCCTGTTCTTTTTCTGCCATGTTTAGCATGACTGAGTGACCAATTCAATAAAAAATGGAAAACTTGTGTGGATTGTGTAATAAAGCAGAGCAGGTTACTGAGGGGGCTATATTGTACTCGCAATATTCTTTACAAAACCCAGATTTGAAATGGAGATATGCTGAATGAGATGGGGTGCTGATACTTCATTTCAGTTCTTATTACTGCTGTGAAAAGGAACAGTCACCAGTGCACATCTCCCAAGACACCCACGGGGAATACGCTCTTGGGAACAGCCCTGGTGCTCCCTGGAAATACAAACCAGACCTGGAATTGCTCCTCTCCGAGCCTGGGAGATGAGACTGGGGGGTCTGTGGGGCAGGAACTGACATTTGCCTTATGCATTGTGTGGGGCTTGGTGTGAGAGCAGAGTGCATTTTGCCCTGGGGTGGGAATAACACCTACAGAATTCTTGCGGAATCCTGGAATTGTTTAGGTTGGAAAAGACCTTTAAGATCCCTGAGTCCCAGCAATTCCAAGCCACCACTAACCCATGTCCCCAAGTGCCACATCCACCTGCCCTAAATCCCTCCAGAGATGGGGACTCCACCACCTCCCTGGGCAGCCTGCTCTAATTCTTGACAATATTCCTTCCAGGGAAGGGAATTTCTCCTTTCCCATTGCCAGGGAAACCCCACAATGATCAGAGAGAATTCCTCCCCAATAAATACAACTTCCCTTCCTGTGTGCATGGCACGTGTTCATCTCTGTTCTGTCAAACCCATCCCAGTTCAGGACTTCTGCACTGACATTTTCCCATCACTGACAACTTTCCACATAGAATATTTGATTTATCCCTCCTCTGCTGCATATATGGAAGGTTTAGTACAGCAGCTGCTTGTGTCCAAGGGGAAGGGACATAATGAGGAGGTTTTTTCCTCTGTGTAAGGGATAACAACTGTGTGATGGCACCACCTCTGCACAGCAGCATCAGCGATGTATAAAATCAAGGAGTTTATTTTCACCTGGGTTTTTTTTGGTGGGAATTGGCCAAGATGGAGCATGGTTATGGTATGACCTTAATTCTGTGAAACAGAGCCCTTTTGGGGTTGTTTCCAGGTGTTTTCTTCCCTACTCTTGTGCTAGCACAATGCTGTACAGGTAAAAAGTTCAGCAGCTGATGGAGAAAATGTTATCCCCCAGCAGCTGCTCATGAATTCTTATGTGCCAGCAGCAGTGCATGAACCATTCTTTGTTGTGAGATAAAATCTGACAGAAAAGCACAGCTCCTGACAGAAAAATCTGATGCAATTAAGTTTCTGTGCACAGCTCATAAACTTTGATATGGCAAATAATGGCTAAAATTGATCTTAAATCCAACATTAAAAAAGTGCATGAACCCCCCACGTTCCACCAGATCAACTCCAGGTATCCATCTCTGCCCTCTTGGTGGAAACAGGGCATGTTTTTCTTCCACGGAGAAATATTAAGCAACAAAGGAAAAAAAAATGGGAGAGTGGGGATAAATTCCAGGCAAAGGCGAATTTCTAGCACTGCATATTAGCAAAACTAATTTGGGGATGAAGCTGGACACAAATTACATGGATTGGCCTTGAGGAGTTTCTCTTCTTGGCTCAGTCATGTAAACAAAACCGAGACCATGCACTTGATGTCCTCACCAATTTAGATGTCCTCACCACATCTTTGACTGGGAGGCTGCTGCAGACCCCCCTGGAACCCTGCTGTGTTCCATATTTGGAAAAAAAAAAAACTGTTTTGGAGGAAAACTAAAGTTTCTTGCTTGTGCCATGTGGGTTGGGAGCAGGTGGGAGATGGGGACATTGCCACCAGCCATGGCAACATGGTCCTTGCTGGGAGGAGATGGGAAAGAGCACGTCTGGGAATGGAACCTGGAACCAGCATGGAATTCATCTCCTCCTGGAGCACATAAAAGATGGAGGGCGTGACTCTCTTAGGTACAGAACAACATAATGTGGAGAGGGAAAGGACATTGTGAGGACTAGGAATATCAAACAGCCGAGAAAAGCTTCCTATGGGCTCAGAACAAACGTGGATATTTGCTGTTTCCAGCAGCTGGGACGGAGCAGCACAGCCCTGGTGTCTGGCACGCTCCTTGATCCCAGCTTCCGTGGCAATCCAATGACTGACAGCATTTGTGGAATGGGCTGCTTTAGACATGGGCAAATGCAACCAAATTTGACCAAAGACCATCCATATTAACTAAACTGATTACTGCAGAATCATGGAATTGTTAAGGCTGGAATAGACCTGTTGAGTCCGAGCATTCCCCAGGACTGGCACTCACCATTGACCCCTGTCCCCAAGTGCCACATCCACACTTCCAGGGATGGTGATTTCACCACTGGCCCGTGCAGCCTGGTCATGAAAAAACGAAAACTGGACTAATAAAACAACAATAAAATAATATTTGGAGGCAGCCCCAGCTAAAGAAGGTGCACGGAGTTCCCTGTATCTGTGCATAAAAATAGAGGGGGATTTTTTCCCCTCCACTGTGTGCCCAGAGCCCGGCAGCCTCCGTGCTCACCCCATGGCTGGGAGCTGGGAACAGACACCTGAGCACAACCTGCCCGCACAGAGACATTTCCTGAGACACTGCACTTTGGAGATGCCAAATGATCCTATTACAGACTTATCAAAGCAGTGGGGATTAGCAGAGATAAAACAACTTTCAGCACTGGTCTCTGCCTTTCTTTGCTCTTTTGTTTGTCTAAATAGCTGTTTTGGTGAGTGCAGGGAAATAATAGGAGGCAATTATTGCTCCATGTAATGTTCCATGTTTGGTTTTGTAATCCTCCGGTTCTGTTTATTCTCGTTTCGAGCAAAAAAGTTCCCCCTGGAATATGCTAATCGCCTTTCAGCTCTGCAGAGCTCTCCTCCTGCAGAGGCTCCTGCCTTTGTGTGCACCTGATGGCAGCGCAAGGACAGCGCCGTCCCCGGGGCGCTTCTCTAGGCTGCACGTTCCAGGCACAGAACAGCGGCAGCCGATCCACCCAGGCACAGAGCAGCGGGAACAAATCCCCCCAGCAGCCCGGCACGGGGAGCTCCCTCGCTGGCAGCCCGCCCTGGCTCAGCTCCTTTCACCTTCAGGAAGGCGGAGAGGGAACCAGAGGGCTTTTCAAAAGCAGCTTTTTGGAAAAGCCGACCTTATCTGAGCTTTTAATCAGCTTTCAGATCCTGGAAATTTGTATCCGGCCTCTCCTTAGTAGGCGAACTCCCCTAAAATCTCCTTAGGAAGATCTAGAGAAGGGTTCACTTGTGCTTTCCACGCCTTGTCCCTCCAGCCTCTCCTTGGGAGGAACAAGGAGATGTCTGGGAAGCACCACAGTCCCCTGAGCACCATTAGGAGAAGTTGCTGGGACTTGTAGCCACAGGATTATTGCAGGGGGATGAATTTTGCTCCAGCAGATCGCTGTCACAAAATCCTGCAGGTAACCCCGGGGATCAAAACTGGGGGGACATCAGCTTTTCCTCTTGAATGCCTCCCTGGAGGCTGAATCCCCCTTTCCTGGGAGCCCCAGCAGTCAGGGGGCAGGAGAAGGTGTCCCAGTAGATTGAAGAGCTGGTGCTGCCATATGGGCTGTGTTTCTGCTGGTTGAGAGACCCCAAGAAAGGATCTAAACACTTGTTGTGACTATCTGGGTCATGGAACCATGGAAACCCTCCTTCACTCTGGAGCCTGGGAGCAGCAGTGCAGACGCTGGGAAGGAAGGACATGTTTAACCACTCTGCTGACTCAGGGTCTCAAATGATGGATGGGGTGGATTAAGGTGTTCCTGGATGGAAGATCATGGGTGGAACATGAACTGACAGGCAGAGTGTTGGTGTCTGGTGTCCTTGTGCACCTCCAAGGGGATGGTGCTCATTCTCCAGACCCCTTCTGCAGCTTGCTCTGGAGTACAGAATCACAAGTGGAACCACAGAATGGTTTGGGTTGAGAGGGACCTTAGTGCCCATCCAGTGCCACCCCTGCCACGGGCAGGGGCACCTCCCACTGTCTCAGGCTGCTCCAAGCTCTGTCCAACCTGGTCTTGGACTCTTCCAGAGATCCAGGGGCAGCCACAGCTTCTCTGGGCAACCTGTGCCAGGGCCTTCCCACCCCCACAGCCAGGAATTTCTTCCATGTATCTCACCTAAATCTTTCAGCTGGAACCCACTCCCCCTTGTCCTGTCACTCCAGTTCCTGATGAGAAGTCCCTCTCTGGATTCCCAGTAGCCTCTTCAGACCCTGGAAGGTGCCGTGAGGTCCCCACACAACCTTCTCTTCCCCAGGCTGAACAGCCCCAGCTCTCCCAGCCTGACTCCATAGTGGAGGTGCTCCAGTCACCTCAGCCATTTCATGGCTCTTCTCTGGACTTGCTCCAAAACTTCCATGTCCTCCATCACCAACCAAAAAAGGCACACCGAGGCAGAGATATGAGTTTCACCAGTCTGAACTGGGACAGTCCCTGCTGGGACACAAAGAACACCCAAACACCATCAGAGAACCACTGAGGCTGAAAAACACCTGCAGATCATCACCTTTGACCCACCACCACCATGCCCACCTAATTACCACGCCACATCTGCTTGTTTTTTGAACACTGTGGAGTTGTTTATGCCCTGATTTGAGGAAAACACCACTGCCCAAGGCATCAGGCCTGGGGATCATTACCTGGAGCACAGGGAAGCTCCCACAAGGAAACATGAGTGCACATTCAATGTTGGGCTGAGCTGAAGGAGCTCTCCCACTCAGGATTTTCAAGCCTGAGGAGCAGCCTGCTTGTTGCACCTGGAGTGCCCTTGTCTCGTGTGTGCAAGTTTTGTGTGGCTCCCTAAATCCTGCAGCTGGTGCTGGGAATTACACGTGCCAGCTCTCAGCCTTGGCTTGGTAGGTTTGCTCCTCCTGCTCCTCTGGCCACTGTGGAAAACAAACCCAGAGTGCTCATAGCGGATTAAACACCAAGCCTCCACTGATACCCACCCACAGCAGCTCTCCAGCAGAGCCAGGACAGGTGACAATATCCCACAAATATACATAATAAAGCTCTGGAGAAGTGTGCAGGGAGCTGGGCTTGGGGGGGAGGAAGGAGCCGGGGAAATAATGCATAATTCACAAGGCAAATTAATCACTCCTCTCTCCTCTGCCTGTTGCAATTACGTGGAACACGAGTAATCACCAGGTTACTATTTATTATTATTATTATTTTTATAGCAGGAGAGTAAACAGCGGGGCTGGTGATATTTGAGTGAGGGCAGGCTGAAAGCTGCAGTCACATTTAGAGTGGTGCCTCACCAAGATTTCTATCTGGCTGTGCTTTCATTGTGGAAAGGGCTTTTTTTTTTTTTTTTTTTCTTTTTTTTTTCTAATTCTTTCCCTTTTAGATTGGTGGGGAGTTGTGGAAAAGAGGAGGGCGGGGGGGTTGGTACGCGTTAGAGCAGAGAGATTGGGTAAAATTATTTTCCTTCATGCTTGGCTAGGCCCCAGTGTGAGAAAGGGGACCCAGCTTAGGGCTGGTGGGAGATGGCAGATAAAAGCAGCTTCATTTCTCACTGACCTTCCATGCGTTCGGCCCGGCCCCGCAAGGGGGGGAAGGAACAATGGGGAGTCACCTCCAGAAAAACCAACCCTGAGCGCCTGCACCCGGCTCCAGGTGGGGAAGAAACAAAAAGAGTCAGGGCTGCACCTGGAAAGGGCTCCCAGAGCCCCGTGGGAGGTGGGTGAGGAGCGGCTGTGATGGTTGTGGGCGCAGGGACCTGGGCAGTGGGGGATCCCTGCAGCCATCAGGGCCCATCAGCAGGATGTCAAGGCAGCCTAAAGAAACCAAATCCCATGGATAGTCTAAAGAAGTCAGGTCCCAGTCCCAGTCCAGCGAGAGATTGGATGCAACACCCACCATCCATTAGCAGGAAGAGGAGCAGGCTTGAAAGAGACGCCTGAGCCCCTCACTCACCAGTCCTGCACATCCAAACCCTTTGGAAAACACCTATTTTATATCTTAGGAGGAAGCAAAGGTTTGCATTACAGTGAATCGTTGAATCATCACATACTTCGGGTTTGAAAGGACCTTAAAGTCCACCCCTTGCCATGGGCAGGGACACCTCCCACCATCCCAGGTTGCTCCAAGCCCCATCCAACCTGGTCTTGGACACTTCCAGGGATGGGGCAGCCACAGCTTCTCTGGGCAACTTGTGCCAAGGCTTCACCACCCTCACAGGGAAGAATTTCCTCGAAATACCCCATCTCAACCTTCCCTGGCAGTGTGAAACCCTTGTCCTATCTCCCTTGCCCAAAGATCCTCACCAGCTTTTCTGCAGACTCCCTTTAAGGGGATGTGATGTGGACTGAGGCAGTGTGCAGTTGGTCTGACTTGGCACAGGTGGAGGAGTTCACCAAGAGCCTGGTGGGCTTAAAAAGGGTCTCTGGAAGGCTGAGAATGTTCTTACTGCTGGGTGGATCCCTCCTGGAGGGAGGTGATCTCTGATCCTCTGAGAGGAGATGCTTCTTTATGTTTTGTATCCCTCTTTCATATCCCTGAGGATCTGGAGGTGCTATTTTAAGTGGGAAGGGAGAGAAAAGATGTTCTACACTGAGCAGGGCTGGCTACAGGCACTGAGATTCTGGTGCCATGATGATCAGGACAGGTGGATATTTGTTCTTCCTTGCTCTTTTCTTCAACTCAAGGGACTTCCATGTCAAAGTGCAATCTCCCTCCTGGTCCTCACATGGTGATTTCATGGTGGGATTCACTCGGTGGTTTCTTCACCAAGAGCTTTTAGGTTACAAAAAAGCTCTTCCCAGCCCTAAATTCTAGACTTGTTCCTCCACTTTACACAGAGCCCTCAGCCCCTCGAGACCCCGGGGGCAATTTCAAGCTCTCCTTGATGGTGACACAACTCGCCCTGCAAGCCCAGTTAATTATCCCAGGATTACTGAAGTGCTAGTATGACATGGAGCTCTTTAGTACCTTTTGTGTGCTTGTAGTTCTCCCAGGAGCTGAGGGTTTGCACAGGACCTGTGCCACAGGAATTCCTTCCTTTCAGCTACGTAAGGCTCAAAATGAGGAGGCAAAATCCATCAGCAGGGCACCCAGCCCTGTGCAGGCGGTGTCAGGGGCAGAGCTGAGCTGGAATGTGGCTGTGGAAGTGCTTCCTCCTTGTTTTTCCATGTGAGTAAAATTAAAAAGGGAGTTAAACCCTTTTTAAACTTAAATTTCCACCGACATAAAAGGCTTGTCAGCCCTTGGTGCTGCTGTGTGAAGTGTCTGGCCTCAGATGACTGTTTTGCTGATGAGACCTTCCAGATTAGTGCTGGATGCTTCCAGGGACACCTGCTCCAAGGTAAACTGGGCACCAAATTAAAACAGAGCCTCTGCTTAGACAACAGACGCCTTTTTGGGATGAATCTGAACGATGGGTGGAGGCGGAGGAAAGTGCTTTTTGCTTGTCTGTAAATGGTGCTGGAAACCAGGAACTTATTTCCTGAATTGTTCTTTGAAAAGCCACTGGAAGTTGCCCAATTAGTTCCCTGGGAAAGCCCAGGTTGCTACTTTTATAAAACTTAAAGCATTACAACTTTAAACATAAATATCAAATATGTTTTAACCAGATGCCCAGCTGAAGCTTTCCCAAGGAAAAGCTTCGTTGTGTCTCCCTCAAAATTCCTGCATGTGGGAATGGTGAACAGAGAGGTGCTGTCAGACAAAACCCTGACGTGAAGAAAATGAGAAGTGTCACCCTTCCTTCTGGTCCTTCCCAAGTGCTTTTCCAGCAAGAAGCAGCCTCCTGCCATCAAAAACTGGGCTCATCTGAGCCACCCAGATGCCTGATAAAGCTGGAATAGAATTTGGGGGAGGTTTGCTCAGGAGATGGGTTTTGGGGAGTCCCGGGGTGTGCACTGCTCACCTCCCCAAGCCAGCTTAGCCTGCTGAGCTGGAAGACACCCACTGGGTGTATTTGTTTGTCTCTTGGTTGTTCTTGTCCTCTTTCAGAATCCCCTAAATTCTGCAAATTCTTATTGCTGCAGATCCTCTGTCTTTCTCCCTGACTGCTCCTCACATCAAGACAAGGACTAGCCCTGGGAGTCCTTTAGAGAAAAAAAAAACAAACCTATGGAGTAGAAATCTTTCTTCCCCTTAAAATAAATCAACAAGAGGAGGTTTATAATTTCTCCAGGGGGAAAATTGCACCTGCCAGCCTGTTTTCTCAGGCCTCGTCTCTTGAAGCACTTGAGCACAATTCCAGCTTGAATTGCAGGAGTTCTCCTCCTGCCTGGCTCCCGTCGGATGACTCATGGCTTTCAAAGTTGGTCACGTCCTTCAGCACCCTGTGGAATTGAATGGAGCCTTCCCTTCCCTGCAGCTCAAGGAAACGGAATGGGAGCCATCCTCCCTTCCAACCCTGCCTCCTGCCTGAGCTGATGTCAAAATGTTCTCCTTGGAAAGTTGCAGCACGGTTCTGTTTGACAGGCAGGAACACAGGGACACGCTGGGTACTTTGCCACGTTTACCACAGGGAACAATTTCACATCTCTTCAGTTTAAACAAGGCTTTTCTCCTTGTCTTGTTTAACCCCCTTGCTGCCCTGCCACAGGAAATATTCCTGTGTGCCCAGCGTGGCCGAAATCTTTATTTCCAGCCTTAGAAAAGGACTAGAGGCAGAGCTGAGGGAGGCTGGATTTTAAGTCAGGGGGACACTTTGCACCATGTCTTGGAGCTGATGGGCTTCACCTGCCGCTGAGCCCTGGGATGATGAGGGGTGATGGTTTGGAACTGAAAGAGACTTTTAGTTTAGACTTGATGTAAGGAAGAATGTTTTCACAGTGAGGGTGGTGAGGCCCTGGCACAGGTTGCCCAGAGGAGCTGTGGCTGCCCCTGGATCCCTGGCAGTGTCCAAGGCCAGGTTGGACAGGGCTTGGAGCAACCTGGGATAGTGGGAAGGTGTCCCTGCCCATGGCAGGAGATGGAACTGGATGGGCTTTGAGGTCTCTTCCAACCACAACCATTCCTGGATTCCATGACACTGAGTGGGCTGCAGTGCCAGGAGGATCCTGCTTTGCCTTCTGCACCATCAGCACCCAAAGAAGGCCAGGTGGACTTGCAGGCCCAAGAGGAGATTTTCACCAGAGTGGGAACTCAAACCCACACACTAAAATTGTAGGAAATTGTAGCTGTTCCCATTTCACTTTTGGTCTTGACGTCCTTCCAGGAAGCACAGTGAGCTCCTTTGTCCTGTGCCTTGCAGACACCGGGATTCTCCTGTTGGGCTTGTCTAGACTCAGGTGTCTGCTCCAGCCTGCCATGGAATTCCCCCAGCCTGATTTTTTCTGCTCCTCCTGCCCCGGGAATCACATAAAGGTGTCCTGCTTATGCCACCCTTCATTGAATGAGGAGAGCACTGCAGCCCAGTGTGATCTTGGGAGGGATTTAGAGTTGTGCTCTGACTTTTAGGTCCTGAATTCGAGCTGGGGAAGTTGTTTACAAAAGCTGGGCAGAGCAGGAGGGACCCTGAGAGGTTGCCAGCAGGGCAAACGTTGCCACTGAGTTTTCCCATCCTCTCCCTTCTCCAATACCAGGAGACTGCTCTGTGCCTTTACCCCGCGAGCCCTCTCTCATGGCAGGAAACTCTTCTGCCTCACAGAGTCTTCAAATTAAAAAAAAATTACTTGTTATCCATCCAATTTCTCTGAGAGGAAATTCTATTAAATCCCCAGAAGAAAGTGCATTACGGCTGTACTTTCCGAAGCAGACCCTTGAATAAACTTTTTTTTCCTTATTTCACATAAGGAAATTCACATTTCCATTATTGCTGTCATTATGAAGCAGATGAACATTTTCTGGAACAATTAGACGCGGGTGTGCGGAATAAAGAGCGGAGTTCGCCTGAGATCATTGAAACCTATCTGTTTGGGTGATTCATTTTCTTCCAACTAGGCTGCCCATAATAAGCTTTTCTCCTCTGGCTTTGTCTTGTTTCCCATTTCAGGCAGCCACAATGCCCGAAGAATTGAAAGAATGTCTTTCCCCATGTCCTTGTGCTGCGACTGAGCCTGGCAAACAAAAAAATAAAATATATTTAAGAAAAAAATAGAGCAGAAAAAGAAGAGAAAGAGGGGGTAGAGCAGATTATAAATAAAACAAGTGGCAAGGGTAACCTGGGGCGTGAGGGCCTTGAGAAATGCTGTGGTGTAGAGGATGGGAGATGAATTTTTTCTGCTCCTAAAGGAAAAAAAAAATATCCACGTGCATAAGAGATGGCAGAATATTCCTTGTCTTGGCCTGTTTCTTGTGTCATGTGGGGCCATGTGCTGAGAAACTTCATCTCCTGCTTCCATGACTTCAGTAAAGTCCCCAGTGCTTGGAAAGTGCTCCTGGTGACCCCATGGAAAATGAAATTTGGCCCTCTGGGTTGTGTGCCACAAAGGTGACAGAGCTGGTCTGTGGGGCTGAGCCTGAGGAAAGGAAATGGTGTAAAAACCTTTACAAATACAGAGTATCCTCTGCACATCTTCCCCATGGTCTGGGATCTTCCCCATGCCCCCACCCCAGGGTATCCAGGGCTGATCCCCAGAGTGGGCAGCAGGAAAGGGATTGGGATTGTGCCCCTCTGCCCCTGTGCTCAGGTGAGAGCCCCACCTGCAGAGCTGCCCCAGCCCTGGGCCCGGCACAGGAAGGACGTGGAGCTGCTGGAGAGAGTCCAGAGGAGGCACCAGGGTGATCAGAGGGATGGAGGAGCTCTGCTGGGAGGAAGGGCTGGGAGAGCTGGGATTGTTCAGCCTGGAGAAGAGAAGCTCCAGGTGGTCAAATTGTGGCCTTCCAGTGCCTGAAGGAGTCAACAGCAAACATGGAGAGAGACAATTTCCAAGGGCCTGGGGTGCCAAGACAAGGGGGAATGCCTTCTCTCTACCAGAGGGATGTTAATTAGATTGGGATATTGCTAATAATGTTAATTAGATAGGATATTGATGTGAAATTTTTCCCTGTGAGGGGAAGGGGAGGCCCTGGCACAGGTTGCCCAGAGAAGTGGCTGTGGCTGCCCCTGGATCCCTGGAAGTGTTCCAGGCCATGTTGGACAGAGCTTGGAGCAACCTGGGATAGTGGAAGGGATCCCTGCACATGACAGGGGGTGGGACTGGGTGAGCTGTAAGGTCCCTCTCAACCCAAACCATTCCATGATTCTGTGATTGCTGACAGAGGTGCAGCTGGCTCCCATTAACTCTTTGCCCACATCTTTATTCCCTGACAGAAACTCTTTGGATGTGACTGTGATTGTGACTGTGATTCCCACCCAGGCTCTGCCACTGATGGAGCAGCTGCAGTGCCCATCCTGGGGAAGGCACCTGCTTCCCAAACTGGCTCCTCTCCCTGGGGCAAGAGCTTTGTCCTGCACATTAAAGTGCAGTTTCCTCCTCGGTACCTCACAGAGGACTCTGGAGAGTCCCATCCCACGTGGAACACCCTGAATTTCCTCGTTCCAATGGTTGTCTCAAAGTGCAACGCTGTGGAATCACAGCTGAACCTCACTCACAGGAGTGGGTGCTGTGAGGCTCCTCCTTGGGGGGTTCAGAAAGCATTTCCATCTTTTTTTCCCTGCACATACACAAATACACCTGGATAACGAGAGATGACTGACAGCACAGGGAGATTTGCTGAGGGGGATATCGTTTGACCAACAAAAAGGTTTGTAGGGGGCTAAAATCATATTTTCCTTGTTCATCCCAAATTAAACATGAGCCTGCTGTGTGATCCTTTGCTGGTTTACCTTTTGTTGCAAACAAGACAGCAGCAGTGCAGCCAAAATTCCTGTCTGATGGCAGGAACGAGCGTGTTCCACTGTGGTTATCACCCAAATCCCTGCAGAGCAGCCTGAGATTTTGTCAGGACTGCTGCAAATGCTCTGGAAATCTCCTGGCCACCTCCAAGAATGCTTTGTACTGAAGTTTGCAACTCTAGAAATTGTTGGGGAGTAGAAGGAAATAAAGAGCTTGCTTTGATTCTCTTAAAACAGCAGTAGCAGCTGACGTGGGGTCTGCCCTGGGCTGCTTTTGGATGTATGTATTAGCAGGGATTGAATGGAATGGAAGCTACTGGAGAATGTGAGGCAAGGGAAAATGTTTTTCTAAGGAAGAGAAATGGTAAAACTTCAGGGAGAAAGCGGAGAATGCGAGACCTTGAACCGAGCCTCTTTGGGGAGAGGGGGGGATGAAACAGGAGAAAAAAAAAGTGCCCACTTGAATAATAGACTAACTGGCGACCTTGAACATATATGTGTGCATAATGAGAGTGAAACAAAGAGCCTCTGAATATCAGGCATTCTTAGGCTGCAGAATAATAATCACAAGTGGCAAATGTAAAGAATAAAAGCAAGACATGTAATATAACCGAAGTAATGGGGACCTGAACCAGCGGGGATGAGAGGAATGATGGAGGCTTCAGCAGCAGCCTGGGCTCCTCCACGGCCCAGCTAATGCTTGAAGCAAACCCAAGATTTTCGTGCTGCTCCAGGAGGATTTTTTTTGGATGTTTTATTATCTTGGACCAAGTGGAAACTCCATTTCTTCTGCAGAGCACTGGCCAAGTCTGGGAGAAGGGAGTTTCCCAGGTTGGTTCTGCTCCCCAGCCATATCCAGCCCTCCTTGTCCTGCATCCCAGCTGGCAGGGGGTGGTGATGCCCATGGATGCTGAGGGGTGGCATCAATTCTTGCCAGTGAGGGATGTGGCTTGATGCTGATGACTGTGCTCCATGGGTCTGGCATGGATGTGGGGATTTCCATGGAAAAGTAGCAACGCTCCCAGTTTGTTCCCAGTACTCCCCACAGCTGTGCACATCACTATGAAGCAGCAAGTGCTCTTGTCCTGCTTCCTGCTTTGGCCTCTTAGGCAATTCCTCAAGTCATCTTGATCACGTGAGGATTGTCTGATCCTTGATTTCTTCTGGATTGTCTGTTTGTTTCCTGATTTCACTGTGAGTGCAGTTCAACACAGCGCTCACCTGCAGGCAGAGTCCCTGCCCTCTATGTGGCTTCTGAGGCTGCTCTTCTCTCTGGGGATGAAGATATTTGACCCCTTGTGCTTTTCCTGCCTTGCTGTAGTCCCTTTGCAACTGTCCTTCACATCTTCTTCCGATTTGACTTTCTTCACATCTCTTTCTGATTTGAGTACCTCCAGGAGAAATGTCTTAAATGCCTTCTCCAGATCACCAGTGAAGATGTGGCATCTTCTGTGGCTCTCCTTGGCATGTGACCCTGGTTTTGTTTCTTCTCAGTAACTGGGCAATTTGAGATGGACATTGAAAGATTTCCTCTGAGACCTCCCCTTTGTCTGGGCTTTCTTGGAGGCTGTGGGGGATGTTTTACATTAGATTTCCTCTTCATCCCTTCTGTCCTCAGGGCCTGGAAATGTTAAAAAAAAAAGTGTAGATGTGGTGCCTGGGGAAAGGGTTTAGTGATGGACCTGGCTGGACTCAATGTTCTTAGAGGTGCTTTCCAGCCTAAATGATTCCAGGATGCTCCTTCAATTCTACCAAGGGTCACTCCCCAATCTGGCAGTGAGTGAGACAGCTCTACCATCTCCCAGGTCCATCACCTTCCCAAAGTGGGACCCTCTGAGGACTCTTCACATCAGAGATGGGAATTGTCTGGCACATTTCTCTGTGGACTTCCCAAAGTGGGGGGGCTGAATGGGTTTTGGGGCTGAAGCCACTAAATACTCTTAGAG
>VWYO01026105.1:29419-43981 GCA_013400275.1 Rhadina sibilatrix | reverse complement strand
TTTTTTTTAATGAAGAAGAATTCCTACTTCTGAGGATATGCTGAAATTCAGCCTGCTGGAATTCACACCTCCCATCCAGCAAACCCACTCCAGTGCATCCTGCGCTAAGGATTCCTGAGGGTGGTGAGCAAACCTTGAGACCTGGTTTTTAGCAGTTCTAATTTCTCCTCATTCTCATTCAGCCATTTTGCATCCAGCTCCCGGTGTCTGGACTGGGAAGGTTCCCATGTCCAAGCTTCACACCAAACCAGTTTAATGAGAAAGACACACACAACAGCAATAAGGCCTGGATTCAGNCTGAAACTATGAAAGCTAAAATCTCAGGCATCAGTGGAAGGATGGGATGTTTCAGGAAGAACATGGAGCTCAGCAGAGTCCTGTTTGAGTCTCCCCATCTGGGCAGCAGCTCCGCTGAGCACAGTCCTAAGGCAGGGTTTGTGCCCACGGATCTCTCCCAGGATCCAAGGTTTGCAGCTCGGTGTTCAGCCCTGCTCCAGCTGTTTTTGCCTGCTGTTCTGCCAGCTGCTCCCACTCTGCAGGCAGTGGATGTCCTCTGGATACATCCATGGATTTTTCCCTTGCCCAACAAGTCTGAACATGCTAAAGATCAAGTGAATGTGGTTGGCACTTCCCGCCAATAATTAGAAATGAAAGCAAGCATGAAATAAATGTCTGGGTTATTCTCATGAAAAATTGAGACTCAAACAGGGATTTCAGAAGCCAGGCTTCTGCCTTTCATTTCAGATTTTGGCCTCTTTTTGCCTTTGAAAAAAAAAGGAAAATATAAGTGTAGTGTCTGGGAGCTGGGAAGCTCTCCTGCCCCAGGCTCTCACTGTCATTGATGTCTCTTCTCATGCCACAGGAATACCAGTGCTGAATCTGGTGGAGAGTCTGGATCACTGGGGATCCTCCCCACCCCTTCCACATGCCCTGAGAAAGGAGGTTAACTGAGGAGAAAATGTTTCCCTGTATCCCTTAAGACCTGCCTTTGAACAGAGCTGGGTTTGCAGCCACAAACCAAAGGAAACCTCCCAAGCCACAAGAACAAATGGAATAATAAATCCCAGATAATTTGAATGGGGGTGGTTAGTAAGGGTTTTGCTGCTCCTTGGACCTGTTAAGTTGTCCTGCCCAGAGGCAGTGCATCCTGCTTGGAATAACCAACTTTGGAACACTCGTTTTTCCCTGTGGCCAAGCCCTCCTGCTCCAGTTCCTGTTGTGTTCATGAAGTTACCAGAATAATGAAGTTACCAGCATCCTCCCATCTTGAATTCTCTGCCAGAGCTGGAGCTGGGCTGCTCAGAGGAGCAGCAGGCCGCCACTGGTGGCCCCTGTCAGTCCTGGTTCTGTTTGTGGAGGGAAATGGAGCAAAGCCTCTTTCCTACAGAGACCAGAGAACCCCAGAATGGTTTGGGTTGGAAGGGATCCTCAAGCCATCTAATTCCACACCTCTGCCATGGACAAGGATGCCTTCCAGCAGAGAAGGCTGCTCACATCCTTGTGGAAATGGTCCATGACCTGCAGGAGGAGGCATTGGCAGATCACCTATGCCAAATAATTCCACGGAGTGGCGCCATCAATTAAGTCCCTTATCATGACATGATTCATTACCAGACCTCAGGATCTGGATTTTAGCTGCTCCACAGGTCAGAGTCATCATTCCCTTATTCCTTGATAGATCAGGAGCAGCTTTTCTTATTCCCATTGCCCCCTGGAGCTGCTTCTCAGCCAAGGAGTCTTGGGAATGGGGGAGCCATGACGTGATCCAGGGGAACACCATGTCTTTGCCCTGCTTCCACTGCAGATGGCACAGGGAGGGGAAGATCCCAGAGATGCCATGTGCTGCAGGCTTGTTTTGCTCAGGGTTGGACCCCTGCCCAAGAAAAGCTACTCGAGGACTCTGGTGCTGCAAATCTTTTCCATTTCCTCATGAAAATGGTGACCTGGACCTCCCTCCTCCATCCCAGACAAATCCCATTGAGTTCCAGGGGTGAGTGAGCCAGAGCCACAGAGTCCTGCAGCTCTTCCTCCTGGAGGGGATGTGAGCTGTGGTGGGTTCTGCCTGTCCTTTCAAACCAGAGCCAGAGAGATGAGAAGGGAGGGAAATGGGGGGAAAAGGGAGGAAGGAGACGCAAAGGCCGAGGCTTTGCTAGAAAGGGAACACAGCACTCCCCAGTCTAATATCTGCCCTTTATTCTGCATTACAATATCTGCAGACTTCCAGACTGGACACGATGCCGGAATCAAGGCTGAAATTACTTTTCAGCCATTCATTCATAACTGTTGTGTTTGAAAAAAAAAAAAAAAAAAGAAGAAGGGAAAAAAGAGGGAGAGAGAAGGTGGGGGAAACAAAAGTAAATACAAAAAGAGAAATGTTAACATGTGTGGCACAGAATGTGTATGGCAGACAAAGCTCTGCTTGTTCTGCCACAAAGGCTTTGAAAAGCAGGTGTCATAGCAGCTGTACAAGGTTAAAGCACAGGGACCATTATGTACAAAATGAGGGAGTCTTTATCCACAGTCTGCTTCAGCTCTTAAGAATGTGCTTCCTATTGTACCAGTGTTTGCTGGAAGGACTCCATCTACACAATGAAGAAATTTTTCATTCTCACCTTCCCCCCAACCTCCATTCCACCATCCAAATCTACAGTTATGGATATAATACAGACCTCTGGCATTCAAGGTCCTCATTGCCCCACACTTCTGAAACAAAAGCTATTGTGCTGCACCATGAAAGGCGCCTGCGGCAGAATAAAGCCCTTCAGCAGAGGACCCTGAGAGAGTATTTGTGAGGCTCTCTCCAAAGTTAAAATCCTGGTGAAAACAAAACACTTCCAATTAAAAATGTTCCCTCACTTTGTTTTGTGTGGTTCGTTTCCTTTGCTCCCTCTCCCCCTCTCAGAGATGTCCAGAGAGATCCTCGTACAAAAAGACAAGTGACCTGTCCTTGTTTTTGCTCTCAAAGGAAAAGATGGAAAAGCAGGAATGCACAGCTTGGGAGACAAGCAGCATTATTAGAAGAAAGAAGTTGGAAAGCAGGCCAGGAAGCATCTTCCTCCCAGTGGGCAGTGGGATAGGCTGGTGTGCTCTGAAACACGAGGCATGAGCTCAGCAATGACACACATTTTTTGGTATTAACAAGGGGGTAACAGAACTATCCCATTCCCAGCTTTTCCACATCCTTCCGCACAGCACATCCAGCACGCCTCAGGTGTCTCCTAGAGGGAGCAGGACAGATGGCCCTAAATTATCTGGCTTGTCCCCTGGGCTTGTCTTTTAGGCATAGCAGTGTCACAGGAATGGAGCTGGCTCCTGTTGCCTGTCCCCAGCCCAGACCATCCCTGCCAGAAATCAACACCCAACCAAACCCTGAAGCCACCAGAGATCAGTGAGCACCTTGCTGTCAGCCCCAGGAGATGCTGCTGGGGCAAATCCAACCCCTTATTCCAGAAATATTCACAGAATCCCACAACGGCCCAGTCTGGAGGGGACCACAGTGGTCACCTTGTGCCACCTCCCTGCTCCAGCAGGGCCATCCCACAGCTCATGGCACAGACTGTGTCCACACAGCTCTGCAATATCTCCAGTGAGGGAGACTCCACAGCCTCTCTGGGATCTGTTCAGGGCTCAGTCACTACCCAGGAAAGAAGTTCTTCCTCCCGTCCAGGTGGAACTTCCCAGGCATCATTTTCCCATTGCCTATTATCTCTGGGCACTGAGAAGGCTGAACATAATTTCTCTCTTGAGCTGCCACTCCCTTCTTCCCATGGGATGTGTTCCCTTGTTTGTGGTGTGGTCCTTACTGGCTTGCACACCCTTCCCAGGCTCTGGAAACATCGGGGTGTAACTGAGGAGGCAGCACGAGGCTGGAGTCTGCTGAGTGTGACTGAAATGAGGGGGACACCCAAGGAATACTGAGCTGTCAGGGAGTCAATGTCCCCAGGGTGGTGACTCACCCCCCCCAGAGGGTACAGTGAGGTGGAACCTCCTGGCTGTACAGGGGATGTGTGCAAGGGTGGTTGTGCTAGGCACCTCCAATCTGTGCATCTAATTTCCCACATTTAACGCTGTCTTTGGGATTGGAGAGAGCAAAACAGGGAAGGCAGAGACAGTTTGAGCTTGATTTATTCGTAGCTGGCTGTCTTCAGTAGGAATTTTGCATTTAGTGTGTGTCTGGTGGGGTGTGGAGCCAGGAGTGGGAATCTTTGGCTCAGCAGCTCCTGCAGCCCATGGCGAGCACAACTCGGTGTAAATAATGTTCCTTTGAGAGCACTGCCTGGCCTGTGACACCAACCCCAGCCAGATGGTGATTCCAGCATGCTGAGTGGGACAAACACAAGGCATTAAGCCCCAGGACCCCTTGCACTCCAGCAGGTGACAAAGGCTGGAGTTGTTCTTCCATCCTCGCATCCTTGAGTGGAGCTCAGGTGCCAGCTGGGAGTCCCCAGGTAAGGATTCCCCTCTGGCTCCTCTCCAGTGTCCCCCATTCCCTGATGGCCTCCCCTGCAGTAGGAATGTCTTTTCCATCAGCACCTGCCCAAGGTTCTGGCAATGCCTGGCACACGTGTGACCAGGTGCTGGTGTGACACACTGGTTGCTGAGCTCTGTGCATGCACAGCCTTGCTGATATCCACCCAGGCGTAATTCGAGTTATAAATGCCAGGAGTTAAGGACAGGGACCAGGATGGAAAACCAGAGAGAGTGTGTGGAGGGTGGCCCTACATAACCAGGATGGTCACAGAATCCCAGAATGGTTTGAGTTGGAAGGACCTTAAAGCCCATCCAGTCGCAGCCCCTGCCATGGGCAGGGACACCTTCCAGTAGCCCAGGTTGCTCCAAGCCCCATCCAGCCTGGCCTTGGACACTTCCAGGGATCCAGGGACAGCCACAGCTGTTCTGGGCAACCTGTGCCAGGGCCCCACCACCCTCACAGCGAGGAATTCCCTCCTAGAAAACTTACCAGCTTCTCTTGACACTTTGCCATCAAACAAGATATAAAACTCTCTTGAGGAACCCTCTTGTTCCTGCATTGGGAGAAGCATTTGAGCCTCTCTCTGTGTGCTCCCTAATGTGTCTTATTTATATTGCATTTTAATCACCTGGGTGCTTTTTGAACACTGTTTCTAGGGAGCTGTTGCTGTCACTGTACCTTTATCAGGTCTATTCCCAGCTGGATTTTCCTCTGGCACTGGTGTTAGCACCCCACCCTCTCCAGTGCAGAGACAGTGACACTGTGATCCTGGAGGAGTTAATCCCAGCTGACAGCTGGGCCATTTCCATGAGCCCAAGAGTGAATTAATGTCAGGTGTGGGGAAAGGGTGGACATCATGGCTTTGCTTCTGGACGTGGAGGTCTTTTGAGTATGAAACCCAACGCTTGGGGCCACTGAGGTGGAGTGACAACAGCTGCACTGCCAGTTCCCTCTTTGTGACACAATCATCCCCCTTTCAAGGTGTACAAACGTCCTCTAGAATGAAGATCCAGTGGCAAATAGCCCATGAACAGTTTTTCTGCCTCTTGGCACTATCACCTTCCTCAGAAGAGACTTGGATTCACAGTTCTTGTGTGGTTTGCGGGCAGAGGGAGAAATGGAGCTGGGGAAGCAGCTGATGTCAAGAAATGAGCTAATGAAGGGAGATCACAAAATGTGCAACCCCAGACGCTTCTATCTTTCTCTCCAGTTACCTTGGTAACTGGGTAGTGATATGATGTTGCTTGGTTTTCTTTCCTGTAAGTAAAAGAAGCTCAAAGTACCCACCACTGGCAAAAATATTGGGAAGATATCACATTCATCTACAAAACAACAATTAAGTTGTGGCCTTGCTAGATGCTGTATCGAAGGGGGATGTATCTCCCCCAAAGCCTGGATGAAATGACTTCTATTTTCCTATGAGCCAGCAATTTAGTGCAGCTTTTGATGGGATTTCTCAGGGCCAAATCAAAGGGATCACCCCAGGACGGCTCTTTTCAGGGACATGGCTCAGTGAGTCTCTACATCCTTTCCTCTGTAGGCCTTTCTGCTGATGATAATGTTGTTTAAAGGCAGATATGGACTCCTGGTGAACAGAAATGGGCTTAGACTACGTGTGATGGACTTTCTTACAGGGGATGTAGAAACTCAGCAGCTCCCAGGGGTGTGGAGACGCCTTTGACATGAGGAATGACATTTGGCGTCAGTAGTGGGCCTGGGCAGGGCTGCATCCAGTGAACTCCGTGGGCAAGGAGGACTCACTGGAGCTGCCAGGAGTTCATTCTTTCCCCCAGTTCTCAGATATTGAGGCATTTATTCTCTCCAGGGGGTTCAGCAGCACTGCCACATCCCAGTTACTTTTCCCAGCACTCCTCCAGCTCTGCTCGACCCCGCGGGGTGGGATGGTTTGGAGCAGTCAGAATGGAAATGGACACTCTACCCGAGCAACCAGCAGCTCTTGCTGCTGTGTTCCCCTCTTCCAGCCGCACTTGTGGTCCCCAGCCCTGAGGTCTGGGGCAGTGGTGTCACCCAGGTGTCTCCAGGGCATGATGCTGCCACAGAGTCTGGAAAAATCCATGGTCTGCTTCCCACGGCTTTGGTCTTCCTGGTCCAGGCATTTCCTTGGTCTCCTTACAAAACCTGCAGCAAATTGTTGAAATGATATTCTCCTCGTAAGTCAAGGACTCGAACAGGAAAAGGTGGTGAGAAAAAGAGTTCAAAGGGGAAACATTCACACAGGAGGGAAGGAAGCAGCACTCCTCTGCTGAGGGGGAAAAAAAAAGCCCAAATAACTTATTTAATTCTGAATATCATCTTCTTCCCAGCCCCTGCACCTGCAGGCATTGAAATGGAAAGGGAAAAGTTAGGCTGGGAGTCTTTTGAGCTCTGGATGTAAAGCCTGGATAGCCAGAATTTTACAGGTAAAGCCAGAGCCTCCGGGGGAAATGGGAATGGCATCTTGGCACCCGTCTCTTTTGCCATTCCCATGCTTCCTGTGCAGTTCTGCAAATCCCTGGGATTTGGGACCTGGAAGTGGGACCTGGAGACTTGGATACTCAGAGCCAGAAGGAAGTGGTTGGTTTTAAGAGAGGACGTCATGGAGAAGGGCAGGACTGGATTCAGGGAGCCGTCTCCTTCTGCATCCAGGTGGAACATCAGAGGCCCCAGTAGGGCTGGTGAAGGTCTGTAACTAAAAATTCCAAATCTGGCTTCAGGAAAAGCACATGGCGTGCTCTTGGCAATGCTGCAAAGAAGCATTTTAATCAAATGAATTTGATTAAAAAAAATCAAATAAGCCACATTTCTGGCTGAATATCAGTTAAGAGATTGACCATGGCTTTAAACAGGCAGAGAGCAGGGTGAGATTTGACATTAGGAAATTCTTCCCTGTGAGAGTGGAGAGGCTCTGGCACTAGTTGCCCCATCCCTGGAAGTGTTCCAGGCCAGGCTGGATGGGCTTGGAGCCACCTGGGATAGTGGGAGGTGTGCCTGCCCATGGCAGGGGGTAGAACAGGATGGGCTTTAAGCTGGGCCTTCCCAACCAAACCATTCCATCATTCCGTGATCACGGGATATCTGTATGCATAATTTAAATCTTATTTCTTTTTCCAAACACTTGACCAAGGTCTCCAAAACATGGAAATAAATAATAATAACAACAAAAAAGCAGAACAGTTACAGTGCTACAGCTACCAACCTAATTTGCCTGTGCAAATCCCTAATATTTGCCTTTGAAAGGCAAAACTGAATTGCTGCTGCAGAGAGAAGAGGCAGAGAGACAGGGCAGAGGCGGCAGCAGCGATTTGAAGCCTGTGAAATCCCTGCACTCCTGGCAGAGCCCCAGCCAGCCCTGCGTGGTGAGGCAGACGGAAAATTCAGATCAGACATGGATGGAGTGGCCCAGAGCTGCTCCCTGCCACGGCTGGAGGGGGTTTGCCTTTCCCGGAGCCTGGCTGTGCGTTCAGGGCTGCCCGGGCCACGGCCACCGGCGACAGCTCAGCCTGACAAGTCAATAAAAAGGAGGGAAGAGGGAGAAGAGCAACAACGCACCTGAAATGGGCCGGAAAGGCTGGAAAGCCTAAGTATGTAAAGCTTGGCTAGGCAAGAGTTTGAGGGGAGGGAGCAGCGATGAGGAGGAGGAGGAGGAAGGTGGGCTAAGAGCCTTTTCATAACCACGTTTATTTTGTGATCGGCGCTGGGTTTGGTTGTTCAGCGCCTCCGGAGAAGCAGCAGAGTTCTCCCCCCAATTAACCCCTGTGGGCACCGCCGGCCCTTATCGTGGTACCGTCTTCTCCCAACGCCAAAGCAGGGCTCTGGCTGGAAAACCGCGGAAATTTCCTCCAGACAATAAAACGATTCAATTCGCTGCCCGTAACCGAGGAAGCCCGTCAGGCAGGCGGAGAATTCAGGCCGCATGGCTGAGCTCCTGCTGCCATCCTGTGGCCGCCNTAATTATTATTGAGCCAGCACTCTGAACAGGGCTGGACCCTCGGAGATTATGTGGGTGCAATTCCACATTGCCTGAGAGATTTTCGGATTGGGGAAGGTGGGAAGAGCTGGCAGAACCTCGGGATGTCCTGAGCGGGAAGGCACCACCAGGACCACATGTCCCTCCTGTCCCCCCGGCCCGCGCGAGGGGCTGGGGCTGCTGCCACAGGCGCTCAAACACTCGGTGCTTTCACCCTGCCAAACCGATGGGTTTGCAAAAATCTTTTGTTGGGGAAGTTTCCCCTGAGTTTGGCCCTGCAGGGTTAATCTGTGCTCCCTTCTCCATCATAAAAAGTCCCCCTTTTTTATTTTTTATTTTCTTTTTTCCACCTTGGCTCGGTGTGTTCCCATCGCTCCTGCAAATCATGAAGCCTCTATGGATTGCGCAACTCCCGACAAGACGAAATAATTTTAAATCTTTGGGTATTCAGCTCACAGCCTAGAGATCTCTTTTACTGGGATCGATTTAAAGCCAACACCTGCCAGGCATCCCAGGCAGGGTCAAGCTGCTCCCACAGTGACACAGGGACAAAGTGAGAGGCTCTGGTCACATCCCATCCTGGATCTGCAGGATCTCTTCCTTCAGCCCGGCCTCAGGGGGAAATTAATTCCTCAAATATTTGTGGGTTGCTTAGCAAACACAGAACCCTGGAAATATTCTGGATATGGCCAGTGACAATATTTACAGGGCTTTTTAATCAAAATGATCCTTGCAGGAGAAACTTTGTCATTACTTTGGATGTGAAGGTTTTTAGCAGTTCCACCACTTGAAAAAATAACTTTGAGGAAAAAGAGGAAAATAAAGAGAAAAGAATAGGAAAACCCAGGGGGGACCCTGGAGTTTTACCCTAGTTTGCCCAGTGAGGAGGAGGAGATGGGATAAGGTACTTGGGAGGAGAACAGGCTGCACAGATCTTGAAATTCCCACCTGAAGAGGAAAGTTTGTCCAATACAAATGAAATAATTTGACATTCTTGTATTTGGTGGTTTTTTGTTTTCTTTTGTTTTGTTTTGTTTTCCCCAGGACAGTCAACATGGGGTGTGTATTAAACACCCTAAGGCTCTGAAATGGGGGTTCAGGCAGCCTTGCATTAAAGGGCTTGCAGAGACACATCTCCTCTCTGGAATTTTGTGCCAGCCCCACTTTGGCTGACCTTCCAGAAAAGTTGACCTAAAAATCTGAGTTGAGGAATTTTATAAACGGAAAATTGAACATTTTATTTAAAAACTTAAGAAGAGTTTTCTGCTTTTCTTGAAGGAGCAACAGTCAGCAGCAAAGGATACAGACATGACAAAAACAAGGGGAAAATGGATTTCTCTACAGGTAAATTACACTTCCTTTTGTGAATTTCTTTTCTACCTACGGGAACATCAATGGATGCTTTTGGTGAAAAAAATTGGTTACTAATTATTTTAAAATGCAAATATGCAATGCAAAGGATCTGTAGGCACAACCCCTAATGGGCTGGGGACCTTTTTCTTTCTGGGCAAGTACTTTTCCTTCTCTTGCAGCACAAGCATGACCATGGCTTTGGAATTTCTGGTCTCTGGGGAAAGCTGACCTAGGGAGGGAAAATAAATCCTGACTCAGTCAGGGGATGGTGGAAGAGTTGATTGCTGGTCCCTTGTCCCCAGTGGACTTTGCTGGAGCCTTGCAGGGACATCCACCCGCATTCCTCACGTGCTGCATCTTCCCTCTTTTATTCATCCTAAAATCAGAGTAATGAAAACCTCTCCTTGTTTGTTTCTCCCTCTATGCAGAGCCCTGTAAAACTGACTGAAGGGCACCTTGAGGGGTCTTCAGACTGGGCCACACAGGTTTTCTTGGGAGTAAGAAGAAAACACAGGAAAATAATATTAAGAGGATGATTTAGAGGAGTGCCCACGTTCTTTCTGCCCCCCAGCACAGGAGACCCTTGCCAGGGTAAATTTGGTCTTTCCAAACCAACTGGAGACACACAATTGTTCACTTCAATGCCAGGCTTTAGGTCCTGGGAAGGCTGGGAGCTGTATTATGTGCAAGCACAATTCCTGAATTTCCAGGGGGAATCTGTTGGTGTGAAAGCAGTGAGAAGGAAACAAAGGCTTGGAGAGGAAAGGCTGGGAATGCTGTTTGTGACAGATGCGCCTGAGCCTTTCGATTCTGGCCACAAAGCCTGACACAGGAATTTGCCATCTGTTTGGGCTTTGGATGGTAAAAATCACCCTCCTCCCTCCCCCTGCAAGGATCTGCTGCTGCTGGAGAGGGTTTAACATGGATTTCTGTGTGTAAGAATGATGGGATTGGCACATGATGGCATTCCAGTAGGTCACCTCATGGCTGCAGCATTCCAGGCGTGGGATGGAGCTGCAGGGGCCATTCCTGCTCCTCTGGGGAGCTCTTGGCTGGGCAGGAACACTGCCCCATGCTGGGATCTTGCAGGCAGGCGAGAGGAGCTGGGATGTCACTGTGTACACTCTGGTTTCCCTCTGGGAATCACCTCCCAGGGAATCTCTTCAGACGTCTCGCTTTGGTGGGAATCCACGCTGCAAGGGGAGATTTGGGAATAGAGAAGGTTTTCCAAGAAGGCTGAAGATTAGGATTTGGTCCTGGAATGAATGGCTGAAATAGATTTGAGCTCAGAGATGGCTGGTGGGGGTCAAGTAGAGGTTTTTTGGGGGTGTCCAAGAGGTTGAGAAATGCTGTGTTTTTGGGAAATCCTGGAGAAGTAAAGCATCAGGATGTGTTTTTGGGAAATCCTGAAGAAGCAGAGCACCAGGACATGTGGATGAACATGACACAGAATTGTGTCTCCTGTGAGCAGTGGGGAAAACCTTTTTGTATCCTGGGAACCACTGAATGGCACCCTCATCCCTGGGATAAGCTGATCTCAGCTCAGTCTTAGCTGTTCCTGCCTTGGATGTGTCAGCCAGAACACTCCAGTTCCGGACTCCCTGCAGTCTCTGTGCTTCCAGAAGTTTCCAAAATCGACTCCCAGAGCCTGGAATTGAAAAACCATTTCTGATTTCTTCAGTACATAGGAGCTGAAAAAGACCAGTGCTCTGTCAACCAAAACTGATCTGATTTGTCAGGTGACCACTGCAAATCAAAATTATATACTTTAATTTATATATGTATTTATTTTATTTTGTTTTTCCTGTCTACCTCTCACAAACCAAAAACTCTTCCTTGGCTTGTTTCCAGTGTGAAAATGAAAGAAGATGGCAGGATTCAGTGCATCAGAACACCTTGAGATGTTTGAGGAGCAGAGCAGTGTGACACTACCTCTGAAGTCCTCTTGGGTGTAAAATAGGACTTTTCCTGTCAAGTCCTCCTTTACTGAAGTCAGTGAAGTCTGAGTGTCTCACAACAAGATTCTTTAGTTTCACTTGACTTTGACCTCAGCCTCTGCTTTTCTTGGCTTTTAAGTAATTAAATATTCACCCTTGGTGGCTTATCAGCACATGAGAGTTTGTGGTAAAGGATAATAATAATAATAATAACAATAACAACAACAACAACAATAAACCATTGTAGACTGGATGGGGTTGAAATTGTGTAACAAATACAAGGCTAGTGAATATGATGTGTGGAGTGACATTATAGAACCATCAAATGGTTTGGGATAGAAGGGACCTTAAACAGCCTCTTTTCCTTTTCACCACCTGCATTGGACAGCTTGCACTATCCCAGGTTGCTCCAAGCCCCATCCAACCTGGCCTGGAACACTTCCAGGGGTGAAGGGATAACTCCTGTGTCACCCAGAAGGACGACAACAAAAGTGGTATTTGTATACAAATGGGGGAGGGGAAATGACATAAAGTGACATTAAATTATTTCAGGTGGAAAACGCCTGTCCATCCAAACCTGGGAAAGAAAGGAAATGAGGCTGGCTGGCAGCAACAGCATCCACTTCTGCGCCAGGAGGTTATGGAAAGGCCCTGTGTGGTTTTAGGAGCTCATCCCTGGGACCATCCCCCCAGGCTCTGTCGAGGATACTGGCACTGTTCGGATCACACCACACTTGTTCTCACTCCAAGCCATGAAGTTAAAGCTAAATATGCACAAGAGTTTGGGCAGTACTTACATTCTTCCTTGGAAAGCGCTGTTCCAGGAGATCCACTGCTCAGGGATGTTTTTAATTGCAGCTAATTGCACAGGTGTTTACCTTGTAATGGTGTCAGGGATACAAGGTCCTGGATCTGCAGCCTGGTCCTTGTTCTTTCTTGCCAGGCTTTAGGCTTTGCTCATAGATAATAACTGGATTGTCTCCCTCCAGTGACTCGATTTATTCCCAAATCTCCTGCTCCCCAAACACCAACAGACCTTGGAACAGGCTGCACAGAGAAGCAGGAAGTGTCCAGAGCCAGGTTGGAGGGGCTTGGAGCAACCTGGGATAGTGGAAGGTGCCCCTGGGCATGGCGGCATGGAACTGCATGGGCTTCTTCCAACCCAAACCATTCTGTGGTTCCATGGTCTAGAGAAGACACATTGGCCAGAGCCCCCCTGCCTCGGTCTGTACATGTGTCCAGGTGCCCGTTCTGGGTACTGCAGCCCCTGGAACCTCCTGTTGAATGCACCTGAGCTGGGCACCCTTGAGTAAAGGGCAGGTTAAAGTATCTGGCAGAAGCACAAAAGTCTGCAGAGTTGAGCTGAGGTTGGATAGAAAAAGGGCTTTCCCTAAATCTTCCAGCAATACCTCTGGTGTGGCTGCTCCTTAATGCAAACCAGGGAAGCAACCAGTGAGTCATTATTCTGCCGAGCTCTTTGTGCTGGACAAAAGTTCCTCCTGCCCACACATTTCCCTCAGCTCCTTCTGGGGACAGGCAGGGGAGAAGCCTTGAGAGATTGTGTGGAGTTCACCCTTCCTGAGAAGCTGCTCCTGCTTGGACTTGTCCAAAGAGCTGTTGTGGTGGAGCTCATGAGCTTGTGCAGGGAAAGTGCTGCTCGTAGCTCCTCGAAGAACCTGAGAGCAGGAAGCTGTGGGTGTTGTGATGTGCTGGGACAAGCAGAGTGACACTGCTGCCTGTGCTCTCCTGTCTGACCCTGCCCCTCTGAGTCACCCCCTCCACCCAGCCCTCCCTGCAGAATTGCAAAATGTCCTCTCTCTCTCTAAATTTCCTGGTGTGCCCAGCATTTCTGGGACAAAGCTAGCTGTGCCATTCTGTGTTGGAGGTCACATCGTGTTGGAAGGAGTGACTTTGGTGTGGTCTGGCTCTTTTATGACAGCCGCCTTTCTCACCTCATGGCTGACAATATCAAGTCAAACTTGGTGACAGAAGCTATGGCCAAGTAACACTATTAGAGCTCTTCAACCTCATGTAGGTAATGAAAATAATAAATAATTTTTGGGGACCATGTTGCTAAAAAAAGAAAATCACAGAAAAATACATTTTGGCTGGACCACCACATTTTTTCTGAATTTCCCTCTCCTCTCCTNGTAAGGCAGGAGAGCACCTGTGTGCTTCCTTTCATCAGTGTCACACAGCCCCATGCTGGGTTCAGCCTGCACTGGGGCAATGCAGCCAGTCCCAGCTGCATGGAATCCTCTCCTCTCCTCTCCTCTCCTCTCTCTGTTCTTGTAAGCACAAGAAATGGAAATGCCATTTTGAAATGAAAACTAGAGAAGGCTTTCACTGGTCTTCATTTCATACAAAGATCCTGGCTTTTTTCTCCTCAGATGTTTAAAACCAGGCTTGGCAGAAACTTCTCCTGAGCTCACCTGCTGCCACACTCCTCCTAGTTCTGTGTTTTCCAGTGGTTTTGCTCTTTCCAAAAGCCCCAGAGAAACTGAGAACCCTCCAGCCAACAAACCTTTTATAAATAACTCCTGCAGCATCGCTTAGCCCTGAGAGTGGTTAAGCCACCGTTCCAGGTGGGTTTACCTGATTTCAGAGGTGTTTGAGGCTTGCAGACTTTTCCTAGCTCGTTTTTCCTGACCTTTGGCAGGTGCTGTGCTTGGCAGTTTATCTCCTTGGCCACACAGGAGTTCAGGAGGCTGGGAAGGAGGGATGCAAACAAAGGTGTTGTTTGCATGTTACTTGGCTCTCAATGGCCAGAAGAGATGCAAGAGTCTTTTGGCACAGTGGTACTTTTTTCCTAAAGGAAAAAAAAAAAAAAAAAA
>VWYO01026105.1:8648-19764 GCA_013400275.1 Rhadina sibilatrix | reverse complement strand
TTTTTTCTTTTTTTCTTTTTTTCTCTGTGCACTGTTGCACACACTTGGGAATAGGGGTTATGTCTCAAAGGAATACTGCTCCCTCTGACATGTTCTGACAAGGTTTAGCTCAGAAAAAGGGATGTGAGCTCTTACCACTGGATGGCCAAAAACAAGAAGGCGAGTTCTGGGGCATGAGAAAGACCAGGAGTCATCCTGGAGAGCTGAGGAGCATCAGGGCTTTGATGGAACCGGATTTTCTAGACTGAGACACAGTTCTGGCTGTGGGATGATAAGGGATGGGATGGAGAATTGACTACATTTTAGCACTTTTTCTTCTTCTGTCTTCCAGGCCTTTCTCATCCCTAGCTGTCTCAGCTTCTAAGTCTTCTCCAGCCCTGATCTATCACAAAGCATTATCAAAAAAGAGGAATTTTGGTCAGCATTCCCTGTCCTTCACAGAGGATGAACAGCTCTTTACCACCTCTGGTTCTTGAGGGTTCCCTTCTATTGTTTTCCTTCACTTTATTATTTTTGCTGGAAACTTTCAGCTGGTCAGAACTGACCCCTCCTGTGATATAAACTCACCAAACTGAGTGGAAATTATGACATTTGAATAGAACTGATAGAAGCAAAGGTGTTCTTGTGCCTGACCTGAGAGGGCTGTGATTGCCACAAGACATGGAACTGTGCTCTGGCTCGCCCAGCAGAGCCCCACAAGCTGAGGGGTGTCCTGGAGGGTTGTTCTCCAGAAGGCAGGAACAATATCCAGGGTGTAATAACCCCATTGTAGCTCCTCCATGGACACAAATCAGCTTTTTATCGCTTCCTGGTGGCCTTTACATGGCTTCACATCCAGGTGCTGGTGCGGATGGTGCCTGTGCTATGGACACGTGTAAAGCAGGTATTTGTTTCTAGGTCAGGACTGAAGCAAATCAGTTTGAGAGAGATTCTGGATGAGAATGGATGAGTGTAGAACCTCTAAGGTCCTTGTGCCTCACAGACACCATTGGCAGAGTGGCACAGTGGGTTTATATTGCTCCCACGAGCCCAGCACCTCTCCACTGAGATAACGAATTTCCCACTATTTACATCCCCCATCCCTTTCCCAGGACCATCCTTCCAGTCCATATGGACAAGCACCCTCTCAGAAAGGCCATTTCCCAGTGGTCCCTGCTCTCTCCTCCCTCCCACATGGGTTTCAATGTGTCCTTGTGATGGCAGTGTGGATGTGGGTGGATGGAGAACAGGGTTGGAGGAGCTTTGCTGGCTCAGTTTGGGGCTCTTGGCCTGGTGCCCTGAGTTGTCCCATGGTCAGCATCCAATGGAAGCTCAGTGATGCCTGAGGGCACTGCAAGGAGCAGCCACATCCCTGGGCTGGGCTGGTGGCCCCACATCCTCTGACAGAGACCTGTCTCCTGTTGTGCCTCTTGTGCAGACACCTCCATGGGGGACAGATTGCCTGGTGGCATCAGCAGAGGGATGGGGAGGTGGTGGCCTGGGCCAGGTGCTGAATTCCCCTGGGGACGTGGTCCTTGCCCCGTGCCAAGCAGGCAGGAGAGGCCCAATGGGCAGCAAAGGGTTTCAGGGGGCTGGCCAAGCCCCAAGTGGGTTGCCCAACACTCAACAGAGCCTGGCTGCTGAAATGTGGAAGGACAAGCACTTCTAAAGGACAAAAGCTCCTATCTCCAGCCCTGCCAGCACAAACCTCCCCGGCAGCGAGAGTGAAACTGGACTATCTTGCAAAAACACTTTGAGCAAACAGCGCTCAATGGAAAGCATCTGATAAGGGCAGCTGCAGTGCTGGTGGCTCAGGCAGGAGGACTCGGCAGCCCCATTAGGACTGCGGCTCCCTCGGGGCCGTGCCACCTGCGCTCTCCGGGGACACACCATGTCCACCACCATCTGCCAGGTGATGGGGTTCCTCGTGTCGTTGCTGGGCGTCGGGGGCAGCATCATGGCCACGGCCATGGACACGTGGAGCACGCAGGACCTGTATGACAACCCGGTCACGGCTGTCTTCCAGTACCAGGGGCTGTGGAGGAGCTGCGTGCGGCAGAGCTCCGGCTTCACCGAGTGCCGGCCGTATTTCACTATCCTCGGGCTGCCAGGTAGGGGCAAACACACTCCAGCTGTCACCCAGGGGCTCCCCTGGAGTTCCGCAGTTTTCATCTGAAAGGAGGAGCAGGTATCTTAAAGCACTTTGCTTTATCTTAAAGCACCTTTCCAGCGTTTCGAGCATAAAAATAGGAGCATATTTGTTGCCAAAATAGTTTTTGTGGTGGGGGTTACAATCTGGAGCGTGTGTGTGGGGGGTCTCTGGGTGAGCATCACGGGTTCAGCATTATTGCTGGCATCAATCAGCACAGCTCCACTGAGAGGAGGAGAGCGAGGGTGTTTAACCCCCCAGGTATTGTCCCTTGGAATGGAAACACAAGGAGAAGGGCTGTATGCAATTGTATAGTGTTACAGGGTAATGGAAATAATTGAAATGTACTGTTTTTCCAAAGAAACTGGAGTGGGAGATACCTGCCTGTGAGAGGCGTGGGTAGGAAGGGCATGAAGGGGAAAGGTGTGTTCATCACTCCCCATCACCTTGGCAGTGTTAGTGCCTACAGAAGCAGAGTGCAGAGGTGTACTGCTGTCCCGTTTGCTTGCTAATGTTCCCAAAAAAGCTGTTTTTCCCACCCCACTGCATGTGAGGGTATTCCAGTGTTCCCAGCCCAGCAGTAAATTTGGCCCTGAGAGCGTTTCTCACTCCTGGTGCATGATCACAAAAGGGTCCAAGCAAGCACTGCTGTGCACAGGCCTTTTGCAACCATTGATCCAAGAATGATGTGGTTTCCAGCCCTGTATCCTCAGGGGTGCCATCCTCAGGGGTGCCATCCTCAGCGATGCCATCCTCAGGGATGCCATCCTCAGGGGTGCCATCCTCAGGGATGCCATCCTCAGGGATGCCCTCAAGCTTTGCTGAGGACCCATGACTCTCCGAGGGGTGCCATGGAATAAATGTGTCTCTGTGTACCCAGCTTCAGGACTGCCAGGTGAATTCTTTCCCATTTGGAAGAGCAAACCCTGATATTTAGAGTCACCTCACCCATGGGAATATTTATTTTAAAGTCTAAAATTAGATTTATTCAATTACCTCTACAAAATGTTGACCACTATATCTCTTCATAATGCTGTGGGCTGGTGATTGTGTTTTAAATGAGCCAATAAGGAAATGGGAACCGTCATTTTGATGTCAATTTATCCCAATCAAGATTTTACTTTTTCATTATTTCTCATTTTTACTATTTAATTATTATTTTAAATTTATTATTTGAAGTCATATAAGTAATACGGCAATAAAGAAATGTGCAAAGCAGTCACAGACAATTTCTGTTGTTAGAGATACCCTGTCAGAGTTATCTTTATGAATCCATTTAATTGATTAATTCCTTCAAATACATAGAAAAAATGTCCCTGCTGGAATTTGCTTAACTTAAACACCTGCTGGAATTTACCTAATTTCCCTAAAATTTCTATATCTCATCAATCATTACTGGTCATAAAGTCAGATTCCACCTTTTTATTATGTACTAGTGATGGAAATGCAGGTGGTGGTCATTTAAATGACTTGAAGTTGTTTTACCTCACTCATCTCTTACCACTCATACGAGGGAGGAAGATGACTATCCAGTTTCCCTTACCTCTGGAAAACAGGGATGCAGGCTGTAGTTTCACATCACTGGCATTTATTTTGGTGGAGAAGCTATTTCTCTTGGTGCTTTTGCTGTTCCCTTGTTATGGAACACCAGCCCTTGTATGGAAGCCGAGTTATCCTCCCTCATTCAAAAGGTGTGTGCCTAAGCCAGGTTTGTAATTCCAGGGCTGTTTGCTTCCTGCTGTTCCCGATACCACTCTTCCTTAGTCTCCCACTTTGTTTGTCTAAGCCCTTCCACTCCTTCCTCCAAGCAGAGGTCATTCACCTTTGGAAAAGCAGCTCTTTTCAGAGGACTTTCAAAACTCCCTTGAAAGTGACGTGCTGCCTTTCCAAACAGCTCCCACTTCATGTCCAGTGAGCCAAGTGGAGAGGTCTTCATACCACAGCAGGCCTGGGAGGACTCCCTTCTTTCCACCTCTTGGTGGAGATGGTGCATGACTCAGTTTCATGGAGGCAGGAATGGCTGCTGATGGTTACCTGGCATTTTTTCTGTCATGTCCTGCTGTGCTCCCCTCCCCACCCCTTTCCAACAGCTCCTTTCAATGGAGATTGACGACAGTGCTCCAGCACAAGTGGAGCATCCTTGGCTGCTTGTCTTGGCCCTGCCTGTTGTGTCCTTCCATGGGCACCCAAGACACTGGGAGCACCTCTCCTGAGAACGGACAAACTCTCTGTGGGATCTTTGCTTGGGGTCACTGCATGACGGGTTGAAAACACCCAAGTGAGGACACCCAGGAACCCGCAGGAAACACCCCGGAGTGAAGTCTTGGGGACAAGGAGCTTCCATCATGATCCATCATCTTGGATGATCAGCCTCTCCTGCCTGCCTTGAAACAAAAGCATTTTGTACCAAAGAAACTTTGGTGGTTGCAAAGACAAACGAAGATTGAAATTTCCTCCTCTTTCTGCTTCCCATCAGGTGCTGCGGAACAACCTCTGAGGGCTGATAAGGCGTATCCGCCATTCCCTGATGGATCATAACTAATGAGCTCCTACCTGGGGGCTGATGAATGGGAGATTGAAAACCCCCGGCTCGTTAGCACTCGTTATCAGCTGATAAGGGCAAATTGAGTCGTAAGAGCTGAGGCAGTGGGACTGCCGGATGGGAGAAGGTGGGGTATTCCTGGCCTGTGGAATGGCAGCCCGCCCACTTCCCTGTGCGCTGCGGTGCAAGCGCAGCTCTGCTCCACTTCCTGACACCCCACGGGTCAGGAGAGCCACCCAGGCACCCAGCACCCTCCTGGGAAGGGTTTGCAAACCCTTCTCCCAAGCTGTGTGAGGGCTCTGTGCTCCCCTGCACCCTTGGGCACTGCTGCCACCCAGCAAAGGGGTGACAGAGAGGGTAGAGAAGTTCCTGGGGCTGTGGAATGTGTTTTCCACCTGTTTCACTCCATCATGAGCCCACTTTCTCTTCCCTGAAGAGGGGCAGTCCTGCTTGGGGAGCACCAAAGCCAGACCCAGGGCTGTGGGAATGCGTGCAGGGCAAGGAGAGGCTGCAAAGTGTCCCAGCCAAATCCCAACAGCTCTTGAAATGCCTCCCAGCACCCCCTCCAGGGCTCTGCCGCCTTCCCGTCTCTGCCAGGGACTCCTGCACAAGTAGGGAGGGGAAGTATCTGGAAAAGGATGGGATATGTGCCACCTTATTAGAGAATCACCTTGGTATTCACGAGCTCTTTCCCCCACCACTTCTCCAGTTTTAAGGGTGCAAGTTTCCCTTTACTTTTCCTTCTACTTTTCTACTCCACCCAAGAGGAGTCTGAGAGGTTTTTGCCTTCTTCAGGCCTCAGCTCCCATGGGCATGACCCACCAGCATTCCCAGCTCATGGCATGCTGCTGAACAGATTCAGGATGGGGGTATTTGGATGTTTCATTCATGAACATGGACAGATTTATCCAGGACTGATGTTCCAAATCACCCTGGGAAGGATATGGTGAGGGAGATGGTTGCCAGAGCTTTGATGCTCTCTCCTGCTCTCTGTGTAATGTTTGTCAAGGTGATTTTCCTCTTTTCCATGTACTTTACTGGGAAGCGGGAACATACAGAGCTGCATTTTGAGTCCTGCAGTAGCTGGAAATATCCCAGATAGCTGGGTGGAGCTGTCTGCTTCCACTGGGGAGGAAAGAAGAGCCCTTTCTCAACACTGTGGTTATGGAACAATCCATGCTTATCCCAGCTCCTAACTAACTCCTCTCCATGAATTTCATGACTGGCACTAATGAACATTTCTAAAAAAATGCTGCCTAAACCATCAGACTCTTTGGGGAGTTAAGTCAAACAGCCACGCTTCCAGAGGTGCCCTAGATAATGCAGAACAGAAACAGTGCCCATTTTCCAAGGCTTTCTTCTTTAATTTTTCTATTTTCAGACAGAGGCAACCTTTGAAAATCCCCTGGACTCTGACAAATCCCATTTCAGCCACTCAGCGAGGCTCTTGCCGTTTGTTTTGCAGCGATGTTCCAGGCTGTGAGGGCCCTCATGATCGTGGGGATAGTCCTGGGGATCCTCGGCCTCCTGGTGTGCATTTTTGCTCTGAAATGCATCCGGATTGGGAGCATGGAGGACACTGCCAAAGCCAACATGACCCTGACCTCCGGCATCATGTTCATCATTGCTGGTAAGTGGGAACTGTCATGTCTTCCACGTGGAAGGCTTTGCATTTCCCTGGGATTGAGGACTGGGCACTCCTTGGGGCATTTCTGAAGTTACTGGCATTGTCCTCCAGCCTGATTTCCTGGGATCAAATGGTTTTCACCTCTGATTAGGGAACAAAAAAAAAAAAAATCTCTGGAAACCAGAAATTGCTATGGACAAAATATGGAAGGCTGAGAAAACATCCCACAGATGGAAAAGGAAGTATATCTCTTGATTCGTTTTATATATGTTGTTGCCATATATTATTATAGCCTTTATTTATATAGAATACTTTTTCCAGTTTCAGGCTTTATCTGTAATAATTTTAGGAAGATTCCCAGGGTTGTTGTAGCCTGGTTTGTAGGTTTTAAATACCAGCCTAAAAGGCTGCAGGAATGCCCAGCTTCCTCAAAACTGCAAATGCTTAATACATCACTTACAGGTGATGTAGGTTTTCCTACATTATTTTTTAGATAAGAATCAAATTAAATCTATATCCTAACAAGGGGAAGGAGAATGTCCCTATTTAAAATCCCTTAAATCCTAATGCTTAACTTTTCTTGGGCTATGAAACATTCAGCACAACTTCAAAAAGTATAAGCTGTGAAGAGGAAACCACCTTCTGCCACACAGCTTTAATTTTGCATTTTACATCCAGCATTTTAGAATCATGGAATGGGTTGGGATGGAAGTACCTTAAAAATCATCCAGTTCCACCCCTGCCGTGGGCAGGGACACCTTCCACTGGACCAGGGCTCCAAGCCCCATCCAACCTGGCCTTGGACACTGTGGAAGGAAGAACAAAGCAAAACTGTCATGTGAGGGTTTTGTGCCAGAAGTTCTGGACTTCAGCTCTTCTGGACACCTCAGATCCTATCTATCCTTGGTCTTTAAGGTCCCTTCCAACCCAAACCAGTCTGTGATTCATGTTCAAGTGTTCTGTGAATTCCTCTGCTGAGGAGAACCAAAGGTTGGCATTGCTGCCAGGATTGTCAGGGATGGCCATCCCAGACATCCCCTGTTTGGGTGAATGGAAGAAGTTCCAACCTCCTGGGCATGGTCTTCCACATCTGGTGATAAACAGGCTGTGAACCAAAGACATCTTTTCTTTCACGTGACAGAGAGTGTGTTTTTCCATTAAAAAATATTCTGTCAGGGAATTTTTGGTGCATGTTTTTCACTGTAAAACAAATGTTTAAAACGAACTACTGGGTATTCTGTACAATGATCTGTTTGTTAAATTCATTTGTGTGACAAAACACATCAGGAGAAAGATTCCTGCTGGTCTGACTTGGGAATATGTTGTGTGACGTATTCCTGATGCTGGATTGCAAATGCAAGGAAAACCTGGAAGAAAAGTGTAACACACTGTGGGTCTCCCTTTGTGCTGAAGGCCACTGAGCAGTGTCTCACCCACCTTTCCAGAGGTGTGAGGTGCTCCCCTGAGGCCCCAGGTGACTTCTTGCACCGTGTGGCTCTCAGTCTGTCCTTCTGTCCCACCTCAGGCCTGTGTGCCATCACTGGAGTGTCCGTGTTTGCCAACATGCTGGTCACAAACTTCTGGATGTCCACCACCAACATGTTCCAGGGAATGCAGAACGTCCAGAACAGGTGGGTGCTCAGCTGGCTCTGCATGCTACACGGTGGAAATATCCCTCAGGGCTGCTGCTGAAGGATTGGAAAACTCTGGGGTGTGTTGGGACGGTTGTAGGACTTGGAAGATTATTCTTAGGAGATAGAGCCTCTGTTTTGGGCTGGACATAAGCAACTGGGCTGGGAGGTCTCTGTCCTTGCAGCTCAAGAATGAGAAAGGGAGGCCATTGGGGTTCAGACTGGACTTCTGAGGACTTCTGGGGACGTGTGGGTACAACTGTAGGGTCCGAGGGAGGATGTGAATGTTCTTGGCAGCCCTAACCAGCCATGCCTGTTTTGCAGGTACACCTTTGGCTCAGCCCTCTTCGTCGGATGGGTGGCAGGGGGCCTGGCCCTCGTGGGAGGCATCATGATGTGCCTGGCTTGCAAAGGGCTCATCCCAGAAGAATCCCGGTAAGCTGAGCTGGGTGGACATGGGAAGGTACTGCAGGAAAGCTGGGGGGGAGTCCAGGTGTCCCACAGCTGGCCCAGGATGTGTGGATGTGGAGCACCCCTGTCATGATAACCCTCGTGATGATGGAAACACAGAGCCCTTTAGGTTGGAAAAGACCCTTGAGATCAGAGGCCAGCCAATAATTCAGCACTGCCAAGGCCACCACTACCTGAAGTCCATGATTAGTGAGTTGCCCCAGCTGGGTCCAAAGTGAGCTTCTGCCCTCCCTGTCCCTGTGACTCACACACGAACAGAGGACATGAGAACTGACCTCAAAATGTGACATTTGCACTGTGCTGGAGGGTCCAGGCCCATGAATTGCAGGTTGCACAGCAGATCATGAGCAGGGGTAGATTGAATCAACTGAGAAGTGATTTACATGAGATTGTAGAATTCCAGAGCAGTTTGGGTTGGGAGGGACCTAAAGCCTATCCCATTCCACCCCTGCAATGTGCAGGGTCACCTTCCACAGAGCAAGTAGCTCCAAGCTGTGTCTAGCCTGGCCTGGAACACTTCCAGGGATGGTGTAACATCACCAGGAATTTGTACTCCAACACAGCCAGTTACTGCAGATGGGTCCATCACTCCACAAATGATTTTTTCCAAGGGAAAGAAAGTGTATGTTTATGAAAGAACCTGAAAGGGACTTGCAGGTTCCCATGGATGGTGGGCTGAGCTCTCTGAGTGCCTCCAAGTGGTGGCACAGCACCAAGTTCCCTAAACCCCACCATGAGCACAGGGTGCAAGGCTGGGCAGTCACAGCCCCTCCAGAGGCTGATGTTCCTCTGGTGTCTGTTCCAGCTACAAAGCCGTGTCCTACAACGCCTCAGGCCGGAACATCTCCTACAGGACGGGGCCCTACAAGGTTGGCTCAGGATATGAAGCTGAGCCCAAGACCAGGAAGGGCGTGGGATATGAAGAAGCTCCTCGGAGTGAGGATGGGAGGCGCTCGTACCCTGCGAAATACGACTACGTCTAGCAGACCTTCTGGCCTTGAGTTGTGCTATCAGATATTTTTTAACTTTAATTTTTGTTGGAAATTTTTTTTTTTAACAAAAGAGTGCAGCAAACCAAGCAGTCTGTAAATAGGATTGTGTGTTCTGGCGGGTTTTCTCTACTCTGAGGTGGCATCTTTGTTGTGAACGTCAGTTTTACTCGTCTGCCCGTTAGTATTAACAGCACCAGGAGGTCTGTGACCAAAGAGTTGTGGTGGTCTCAGAGCAAAACATTTTGCTCCTATTTTCCATATAAACTGATATCCAGGAGCAGGGCCTTGTGCCCTTTCTTAATTGCTCACATAGTGAAAATCCCCCTTTGATAATCGCTGTATATTTGAAGTAAATTCAGTTGTGTCCCCTTGGCTGTGCCCAAAGCAAACAGAGCCCGTGGTCAGGGCATTTTCCTCCCTGGTGACTTCTCTACCCAGTCCCACCTTTGCTTTGCTGGTTGTACTCCAACACTGATCTGCTCTGATATTTAATCTGATTTCTGTTACTTAGACGCGTTTGCTGGAGCCTGTGATAGCAAAGTGTATTTATTTCTTCAGATCTCTCCAGGGAGTGTGCATAATCCATTGTTATTCCTGCACTAATAGCTCCCAACCTCCGTGTGCCACCGGTGTTCCCGCAGATGTCATCTTTAATGGAGCCAGGAGAATTTCTCATTTAGAATTAATTACAGTTACCTTTGGAGCAGGACTCCCAGGGAGCATTAGATGTGTAACTCCACACCGACATCAGGACTTCCCCGTGGTAATTCTCCCTCCAGTGATGGGAAGATAAAGTCCATAGTGGAATGTTGCCTCCTCCAGCCCATCCATCAAAAAGGCAGTTTATCTGAAGGGGGAAGAGGGAGACATGTCAGAACTTTTGTGGGAAGGGAGAGCTGTGAGCTCTTAGCAGCTCCTCCTGCCTGGCTCCAGAACTCATCCTAAAAAAGCTCTAGACAATGACTATGAATAAAAGAAAGGAATAAGTTAGAGAGAAAAAAGGGGTCCAAACCCTCCAAAATAACCATTTTAATGGTATCTGCAGTGGGCTTGAGCACCACTCCTCAGCACTACAAGTTCCCTGAAGGAATTTATTTCAGGCAAAATTGTTTTGGTGAAATGCTGGTGTTCCCTGAGCGTTTGGTATCTTGGAGGGATCAGAATCTACAGCTGAACATTCCTGCAGAGTTGGACCTTCTGAAGGTCAAGTTAGCACCAGCTGAGCTGGCGTCTCTGGTGGCTGCTAGAGGGGGCAGGCTGTGCTCCCAGTGAGCACAAGCTGCATCCCCCTCCTCCCCACATCTGTAACGCTCAGCTCTCCACCAGCTTTCCATAACCACCAGCTCTCCACCACGGAGAGCACGGAGGCAAATCCCCAGCACAGGTCCAGGAGATCCTGGGGAAGGTCAATGAGATGAGGAGGGAACACCTGGCAGGTGGTTGGAGGAAACAACCACCATGCAGAGGGGTGGGAAGAGCTTCCAGCCAACAGCAGCTCAGGCTGGATGTTGGCCACCTGGGACAAATCCCTGTGGGATGTCAGGACTGACCCTCCCTTTTGTTCCAGCAAAGAACTTGTTTTCAGGACTCGTTTTTAGAGGAGAAGAATTTATTTTGCTGGGGTGGATCCTGTTCTATTTTAAAAACATTGCTACTCTTTTCCATGGTTTGTATCTCTCAATATAAACGTAGATTTTCTGCCTTTTTTTTTTTTTTTTTTTTTTT
>VWYO01026104.1:79340-146148 GCA_013400275.1 Rhadina sibilatrix | reverse complement strand
TGGGCTCGGGTCCCGTATTTTCAGCTTGTTTTTCGCCTGGAACACAGCCAGGGAAGAACTGAGGCTGCAGGAGTGGTCGTAGTTTTTTTGAGGGTTAACAACCTACTACATAGATTTATTCTGGTTTTTTTTTGTTTTTTTTGTTTTGTTTTGTTTTTTTTTGTTTTGTNTTGTTTTTTTTGTTTTGTTTTGTTTTTTTTTTTGGATTTGGGGAGAGTGGTTGATCTATATATGCTCCCACCCCAGCCTACTTAAAATGTGTTTTAAGGCTTTAGGTGTGTTTACATCTGGCTCTTTTTTAGTAAAATTCAAGCTCTGTTCACTTCTTTAGCTAGATGTAGGGAGTGTGTTTCAGGTCTTAATTATTTCTAATGTATCTCATGCCAATATATTTGCTCTACTGCTCAGCCTTGCTGTTTTCAGCGTCAAAATTGTCATGTAGAAATCCNCCCCTCAAAAGAAATTTAAAAATCCCCTTTTAACTTAAGGGTGGTGGGTTTTTTTTGGTGGTTTTTTATTTTTTTTTTTTTTTTTTTTTTTTTTTTAAATATGTCAATTTGAGGCCTTTTTTTTAGTGTTTTTAAAAGTTTTAGGCAACATGGGACCCTACTTACAAACTTTGCAGTAGAGAACAGACTGGCACGTGCTTGGGAATATATTGACAGGTGATGATCCCAGTCTCATGCAGTTTGGACTAAAAGAATTGGGTGGTTGTGAAGGTCACTTCATCATTTACTATGAAAGAAGTTTTCCTTTTGCTTGAACAGCTAGCAGCACAGCCTCTAGGGCCAGTGCTAGAGGCTGCTCAATTTTTAATGGTGTTTGAGGCATGGTTATTTAAATTCTAATTTCTTCTGTGACTGAAATACTTAGTCATGTAACTTACACATTTTTTTCCCTCACTTAATAACTTAAGAATCTCATTGGTGACATTTTCTTAGAGAATCTAGATTTCTTTGGGAGAGAAGAAGAGTTGGTCTTTTACTCCTTACCTACTACTTCGCTTCAGTTTTCTGGGCTGCAGTCTGTAACTCTGGGCCCTAACTCATGACCTTTCCACATGGAAGAAACTGAATGTGTCTTTGCAGTGGATGACTTCTATAAATACATTTTGGTTGGATATCTGAATTTGTCATGAGTTCTATCTTTTCGTCTAAAAAATACATCTTATGAGGGTTAGGAAGCTGACTATCCAATGTGGTATTGCCTCCAGTGGGCTCAGTAGTGTTAGGGGTGAGAGTAAGAGTATAGCCTCAGAAATGCCTTGCCTGGTGATCAGGCTGCTTTAAGAAGTTACCTCCAGGTGTGGCTCTGGTGTGTTCCCTGTAGCCTGGTGCCTCCTTAGCTCTCAACTACATCTGTGTGACCTGGGCTGCTAAAATAATTGTCCATGAAGCCACAGCAGAATCAAAGCTCTGAGAACACCAGAGAAAGTGTGGCAGCCTAAGGGAGCCTCAGCATGGATAAGACTTCATTCTGTTTCCATCACACTGTGTGATCAAGAGCTTCTGATAAGAAATAACCAACACCTGGACACTGGTCCTGACACTTTGCAGAATTTAACTTTATTCTTTCCTTTAAATACTAACTTTTTTGTTTGGTGGAGGATACCAGGAATCAGAAATGTTCACACAGTCTCAAACACAGCACATTTTAGCCTGGATGCAATGCTCCTTTTTTTTACATTTCAGAAAGACTGGTGATGAGAAACCTGAGTCCACACTATGAATTTAAGGACAGTGCAGAGATTAAATCAGTCTTTGTTGATTTGGTGTTAACTGATTTTTTAAAGTGATTCACATGCACGGTTGAAAGGAGATCTGTAACATAAAAGTGACAGTCTGTGTTTCTTTCATAACTTGGAATATGATCTTGGACAAACCCCACAACACAGATATACCCAGATATTCTTTCCTTCCCCTTTCTGCTGGTTGTTTGTTTCATTTACTTCGGGTGATGTTGCTGGTAAATGCTTTCTTGCAGGGTGTGGAAGAGGTGAAGGAAGTGACCCAAGTAGTGAAAGCTGTAGTAATTGTGGTGGTTTTGAGTTCCTAAAGGCATAAAAAGGAGCTGCTGATACATAGGTATATCATCAGGATTGTTTTTAAATGGACTTTCTTGTGTGTGTAAAAGTGATTGATTTGATTAGTAGGTCCACATTCCTTTCAGTTTTTAGTAAATCTAATCAGCACTGGGGCTCGTGATGACAACAGTGTGAAACTGAAAGTTGGAGCACAGAGCTTTTTTAAGGAAAAGTAGTTTTTAATTAAAATTAGATTTTTAGTGTATGGATGCAGTCGTACATCAGATGCACATGGACTGGTTTTCCAACAGTGTGTGTGCAGATAGAGCTGTCTGTGTGTTTTTATGTATAGGGACATATTAGTTTGTGCACTGCTGTGTACCAGACTCAATCAGTGGCAACACAAGAACTCTGTAGACAGATGTTGGATGGATGTGACAGAGAACAGTGAAGGTTTTTTTGAGAAGGCTTGATAAGATCTTGTTCCCCCTTCTCCTAATCTTTGCAGCTCTCTAGACCTTTGCTTCTTTCTTTCTTTTCTCATTGTTTAACAGATCTCACTGCATTTTCCCTGTTACAGCTCTTGGGGCAAAAAATAAAATCATTTCAGTGTGCAGGCCTTGTGTGTGAACAGAGTTAATTTGTTAGAGTGCTGAGGGCTGATCATGTACTGACACAGGCAATGCTGTCCTTTGGGAGGAAATGCAGGAGTGTGAGTGCAGGATAGCAAGTGCAGGGTGCACCATGACTTTCTTAGGTGAAAGTGTGAAAAGGAAGATTTTAATTAACAGGACCTCACTGTCTCTCCTATCGTAAATGTAGGTTAGCAGGGGAGGACGTGAGAAAGTGTAAAACAATATCTTTCACATCTGAGCAAATTCCCAGAAGTGTCCTATTAGGTTTTAGTACTGAAATCATGAAAATGGCATGTGTCCTCCTCCTACAACATAAGTCAGTGTTATGAGTTGCTAATTTATGTTGACGTGTGCTTGCCAAACCAAGTTACTGCCTGGTCCTCATGGGTCTAGACTTGATGAGACAAGACAGTAAAATATGGTCTCCTTCCAGGTAGCTTGTGTCCTAAGCAGGAGAGCATATTGGCTGGAAGTTTGTAACTGAGGACAAGTAAGTACCCTGTCTTTAATTACAGACAGGCTGGGAGATATTGGCAGGGAGCAAAGAAACCCATTAGACCAAATGGCCCAGGAAAATGCTGTTCAGAGCAGTGCTTTTCACATGGCTGTGAAGGGCAGAGGCATGCATGTCTTTTTCAAAAAGCAATCACTCACTGTGGAAATTGTCTGATCATAATGCTGGATCCAGGCAGTGAATGACAAACAGGAGATAGTAGCAGGTGCTGTGTAAAAGGAAAGTTGAAACACAGACTCTGTTTTTCTGTGCTTGCATGTACAGAAGATACCTGTAAAACATTTGTTAGAAATAGGCTGAAACCTTAATTTGCACAGGTGAGAGACCTGAAAGTTGGCAACATAGAAGTGTTTGAGGATGTTGTTGTGATTACCTAAGAATGGGTGTAGAGTCATGTTGGATGAAAGTGAATAAGACTTCTCTGTCTCTTCAGAGGTAGCTGAGAGAGAGGAGAGCAAAAACTGAGATAGGGAGGGAGAGAGAAAAGTAGTCAGTGATGTTGAAGGCAGCTTAAAGAATGAGATGCAAGATCAGTTGTAAGGTGCCATTGTGAAAACATCAGTGGAAACCTTGGGAACAGAGTCAATGGACTGCATGAACAGGATTGGGTTCAGTTCTGGAGCTGCAGCCATAATTCTTGATCTCCTTTCACATTTCTGTTAAATATGCTAATAAGCTTGGGAAGGTGTGAGATCAAAGAGTTTTTTTTGGTTTTGGTAAAATGGAGGAGCTGAGATTTGTAATGTAAAAACCTTTGTTTTTAATGTGGAGACAGAGGAGAAGGAGATGTGAGAAAGATGAAAGAAGATGAAAGTGTGTCAGTGGGAAGCAGAAGAAACTTGGAGTGCAGATCATTTTCCATACAAGAACAGCCATACTAAATCAGACCAAGGGTTTAGCTAGCTTAACATCCTGTACCCCCAAATGTCTGTTGGAATATACCTGTGGGAAAAGAAGAGGATGTGGATATGTGATACCTTTCCCTGACATTCCCTTCTAATAATGCCCATCATGGAACAGAAATTGATGAGCTACTGTCTAAGGAGGGAGTGACACAGGATCAAGAGGTGATTTAAAATGCTACTGTGATGGCAGGTAGATGTCCAACAATGGAGATGGCAGAACTGCAGTAGGAAGACAGTAAATTAGTTATTTCATGAATAGAAAACACAACCACTTGTATTTTCTCAACACAAGAGAAGAAGCAAAAGTAGGCTTTGGCGTATGCTCGGACAGGCTCTGGCTTGGCAGGGTGGACCCAGTGATGAGAAGATCATGGCAAAAGGAAGCTCTGCATGCCAGTGGCAGAACAGTCAGAAACTTGGTGGGAAGCTGCTAATTTGGATCAATACAGTGACTCTTTTAAGTTTTGAATATTTTACTGATGAAGAGTTTCAGCAATGAAGAATTTATCTGCATTATAGCAAATAAACTTGGCAAATAGAGCAAATAAGCAAGTAAAATCAACTGACTTGAGCAATAATAGAGCTCACACATTAGAGTTGTCTTGGAGTAAATCTTTCATGTAGGTCCTGTACTTGGAAATAAAATCAAATAGAATAATTAAGTGATTTTTGTCTCAAAATAATGTCCATATGGCAGGGTTGTTCTGAAAAAGCTGCACATAATGAACAGTATACACCAGATTGTAGCAAGCTTCTTGGACAGAAATTGTTAAGGCTGCCATATAACTAGAGTAACAATATATTTTTGATTGATCTATATTTCTTTTTTTCTAGATAAAGATTTTCTTTTTTAAACTAGTTGCTCTCAGCCTTGCTCCCTTCAAATCATACTGATACTTTTAATGGAATGAGATAGTAGACTTATTTTTGAAAAGTCTTTCCTTTTGTATGCCAGTGGAAAAAAAAATAAGCAGCCTTTTTGGAGAGGGAGGACACGCTGCTGGCCATTTCTGCTTATTTAGGTGGGTGCACTGTTTTCTTTTTCTGATGGACAAAGGCAGGTTTAAAATTACCTTGCAGAAAACTGAATGCAGCTTCTTCTGTTTAAATGGTGTTGCTAAAACAGTGTCTGCAGCCAGATGGGTAATCTTCTGCCAGAGCCAGACACAGAATGGAAATTCTCATGTGAGCTCTTGAAGTACTTTGCTTGGTCTCCATGAGTGAGCTTTTCAGGTAGAAGTAATACAGTGTGGTCTCTCATAAAGAGCCAAATAAGCTTTGGAAGCTACAGTGTAAGGTAATCTGTCATGTTCATCCTTGCAGTTTCCCATTTTGACTTTGTCCAGTACAGCATTTGTATTTTTACTTTTGCTTATCTGTTACCAACATTGTACATTGAGACTCTGTTAGTGTATGATGTTTGTTAGGTCTGTGGCAATGTCAATGTATGTAACTTAGATTTGTTGTTACATAGGATAATGCTGAGCATTAGGTCTGTCATGTAACCTCCCATCTGCTTGGTGCAGTGCAAGTTAAGTGGAAATATCACCATATGAGCAGGAGCAGTGCCCTCCTGAAACACAGGCATGAGCTGAGGTAACCAGCAGTACAGTTCTGCCAAATGGCTGGAGGGAGGTGGAAAAAGTGATTATCTGTAAGACTTTGGCAAGTACTGAACACAGAGTGCCTGCCTTTGAGTTCTGAGGGGCTGTCTTTCTAAATCATAACCACATTCCTGACATGAAAAATGGTATCTTTCAGATTTGGAAGTTCAGTGTCTCTGCCTGTGCACGCAGTGAGTGTGCACAGCAGTGCCCTGTGTCACCCAGGTGTGTGGGTACCTGGGTCAGGGAGCACAGGGACAGGTGACAAGTGCTGGGGTCACAGCCCCAGGATTTGATGAGCCCTTGCCACAAGTTCCCAGAGTGGTTTTGCAGGAACGTACAGTACAGCTCTGGAATTCCCTTCCCACCTGAGAAGTGGTGAGTGTCAGTGGGCAGCTGGAAGTGCACAGGTCCATCAGGTCCCTGGCTCTGCTTCTGCTCTGCAGCTCCATGCAAGCTCCTTCCCATTCAAAATCCTCTTTCCAAGCAACATGGACCATACAGTCAGCTGGGTCCCAGAACACCAGCATCTTTCTAGGATGGCTTTTGTCTCTGCCTCGTAAAGATAGCCAGGAGTTTCTAGCCTATCTAAGCTACACATTTATTCTAGTGGGAACAATGTTGTGAGTGAGCATTGTTGTCTCTTAAATTGATATACAGGAGAACAATTACATATTTTTTACTAAAATTGGACTCGCCTTTTAGTTGGTGATAAAGTGTGAGCAGGTTAGCTTGCAGATAGCTGTTCCAGAAGCCAGAATGAGGTGTGTGTGGGTTTTCCTGGGGAAACAATAGGCTCATGTATTTTACCACAATGGAAAATTTTACAAAGTGTTCAAAGGTTGTGCTGTGGGAAGTGGGGTTAGTTGAGAACATGTGTGGCCCTTCAGTTGGTAGGGATGCACCGAGCAGTGATAAAAATTGTACATTTAATCAGCTTTTCTTCAGACGTAGGAATTTCAGCCTTAATGGTTGACAATTGCAGATGATTCAGTTTACAGCACATTGCCTTAAAAAAAGCAATGCCCTTTGGGAAGGTAAACGTAAGAAGCCATCAGTACTTAAATTTGGCAACAGAAAATTTGTCAACCTGTTTCATTGAAAGCCTAATGTAATTGCTCAAAGTGAGCTGGGAGGTTTTAGGGCAGGGAGAAGATCTGGGGTCTCTCTTTCTGGAAATTTGCACGTGATTTGGGCACATTTAAAGTTCATACCATGTGAAGGTACAGTGCAGAACTTTCCTGTTCAGCATAGCTAGGTGAATGATGATGGCACAATTGTATAAGGATTTTTACAATCCTACTTAAGTGTCATGAATAAAGATTTTTACTAAGGCTTTGCCTCTAAAAAATAGCATAGCTTATTTTTTAAATAGTCCAAGCAAGTGCCCAACAAAGCAGTAGATGTGATGGCACAGTGAATACTGAATGAGGAAAAGTGTCTTGCTGTGTATGTCTGAAAATGAACTTGCTTACAGTGCAAAAGGGAATAATACCTGCCAAGCAAATCTAATACCAACTTGCACTGCGAGAACAGGGAAAAAGCACAATTTTCTTATTGTTCCAAATTGATGATATAATGTCTTTTAACATTCCCAGGAGAATAAAATGTGTGTCTTTAATTCCAGTTGGTTTTGCAAGTGTCAGTGCTCATGATATTTCTCTTCCAGTTGTACTGAGGCCGAGCTGTATTGGGCAGTAGTAGCAAGCCTTTAGTACTGCTTAAGTAACAACTGCTTATCCAAAAGTTTACCTGTGTTTCCCTTTTGGCCTTGAGATGTATTTGACTCCCTTTTCCCTGAATTTGTCTACCAATTCTAATCGCAGTGTTCTCTTGAAAATGAAAACTGAAAGACTTTTTCTTTCAGAACATGTTGTGTTTATCCTTACGCAACTTGTAGTTAATTTACAGGAATGATCTGTCCTGCTTTTTTTGTTAAATGATCATATGAACTATCCAAAGCTTTAAGTAAAAATAGATCTTTAGAGTTTGTGTAGGGAAAGCTTGCTGTAAATAATCTGAATAGTCTGATTCCAAATGCACTTGAGTGAAATTCTGCTGATTCTCCCTTTTGGATGGGATGCTTTATTTGTTTTAATGTCAACCCCCCATCATTGCTTGTAAGAGTGCATTTAAAGTGTTTGGTTGAGTTTACATTCTGAAGTCTCATGAACACAAGTTTATTAGAGTTCAGTGTTTGTAAAAATTAAACCACTTAGTATATCCAGGGAAAAGACTTAATTTCATAATTTTAATCTTTTTCCTTAAAAGTGTAGTCTGGGCTATATCAGTTTTCTGATAAGAGAGTGGTTTAAATCTAATACAGATTTTTTTTGACTTGCCTTTTATCTGCAGACATTTACACTTAAGGATCACAGCTCTTAATTTACCTTTCAGTTTTTTCACAGTGAAGCCTGCTTCCTTGCTTTGCAGTTGGTTTGTTTTTTTTTTTTTGGAAAAAACTTAATATGTGGTTTTTGTGCTGATCATCAGTTACATGCTTCCATCTAATAAAAGAGTTGTTGTTGCTCAATAAGGCCCATGGCATATTATGTAAATGTTCATCTGTGGATTAGTGATGACTTTCACAAATGGTAGGCACTCTATCATCCAGCTGTGATATGTACTTGGACCTAGTTGTATGTTATTTGTCACCTCTGGAAAGTGATTTTTTTCCTTGTATAGACATCCAACTGGAAAGAGACTTGAGAAGGTCATAAGAAAAGGCACTGGCACGCTAGAATGCATTTCCTTTGCATGTTGCTGTGATAATTAGTCAATTCCCATCCCAGTGTGAATTTAAGGTCACTTTTTAAGCAACAGGTTAGACAAGCAACTTTTCTGACATAGGGAAGTACATTTGGGATTGTCATTTAAAAATGTTGTATTTAAAAGTGAATGTGAATCCCACTCCTGTTATATCCCTACATAAAAAAAAATATTTTTCTCTTTGTAGAACTGACAGTGCATCAGCTGACCAGGACAATTTAAAATATTCTTCATCCAGAGATCGGGGCAGTTCTGCCTCCTATGGATTACAACCCTCAAATTCAGCTGTGGTGTCTCGGCAAAGACACGATGATATCAGAGTCCACACTGACATACAGAATGAAGAAAAAGGTACACAGATTGCTGTTTTGTGTGTGATTGTGAGGGGACATTCAGGGAAAGGCAGTAAACTGAAACGGTGAAGAAATTTTTATTTTGTTTTGGGGTTTTTTTTCCCTCCCTCCTCCAGAAGAAGGCAGCCAACTGATTTGTCTCATTGCCACAGTATCGCTGTTTTGGGAGATTTGTCAGGATCAAAGAAATGTTGTGGTTGATGTGAATACTGAGAAAAATATGCAGTTGCATTAGAAAAAGATTGCAAGAGAAGACTTGATGCATTAACAGAATAAGTACTTTTTTTTCTGAAGAATAATATTCTGGACATGTCTGGTCTTCAGGCTGGAATTTCTTTGTGAATAGTCTCTAGTACTTCTGGTATTGGATTAAATGGGTTACTAGACTGAGCTATTGCCTGTTGTAGCTTTACTGCACCAAACTGGAATCTTTGTTTAGTGATCAGATCTATATTTTTATCATTAATGGCAGTTTCTACTTTCATGAACCTCAGCCTGACTTCATATAAATCATATGATGTGTGATTCATACATTTTTACTGTTTTGGTTTTTTTTTATTTTTTTATTTTTAGGATGGAAATACTATCTCTAGAAAATAGCCAAACAGAATCGTGTCTTTTCTGTATTTATGAAAAATCTATATTCTGATTATTTTTTTCTTGCTTTAATTGCCAAATACAGATATCAAATTGGAGGATTTCTAATTTGCAGAGTCACTTTTTGACTGTGTGAATCCTCAGGCAGGCCAGACTCAAAAGAAAGTCTCACAGGAATAGTAGTGTGAGAATTTTCGTTAAGGAACCTAAAAAGTACTTGAACTCCCCCCACTTCTCTGGCCTGTTACTGACTGTAAATAATTGCTGTATCTTAGGGGAAGTTACAGCTGGATGCAAATTAATTTTTTTATAAGTAGCAAGTAGTGTTAGAAGGTGGCAGAAGCATGAAGCATGTTTATCTGCATGGTTTGAGAACCTAATGATTTGTTTTACTTCAGTAGAGAAACTGCTTAGGAAGTGAGTGTGTTTGTCTGTCTGCAAATGTGGAATGTTGTACTTTGTTTAACACACTGGCATAGGAGGTTGTTCTTATGATTTGAAGGATGCTAGTATTTAAAGAACGTACTGGCAGCACAGTGAAATAGTAAGTTTTGGACAAATTCAGAAAGGTAGTTTGTGCAGTTGCTGGGAAAATGCCATTTGAGAAGAAAAATGTACCTGGCTCTCCCTCCAGTACTGTATCTTGCAGGGCATGTCTCTGCTAGTTCAGCACTTTGGCTGTTTTGTTCAGGTGTGACTTGAAAAGAGGTGATTAGGATATTCTAACTATAAAACCAAGTTCCAGGTATCTCTAGTTCATTTTTATTGTTGGAGAAATTTGTAAGCTTACAGATGTAGAATAGTTTCTTTGTTTACTAAGATTTTTCAATTCGTCTGTTGGGTGTCTGCCAGCATGGAATTTTCATTTGAGATTTTCTGACCTGACTTCCATACACCCCCTACCCACCTTCCCACAGTTTCTGGTGTTGATAATAAAAATTACTTACAATTTGATAATTTCTGGAGGTTTTTCAGATTTGAAAACATCCAAGGATGTGACTCTTATATTTAGGCTCAAATGCATTAATTGCTGTTAGGAGTTACTTCCTTCATAGGACAGTGTTGGTTTGTTCTGACAAAATAATGTCAAGGTGGCATGCTTGCTAGTTTATATTTAAAAAATGAGCTGTAAAAAATAATGTAAATTTAAATAGACACCAACTATCTTTACTGTAATTGTAGTTAACTAATTACAAGTGAGACTTTGCACAGAGTTTTCTGTAATGGTAGGTTATCCCCATGAGTATAGGAATGCCCAAGTGTATACTGGTAGTTAATATCTGCTTTTTACCAAAAGCTTTGCCTTAAAGAAGCATTCTTTGCATCTACTAAGGTCCAGGTTCACCCCAACATTTGAACTTAATTTCTTATCAATCCTTTAGTCTCAGTAGGCAGCCTCTTATGGGGAGCCACCTCTCCTTTTCCCCAGACCTTCTTCTATACGTTGCAGCAGGTGGACTTGTGGACATCTTTTCTGAAAGAAATCTTGCATATTTTTTCTTATTCTGGGTTTAGTTTTATTAGTTGGTTCTTCTCTGTCTTGGGCAGGGAAGGCACTTTAGATCTCTTCCTTGGAAGTGAGCCCTAATCCATTGAGTGAAGGGGGCAGTTTCACTTCTGTACAGTATTGAGGGGAAGAACTTGCCCCTCAAAGCGCTGTGGCAGGCTGGAAAATTTCCAGTCTCAACTTTTGAGTATGTTTATTGTGGATCTAGGAGTAAAATAATTGAATTTCTCAAAACGATGCTTTTATTTTCATTTTCTGTTGTTACCAAAGACGTATCTTAAGTGGGAGAACGTAGGATTGAGCTTCATTAAGGATGATACCAGTATTAGTGAAAATGTTGACCTTTTTATGTTTGAGGAGAGTTGTTTTATCTGTGCAAACAGATAATATTTGTCTTTTCAAAAACTTTTTTTTTTTTTGCCATTTTACTTAGCCTGTGTGGTGCATTCATAGTAAAAACAGAATGGAGATTTCATGTGCATAAAGGAACAAGTACATGAAAGTATCTAGCCATGGGTACTAGCAGTTTGACCTTGTATTTTACAAAGCCTTTCATGTCAAAGTAATAATAAGAAAACGTTAAATACAACAAAATTGATGTTAAACTTGATGGCAATAGCGTTTTTTTCATGTACTTCAAAAAAAAAAAGACAAATGAGATTCTAAATCTGTGACCTGGAAACTTACAGGATATATAACAAAACATTGATGCATGTGGAAATGAAAAAGGAAACTAAAGGAAATGGTAGAGGATAGAGCTGCTAATTTGCATATGAATTGAATAACTCAGAAGTCACCACCCTGCTAAATATGTGGTCTGAGAGCCTGTTCTAATGTGCCATTGCTTTGTCCACAGGTGGCTACAGTGTCAATGGAGGATCTGGGGAAAATACTTATGGTCGGAAGTCGTTGGGGCAAGAGCTGAGAGTTAACAATGTGACCAATCCTGATTTTACCAGTGTTCCGCATGGGAATCGTGCTTTAGCCACAAAAGACATGAGGAAATCACAGGGTAAGGACATTGCTGATTCTCAGGAAGAGGAGATCTCTTTTGGCAACGTTACTTGTGTCCAGAATATGAAAAGAAGTTTGCTATGGTTAGGCAGTCTGTATGGATTTTGTTTTTTGTGATATATGATGGTGTTGATGGAAACTTGTTTTGCTTGTTTTGTCATCTTGTTTTACTCTTCCTTGTGCTGAGGCTTCCTCCATGTTTGGCAGATCTCTCAGCTACCTGGCTTAGGCTGTCAGTGTTTGTTTCCTTTAGATGGCTTTTGAACCCTTACTTAGCTTAGCCAGATTTGGCAAGGACATCTCTAAGAAGAAGAATTTGCTTTGTGTTTGTTGCCTGAGTAAAAAGTTGGTGATTAATGAGCCCCAGTGTGGGAAGAGCAGCAATGGTTGGGAGCAGCTCAGCCGTTCCCTGGGTTGCAGGACAAGCAGTGATCACCTCCTGCCAGCTCAGTCACCATGTGTGTCCTCCTGAGCCTGCCACTGCTTGTGCTCCCTCTTGTTCAGCTGAGGAGTAGAGGCCAGGGAGGAGCTGGAAGCATCCTAAGAATGTGGGCAAGGTCTTGGGAGATGCAGCAAGAACAAATTTGGAGTTTCAAGAGGGTGCAGGAATGCTGGGCTTGTGTTTTTGAGGAAGAAGGCTTCACTCTTCCCACTGTTTGAGGTTTGAGTCATAGTTTAAAAAAAAACAAAAAGAAGTTATTCCAGGCATTTTTGAATGAAAATAGAAACTTCATGACTAAGCACTGTCACTTATTGCATCACTTAGTATAAGTAGTAGTTGAGCCACTGGTAAAAACTGCCTGCTTTATGGTAGGCACATTATAAACATGAGGACAGACTGTTTCTTCTCAAGGATTAGTATTTCAGAGGAGAAAACAGAATGTTCAGTGTGCTTTGGAGGTGGAAGAACTGAGGTGTAAGTGGTGGCATGACTGTTTCAAAAATGTGATTTTAGGAATGAGTTAAACTCAGACTTTATAATCCCATGCTGGTGTCTTGATATGAAATTATGTAGTCCTTTTAGTGTCTTTTGATGTCTATGTAGAAGAAATAGGAAATTCTTCAAATATAAAAACTTTCTGCCAGTACTAAGTAGTAGTTAATTCAGACAGTTCTCCTGGGTATGTCAGCATCTCTTTAATCCTTAAAAGGTTAGGATATATAATTTTGGAAGACTGAAGTTGCTGCCTATGACTTGTACGTTTTCTCTCCTTGAGATGTCAGATTTCAAGAGTTTCTCCTTTTGAACTCGGGTGCCTTTGATTGGTATAGATTTCAGCAAGTCATTTTGGTTTTTTGTATCTTCTTTAAAATACAATGAGATTATGTTGCAACAAGATTTTGGATTTTAAGTTCTTTGATGTTTTCTTGTTAGTATATTCATTAAATGATTTTAAATATAGTCTTCTGTGAGTTAGCATGTGACTGAGACCTTGCTGAATTTTCACAAAGTGGATGTCACAGGTATTTAACTAGTACTTTGATTAGTGTAGCTTCAGTTGTGTTCTTGATTAGTGTTTTTGGGTTCTGGTTTTTTTTTCTTAAAGTTGTGATGTGACTCGATAATTAGCTGGCACACTTGGGGAGTAATGCCAATGTAGATTAGCTATTAACTGAATAAAGACAAAGCTGCTTTAGTCACATCAGATGACTGATGTCTAGCAGAGTAGAGCAGAAAGCTGTCTGTAACTGCCTTGGATTTTCTCATTAAAGTTGTGTCAACTAAGAAAACCTCATCATGTTCCATGAATCATTTGATTTGAACCACCACGAAACACCTAATGCTAAATTTATTGAAAGAAACTTTTTTTTTTCATTTTTGCAAATGAGGGAAATTATTTATTTGTATGAATTCAGAGGTAATTTGTCCCTCAAGTGGGTAAACTGCCTTGTGACCTTCTCTGGTATCGAGTGCTGTTGGCCAAGTTTAATGAAGTGTTTTCTTAGGAAGGTGTTCATTCTCCCCCATGATGATCTGCTTAAGTGAACAGCCAGGTCTCTCTTCACACTGGGGGCTTTTGTTCCTCAATAAAGGAAGAGCAGATCTATTCCTTTTCGAAGCAGAACCCTGCTACCTATCAGAGAAAAAATACTGTTTCTTTGTAGTTGCTTGAACTTAAATCTGGATCTTTGCTTCAGGAAGCAGCTTGTTTTTTCCACAAGGTTTTCTCAAAATATTATTTGTTGAATTATTTTCATTCATTCAGTCAGAAGTCTGATTGAATAACTTAGCCCACACCTCTTTTAAAATTCCATTTATGTAGACGGGAACTAAGTCCAGGTTTTTGTGTAGAAGTAAGATAGTTCTGCTTAGTTCTGAATGGGTTCAACACAGGTACTANTTTTAAAATTCCATTTATGTAGACTGGAACTAGTCTACATAAATGTCCTGTACATAAGTCCAGGTTTTTGTTTAGAAATAAGATAGTTTTGCTTAGTTCTAAATGGGTTCAACACAGGTACTGGGCTGTCCACATGACGAAATGAAATATTTTGGTAGCTAAGTTAGATTTTACATTTAACTTTCTTTTCATGAAAGTTTAAAACCAATCAGGATTTATTTTTAATTGTTTTCTCAAATGACTATTATGACTTACTGATTTCACACATACTGGTATTGGACAATACAGGTACTGTTGAGAAATGCTGTAGGAAAAAAGAAATAATTGCTTTTTTCAGAGCGACCGTTGTCTTATTCTGACGAGTCTCGACTGTCAAATCTTCTTCGGAGGATTACTCGGGAAGACGACAGAGACCGAAGACTGGCTACTGTAAAGCAACTGAAAGAATTCATTCAGCAACCAGAAAACAAACTGGTCAGTAGTTCTTCCTTTCCCACAGCATTGGGTATTTCTTGTTTTATAAAACTGTCTTTTTCAAAGCTGAGTGTTGGGACATGTTTGCAAGGATTAGCTTGTATACGAAGAATTTCATTCCGGAGGAAAGGAGAGTGTGTCCCTGGATTGTCTGTCTTGTTTCCATAATTCAGGAGATGTTTTATTAGGGTGTATTGCCTTAAACCAAACTGCTGAATGCCCAAACTGTAGGAATCAACATGGCATGTGTGTGGCTTTCTTTGACTGCTCTTAGGAATAACCTCTGGATCCCTTAGAAAGGAAGCAGAGGGAAAGGGAAGTAAAGTGCTGTTGTCTTGTTCAAGAACTGCTTCTGTATTTTAAATTTAAAATACACAGGTGTTTAGTCTTGTGAACAGCTCATCTTAGAGCTACTCAACTTTCTAACTAAACATCTCTATGTGGATTTCCTTCCATGGGAAGAGAACTAAGTAAATCTTTGTTTTCATTACACCTTTAGGATTTTTGGTGGTTTGCTGAAGTCTCTAATGTCCTCAAGTGTTTTTTAAGGATATGGGGATGGGAAGGGAAGTATCCCACTGTGGGTATAAATGTTTAATATTACGTATTTTGAAATGAAATGTTAAAGAGCATATTGTCTGACACATCTCCCCCACTGTTTTGGAAAGCTTAAAGAGTTCTCCAAGTACTGAAAAAGCAGGAAGTGATGGTTTAATATCCTGCCACTCATTTGCAAGTAGTGCTCTGATACTTTAGCTGTGGGATCTGTCTGTCCTTATTTATAAGAAATTGGTCCATTTTCTCATTGTATGTTAATTAACCAGTGATAATTATGCTCTTTTCTGAAGGATATGAGACTTAAATATGGGCAGTATTGTAGTCTGTGCACCTAGGTATAAGCAGCCCCTGTGCAAGCCTAGTTAACACTCCAGCTTCCCTCCTGTTACTACAAGGATTTAGGCAGTAAATGCTTTCCACAGTTGTTGTGTAGTAATTTTTTTTTGTTACTTCCTTTATTCTCCATGAGGTTTTTTCTCCTCATTGTTAAATTTTATTTTGTAACTGCGTTTTGTTTAGGTTTAGTGGTATCTCAGAATGTACTGAAATTGCCATTCCGATGTCTAACTCAGTGATGACAAACTTTGTTAGTGGTCAGAATATTAGAAGTCTGTCACTGAAAAACTTTTGGTTAAGCTTCTCTGAGCTGACTAATGAGAATAAGATCAATGTCAAGGCCAAAACTTTATGTTGGGCAGTGTTTAACCTAGCAGTAGTTCCTACAGGTCTTGACACTACTTAGTGTAATTTAACTGAGTTCTTTTTATCTTCAGGGTTGAAATATGAGTTCCAAGTAAAGTAGTAGTAGTCAGTAGTCACTTGTCATCTGATGGAGTCTCACTTTAGTTTCTAAATTATATAGCTGCCTTGTCCTTTTTAGCCTCTCTTCCAGGTACCAGACACATTTTCAAAATGCCCTTATGAGTTCTGAGAGGTCAAACATGTGGATCTCTGTCCCTCCACCCTCAAAAGCATGATCTTGTTCAAAATTTACAACAAAACTGGGTACCTGTGTTAAAGAATGTCTTTCTGAAGAAAAGAGAATAAACCTTTTTGTTAATTATCAAGAGAACTTCCTGTTAATGTGTTATGCAGCTGCAGCTAATGTGTGATTTTTCAATCAGGTCATTAATGTGGCAGGGGTTTAGTGCATATTAGGAGAACAAGTCTTTCTGGTTATGTTTACTGAGAAGCACTGGTTCATCAATAATGCTTCATCCCCAAAATTGTATTCCATTTCACTGAAATGCAGGGTTGTCTAAATAGGAACTTTAATACTTCAGATTATGTGTTCCATAAAATTTTTCAGTGATACAATTGATTTATTAGTATGAGAGATTTGGCCTTTAGTAGATGCTACTCATGAGCTCTATGATGAGTCTTCCATAGTGATGTAATGTTATCAGCAAGAACTAAACTTGGAACAGACCTTGATAGCAGGCTGCCAGTATTTTCATGGCTACTGTAAATAAATATCAAATAAAACATCTAGGATAATATTGCAGTGTTGCTTAATATAGTTCATGCTAGTCTGCAGTGGCCATGGAAAGCATAATGGCATTCTCTTGGCAAGGGGAATTGGCAGTGTTGTCTTTAATGTGGGTGTAAACAGGACCTATTGTGGAGGCAGTATTGGGCAATTACTGTGCTTATGCCTTTTATGTATCTTATATTATAGGTACTTGTTAAACAACTGGATAATATCCTGACTGCCATTCACGATGTGCTCAATGAAAGGTAAGTTGGAGAAGTGCTCTAAAGGGGAAAAACAATGAGAGCATTAGGTTTGAAACAGAGAGGGGAAAGGCTGAGAGAAATTTATTCACTAGTTCTGCATCAGTGTCCCATTGCAGGAACAGAATGAAATTAAGGGGGAGTAAAGACTCTTGGGCATATCAGCAGTACTGTTGGGCTGTCTAGAGTACACCTGCCTTGGAGAGAATGTGAAGGCACAGGTGTGGCTTTGATGCTGTAGGTGGTGTGGAGTCTGTCTCAGGTGTGTTCCATCAGCTGGTGGAGCTGTGCACTGCTGTGGTGGTGTAGCTTCCAAAATGCAATAAATTTTTTTACAAGCTGACTCATTTACATCCAATTAAGAGTGTATGTAGAGGATGTTGAGGTTTGTGTGGACTTCCAGGTGCTTAGGTCAGTGTAATTTCCCAGAGTTAGCTGCATATTAAGACCTATTTCTGTTGGATAGTGTGTTTTGCAAGTAGAGCAGCACATTTGCATACTTTTATTCAAGTTGACTTTCTCCATAGAAATAATATTTCTTAGAATTTTATTTTAGCTTTGCCACTGCTGCCATTAAGTAGGAGAGAAGCAGCTTCATTTCTGCCTGTATTTTCTTTAGCTTTAGAAAATGCTTTATTTTGTTCATGCTTCTGTTCTGCTGTCGTGGCTGGAGATCCCAAGTTTCTTTTTTTTCTCTCCAAAAATACAGTAGCAAATTGCTTCAGGAATTGAGACAGGAAGGAGCTTGCTGTCTTGGCCTTCTTTGTGCTTCTCTGAGCTACGAGGCTGAGAAGATCTTTAAATGGATTTTTAGCAAATTCAGTTCATCCACAAAAGATGAAGTTAAACTTCTTTATTTGTGTGCAACCTACAAAGCACTAGAGACTGTAGGAGAAAAGAAAGCATTTTCATCTTTAATGCAGGTAAGACTACAAGTTAAAACATGATTATTAATAATTTTCTCAGTCCAGTGCTTGAATGACCTTTTTAAACTGGAATGAACAATAAGTAATGCTATATTGACAAAATAAGTAAATATCATGATGGCTGGGAGGGAACTTGCTGACTGAATGGGATTCTTCAATTCTGGTTACATTAGAAAAGAATGACAAGTCTTTAATACATATTTTGATGCAACTCTCTAGTATTTATGGCAGATCCAAGGAGAAGAGTCTTGTTGAGACCAAAAAGAGAACTTAAGTGGAATGGTGCACAAAACCCAACCTTTTGATTGTGCTATCTCCTATTTACAATTTCTAACTGGGGTTGTGGATAGATCTGAGAAAGGAGTAGGATGTGTGCAGACAAGATGGGGTCCCCTTGTTCAAATTTTAGGGTTTCATATTTTGAGTGTAGAACAGCTATGGCCAGGTCTGTGCTCCAGTTTAATAGTTACTTTACAGAGCCAAAAAGCTTAGGAAGGAGAAATAGGACTTTAAACAACTCACAGTTGTTCTGTGGCTAAAGAACTAAGGAAAGTGTTCCCTGGCTCTGCCATGTATCAAGCAAATGCTCCCTTCAAGATTGTTTTCATGCAGTGTATGTGATGCTTTTTACATTTTGTTCCTGCAAGAAAGAGTAGAGTTTTGTTGATTGAGTCAAAGTAGTTTGTTACAATGTGTTCCCTCTCCTGTTCTAACGAAGTGAAATGTGTTTTGTGCTTTGCTTTACTTTTTCAGCTTGTAATGACCAGCCTGCAGTCCATCCTAGAAAATGTTGATACACCAGAGTTACTGTGCAAGTGTGTCAAGTGCATCCTTTTGGTGTCTCGATGCTACCCACACATTTTCAGCACCAATTTTAGGGTAAGCTTTCTTTGTGTTTTGTATTTTCTTTCTACAGTAGGAATGTTGGTGCAGCAAATTGGGTAATGACTCTGTTTTCACAATTGCTTTCCAGGACACAGTGGACATACTGGTTGGGTGGCACATAGATCACACTCAGAAACCTTCTTTGACACAACAGGTCTCTGGTAAGTTTGGCCAGAGGAACTCATGAAGAGTCTCAGAGCCTTGCTCTGGCTTGCACATGTTGGGGGTTTATTAACACAAGTTTGGTTCTGCTGACATGGAATTTGACATAAAACCAAACTGAGTTTTGGGCTATATATCAAGATACTTTGTTTCTAACGTTTTAGTAAATTTGCATTTGTCATTTTATGCCAATTCTGTAAAAATGGGATTCTTTATTCATTTAAACACCAATTGTTTGGTGCAATTTTATAACAATCTTTAATAAATTTATAGGTCTTAGTATATCCTCTGTAAAAGGATGTATTTTTCCTAAGTACTTTTAGAAAATCTTTGTGGTAAAGATACTGTACTGGCATTTAAAAATGGGGAAAGTTTTTCCAATAGCTCTATCAGCTTTCTTGGGAGTTATTCACAGCAGGTTTATTATGTTTCTTGTGTCATAGTCCTGATTCTGTCCTTGGTGTTTAACTGCTGTGGGGCAGAACTGAACCTTAAAATGATTTTTGCAAAAGGACAGAAGAGGGAGATAAAATATATATTTATTTTAAAAACATCTAGTGTTAGTATTTTCATGTAGGTGACCTCTTAGCTCAGCAACTTTTCCCTCAGCAATATGTAACTAAAATTTCATGATTGTATGTCTCTCTGTATTAATTGGCTTGTTATTTTCATACAGGATGGCTGCAGAGCTTGGAACCCTTTTGGGTGGCTGATCTAACTTTTTCTACCACACTCTTGGGTCAGTTTTTGGAAGATATGGAAGCTTATGCTGAGGTAAACACACTTCATGGTGTATACCAGAGTTAACTGTTATGTTTTTCATATTAAATCCACAGCTGTCATTTTTATGACTGTATTGCTTTTGTAGAAAGTAAAATTTCATGGCTTTCCTGGGGAAAAGAGGTCCAAATTATGGAGTATGCTTCAGTCATGTACAATGACCAACTGCACAAATACTCGTGAACTATTTAATTGGTATCACAACCAGGCCTTCAGCCATTGTTGATTGAAAATATCATCTTGTAATAAAACCATAAACAATTGACCAAACAGGAATGCCATTATTTTTAAAGAGCTGATGTGAAAACAATTCCTGGTCTTTCCTTGGTGTTTTCTTTAATTGTCCAACCTCAGAGTGTTCCAGAACCTAGTAACTGTTGGGGAGAGAGAGGAAATCTTAATGCTTCAAAAAACAGATGATAAATTTGTCTTTTTAAAATAAAGCAGCAGATTATATTGTGCAGGAAATAATGCAGCAGGAACTGGTGGAAAACTAGATTATATTCATTTCATGTACTTCGTTTGGACTTTGTAACCTTTGCTTACTTAACAGGGCATAGAGTTCATCTGATGCTGTCATTAAAGGAAGAGCTTTGGGATTGGGAGGGGGAGTGCTGTTCTTTTAAGGTGTATGTGCTCATATGAATACATACTTATAGGTAAATTATACTATATTGTGTGTATGTGGGTCCTGTAGGTAAAATTGTATTTGGAGCATAGTTTGTTTCACTCAAAGCAGCATCAGTGATTTGGTCAGTGTCCTTCTCTGTACACCAGGGCCTTTGCTGGGGCAGCTTTAGGATTCACAGGGCAGAGCAGTAAATCACTGCTTATCAAGCTGGCTGCTGCTCTGGTCAATGTGTGTATTCTTAGTCACGGAAGAGTTTTAAGATAACGTGTGCTAACATGGAGGAGGTGCTTCCAGCCAGTGTGTTTATCTCACAGTGGGGTAGACCAAGGCTACAGCTCTACTAATGAGATCAGCACTTCTGGGAATGTTCCCAGGCACTGGTGCCAGCTGGCATGGAGTAGTCTGTTAGTGAACCCTTGGTCTCCAGATCAACATAGTTTGCATGTGTGATGGGAATGGCCAGGAAAACATCTCAGCTCCAGTTTGGGGATGGGAATTTTTGGAAGAGTGGTAAAAGTGTGCAGACAACTCTTATAACAGTGCAGCAATACAGATGATCATGTTCCAGAGACCAGGAACTTCCTAAGCCTCAGGTTTAACTTATGAGATGTAATCCGAGTACTTTGTTTCAGTGGCTAAACTCACTACTACTCTGTGATTTCTCATTGTCATTGTGTGCCTATATCCTACCTTCATGTGTGTGTGTAGTTAAGAGATATTGGATAAATACATCTTTAATTGGTGTCTTGGTTTGGAAAGACAGGTATCTACCAGGGAAACTGGAGTTTCCCTGGGAATGGAGAATGTAACCCTCACCCGCCAAAGTATAATTTTGCAATCAAGGGCTTTCAGGCAAAGATTTTGGGAATAGGAATAACAGTTCTTTACTAAGAATATTAACAATACAAATATAGTAGAAAAAAAACCCAAAAGCACCCACCCAAACAAGAAAACAAACAAACAACAATTTTGGAGAAAAGCCTGACAGAGTCAGAGCTACAACCTTGACACCCTGCTGGTCAGGGTGCTGGGTGCAGTCCAAAGGTAAGTCCTTCTGAAGTGGCAGATGTGGTTCTGTTGAAGTAGAGATGATCCTGTAGCAAAAAAGGGTCCAGTGATGGTAACAGGGGTCCAGTGGTGATGAGTGGGGTCCAGTGGTGATGAGTAGGGTCCAGTGGATGGGAAAGGGTCCAGTGGATCAGAAGGGGTCCAGTCTTCCTCCCAGAAAACCAGGTGAAGCAGCCGCTTTCCAGTCCCTCTGTCTCAGTTTATACCAGGTAGAAACTGCCTGCCCCCACCCCACTGCCAGGGGCATGTGATGCATCTCACAATGGGGTGATGGAAATGCAGATGCACCACTCTGGGGGCGGGGGGGGGGTGGATGCTAATGGCCCATTATCCGAAGGTGTCAGGCCTCTCTCCCACAGATGAAAATAGAATACACATATTTGGCTCTACAACCCAGGACAATTGGACTGCACAGCTTAATGTCTGGAAAAGAGACGAAGCATTTCCAGTCTCATATAGCAATGTGTTTACCCACGTGTAAGTTGATGGCGTGTGCTGATCCACAAACCTTGTGTGTGCTGCAGGACCTCAGCCACGTGGCTTCTGGGGAGTCCGTGGATGAGGACATCCCTCCGCCGTCGGTGTCGCTGCCCAAGCTGGCCGCGCTGCTGCGCGTCTTCAGCACCGTGGTGAGGAGCATCGGGGAGCGCTTCAGCCCCATCAGGGGGCCGCCCATCACAGAAGCTTATGTAACTGATGTAAGGGATTCCCTCTGGTTTTCTTCATTGCTCACCTGTTTTGTCTTTTTGTCGTTTTGTACAGCAGCACCATTCACTGAGTTTGTTTTGGTTTTGTGAGCGTTACACGAATATGTATGTTCTCAGCTTTGAGTAAATCTGTTTTTGCCAAGAAATACGCTACATTCATTCCATTGAACTATAGCTCGTGATAGTGGCACGTGGGAATTGTATCAGAAACTAACTTTTTTAGGCATTTTGGCATCATGTGGTTGTGTTTGCTTGTTGTCTTTGAAACCATGTTACTGTTTATTCAGGTAACTATGTCACTCTATAGTAAACTTGAATTCTAGTTAGGAGTTTGATTTTATAAAATATGATGGGTTTTATTCCTTTTGAAATTGTATCTATTAGATCTGATAGCAAACTTCTCTAGCTCTATAGTATAGGATGGTGTAAACTCAGAATAAATATTATATAATATGCTAAGTAGCTGATACTGTTTTGTAGTGGGTGAGGAGATGAGATAAAAATACCTGCAGTCAAAGTCTTGTGGTTGCTGGATGACCTGCACAACTGGAATTTATGTCCTTGCAGAATTTTCTGAGGGACACAACTTCCTGGGTAAATAAGTGTATGGATTTCCCAGTTGAAGACAGAACAGTTATGTAACTTCTGCCTTAATCTGCAGAGGATTCTTGTAAGGAAAGCTCAGCAAAACTCATCTGTCTTTTACAAGGGGAGTTCTTTTGACATTAGTTGGAACTGAACAGAACTGTGAATAATGAACTTAGGTTTTGTAGGTCTCTAGCTGAATTGGAAACCAAGCAGTTGAAAGCTTGTTTTTCTTACACTTCTGAAGTGTAATGCCAAGATGACATTATTCAGAATAGAACTGACCAAGCTGCAGAGTAGGTGATGGGACAGATATCAAATGGATGTGAATACAATTAAACAGCATCTCTTTTTAATGAAGTTTAACTCGATTATGTTTTTAATTTTGCAGGTTCTGTACAGAGTAATGAGATGTGTGACTGCAGCAAACCAAGTGTTCTTTTCTGAAGCTGTGCTTACAGCTGCCAATGAGTGTGTTGGGGTTTTACTTGGCAGCCTGGATCCCAGTATGACCATACACTGTGACATGGTCATCACCTATGGATTAGATCAAATGGAAAATTGTCAGACTTGTGGCACTGACTACGTGATTTCAGTCCTGAATCTGTTGACACTGGTTTGTACATGCTTTTATTGTTGTGTGGGACTAGAAATGCAGTATTTTGATTAATCTTTAATAATTAGTAAAAATTAGTAAAGTTACTTATTTTGGTTTTTATCCCCAGATTGTTGAACAAATAAATACAAAACTACCATCATCATTTGTAGAGAAATTATTTATACCAGAGTCTAAACTACTTGTTCTTCGTTATCATAAGGAGAAAGAGGTAAGAGTGGGTGACTTCTACAGGTGTCTTCCAACAGCCTTCATGCACTTCTAGAATATATTAAGCTGTAAAACTTAGCTCATCTTAAATATGGATTTTAGTCTAACTGAATATCTGAAACTTCTGAAAAGGCAGATACAGCTACTTCTTGGTTTTAGCATTTAGATTTGATAAGAAATTGGTAAGCTTGCCATCATTCCTGGTACAGAAGTCCTTAGTTCATTGGCTTTGATACTCAGTCTGTTAAGTGGATGATCAAGAAAATAATTAGTAGATTCTGTAAGTAAGAGGTACAGAAAACTGAAGATAGGTATATGTATCAGACTAAGCTATTCATAGATAAAGAAGAGTGATTTTGAATTCTTTGTTGCTGATTAGTATGTTTTATGATTTGCTCTAATCAGTTATTGCTGTAATTATGTTCTCAAGGTTGTTGCAGCAGCTCTTGCTGTATACCAAGCTGTATTGAGCCTGAAGAACATTCCTGTTCTGGAGACTGCTTACAGGTTGATTCTAGGAGAAATGACCTGTGCTTTAAATAGTCTTCTCCATAGTTTACATCTTCCCGAAGCCTGTTCTGAAATCCAGCATGACTCTTTCAAGAAGCTTATATCCAATGTGGATAATGCCAAGTTTGTTGTTATATTTGACCTCAGTGCTCTAAGTACTATTGGAAATGCTAAGAACTCGTTAATTGGGGTGAGTAAAAGCTCAACAGACAAGTTTATGTAAAAAGTGTAAAAAATACTTGATTACTTAAAATTACTGTATTACACCAGTAGGGCACATAAGTATAACTAAAATGATCATATTTGAACTTCCTAAGTTTTAGAAAAACTTCCAGTATTAAAACTTAGAGGAAGCAGTGGGTGGATTGTACCTCTAGTTGGTGCATAATGAAAAGCAGTTTCTAAAGAAGAGCATCTTATCAGGGTTATTAAGGGTTTAATGCTAAGATCATAATAATAATAATTGCTTTTGAAACTCAAAACAGATAAAAGCAGCTGTAGTGTGTCCTTTGGTAGTATATCAGCCATATGAAAACACTTCCAGATCTTTCCCTGTAAAAACATGAATGACTTTTACCAGACTTCTAAAATATGGGGAAGAAAATAGTTAGAAATATAGAATATAGTCAGAAAATAATAGACTTAAATTATTTCCTGTGGGGGAAAAAGGAGAAGACATTAATTAATGGAATGAAAATTACAGTTAAAAGTAGATCCTAATTTTAAGTTCCTGTGCTTATGTTGCAATTGTTTTATAGATGTGGGCCCTTTCTCCAACCGTGTTTGCACTGCTGAGTAAAAACCTGATGATTGTTCATGGTGACATAGCAGTTCACTTCCCTGCTGTCCAGTATGCAGTGCTCTATACCTTGTACTCACACTGCTCCAGGTAGGAGGTTTCATAATTCAGCAGTATTTTAAGAGCACTAGGATGGACTGATCTGAATATTGTTGGAGGGATGAAATTAAATAGACTGCTACAATCAAGCTTTTGCCAAACTTTCTTAATCAGTTTCTACTTTCATTAATTGCAAGGAAGGTGTGTATCAGCCAGGAAAGTGTATCCTGGCTTTAAGTTGGCCTTTTATTCAAAGGCAGATTAGAAATCATGTATTTGAACAGAGATAACTGAGTCAGAACTCTACTGAAAGTAAATGAGGAAAGATTATTTACTGTTTAGCTTACTGAGAGATCTAGGAGAGGTAATGAGATGTAAACAATAGATGTAAATACGTTTTAGACCTTATTAATACAAACTGTTGTACTGTTGTTAAAGTAAGGGAATATACCAGTTTAACTGTTTCTCATTGCATTCTTAGCTGTGGTGATTTTTCACTAAGCATTGGACACCAGACACAGTTGAGAACAGGTTACTGGCCTGCATGGACTGATGGCAAATTGTAGCTTTGTTCTTTTAGGCTAGGAACCAAAATATTTGGATTTAGACATAGCGTGGTTTGTGTGTGTATGTGTTCATTTAACTTTCGCTGCTGATTGTTGATGTTTTCTCTTCTCCTATAAACTTCAGGGAGGTATCTCTAATCTTGGGGTAGTTTTACAGTTTGTTTTTCCTTGCCTTTTCAGGCATGATCATTTCATATCCAGTAGCCTCAGTTCTTCCTCTCCCTCTCTGTTTGATGGAGCAGTTATAAGTACTGTAACTACAGCAACAAAAAAACATTTTTCAATCATACTGAACCTTTTGGGGCTACTGCTTAAGAAGGATAATCTTACTCAAGATACCAGGTAAGGAAGATTTTCTTAGAAATGGGGAATTTTATTTTTTTTTTTTGTCCAGTAAAATACATTAATTCAGAAACCAGGGTAATTTGAATTTGTAAAACTTGGGGTAAATTTTACCAGTCAAATATCTGGGTTTTTTTAAACATTATTAGTGAAATTGTGGAAAAAAAGTAGCTGCTTGTTTTTATATATGAAAACTAGAAAAGTTTAAACAATCCTAAGATTTATCCAGTAGAAGCAGAGCTATCAAACTTTACTGAAAGAAAGGCTTTGGTCACTGGAAGTACCATTTTGCAATAGTTGCCATCCTGTATTACCAAAATGCTGTGAAAGCTGGAGACATCTTTAAAGTTAGGAAATAACCTTGTTTTAAAAGTGTGAGCTACTACATGAAGTAGTTTCAGTTCTGTCAGAAAGTACTTCTCTGTGACTGTGTGGAGTGACTAAACTCTTGGTTTTTGAAGGAAACTACTTACAACGTGGGCTTTGGAAGTGGCTCTTCTGATGAAGAAATCAGAAACATATACGCCATTATTTTCTCTCCCATCTTTTCATAAGTTTTGCAAAGGACTTTTAGCAAACAGTAAGATACTGCATATTTTTTATTAACTGTCTTTTATGTTTCAAAATTAAGTACATAAATAGCCTTGTCCCACTGATAGTAGCTACTGTACTTGTTTCATTTACTTTAAGGATGCTAAGGTTGTATTATGCAAGAACTTATACTCTTTTTGTGATTTTTTTTTTAAGTGGATCCCTGCCTGTTACTTAAACAATTTTCTTAAAATAAATTGCAATCTTAAGAGACTGGACACATCACTGACATTTTTGATAGATGAATTTCCCAGTCACAAATTATTATTTATCAAAAGCACTGAAACAGTTCTGTGAAGTATTCAATTTCAAAATCTGTAAATAATATGGGAACAAATGCAGAGTAGTGCAGAAATTACCTGTCCAGCAAGAATAACTTTTTTTTCCTCCCTTCAACTCCTTAATTCAGCTCTTCTGGAAGATGTGAACATTTGTCTTCAAGCATGTAGTAGCCTCCATGCCCTGTCTTCCTCCCTTCCAGATGACCTTTTACAGAGGTACTTGCACAGAGTTCTGTATGTTATTTGAGTTATGCTGATAATGGAGATATTAACACCTCTTTCTTTTTTGGTGTTGCAGGTGTGTTGATGTGTGTCGTGTTCAACTTGTCCATAGTGGTGCTCGTGTGAGACAAGCTTTTGGAAAACTTCTGAAGTCAATTCCTTTAGATGTTGTGTTGAGGTGAGTTGCTCAGACCAACTTCAGTGCAAATAAAAGTTTTGTTTCTTCAGAGACACTTAACCTGAAAAATAATGCCAGTGGACTGTGATCATAACTGTCTTAATTCAGCATCAAAAAGCATGAGCTTGCAGTGGTGGTTCTGGGTTGATGGCTGGGCTTGATCTTAAAGGTCTCATCCAACCCTCTGTGATTCTAAGTGTCTTGCTGTCTCTCCTGTGCTTTTACAGAGTCTAAGAACAGTATGTAGTACACAAAGGAATTAATAAATTTGATAAGTTGTGCATCACTTCTTGAAGCAAGTAGTGAATACCTCTAAGGTCCATGTTATGCAGAGCTTCAGCAATATTATGTCCCATAATTTGTCTTGAAGAGCTGAACTCTGAAAGAGCTTGGTATTAATACCAAAGTGTATAATTAGTTTAATTAGTTCTAGTCATTATGTATATGTAGTGTGTGTAGTTCTCTTACACCTTCTTTTGGTTTATTCAAGTACATTATAGCATGGGTTGTTTGCCTTCTCTTCCTGCAGTAACCGTACCCACACTGAAATACAAGAAATTTCTTTGGCTATAAGAAGTCACATGAGCAAAGCTCCAAGTAACACATTCCACCCACAGGATTTCTCTGATGTCATCAGTTTTATTTTGTATGGAAACCTCCACCGAACTGGGTAAGCACTCCTTGTAGAACTGAAATCTAGGAATGGTGAATTTATAGTAAATAAACCCAAGTTATATTTAGTTGAAAATTTGTAGTTATCATTACAAACGTTGCCTTACTTTCAAACTTTATACTTTTTATTATTTATAGAAGTCCTACATACACACCTTTTGGCATATTTTCCTGTATACATTGCTTCTTGGAGTTAATTTTGTGAGAGATTTGTGTGTGAGCAATAGGGAGCTGAAGTGTGTACAGCATAAACTTGTTACCACGTGAACTCCTTAATGCACTGGTGTTTTCTTTCAGGAAGGATAATTGGTTAGAAAGGTTATTCTATAGCTGTCAAAGGCTAGATAAGAGAGATCAGCCAACCATCCCTCGCAACCTGCTGAAGACTGATGCTGTGCTGTGGCAATGGGCTGTCTGGGAAGCAGCTCAGTTCACTGTTCTCTCCAAGCTACGAACTCCTCTGGGGAGAGCCCAGGATACATTTCAAACAATTGAAGGTAAAGTAAAAAATACACGTTTTTTTTAATGAGATTTTTTGGTAAGGTCGTGAAGCCAAGCTGTCCATGTCTAAGGCAAGAGGCACAATGGCTTTATTTTTCAGTGCTTTTAGATTTTAAAGATGCTGCATAATTACTGTTAACTTGTGAGAGATTTTGAGAGATAGCATTGCTATCCCTTTACACATTTATATATAATACTATCTGGTAACTCTTTTTTCCCCCATGTTTTGGTAAAATGTGTAGGTATTATTAGGAGCCTTGCAGCCCACACATTAAACCCTGATCAAGATGTCAGCCAGTGGACTACTGCAGACAATGATGAAGGACACAGCAGCAACCAGCTCAGGCTTGTTCTCCTTCTGCAGTATTTGGAGAACTTGGAAAAATTGATGTACAATGCATATGAAGGATGTGCCAATGCCCTTACCTCTCCACCCAAGGTTTGTCTGTCTTGCAGTGCTGATGTGGCTTGCAACAGTTTGTTGAATGAGCAGTGTTTTCAGGATTGTTCAGTTCTTAGCCATGGAATTTCAGAAAAACTTCTCAAGCAAAGTTTGAGACTCTTAAAAACTCTGGCTTTGACTTCAGTGTGTTCCTACAGAGCATGTTAAACCAGGCTTTGTTTCTGGAGTACCAGCTTGTATAGTGGTACAAATCCAGCAAGCCTGTAGTACCTCTGATTTGTAGCAGTCGCTCATTTGTAGATTGTCAGCAGTCCTATTATAAAATATCAGAGTTATTTAAAGCTTTAATTCCTTTTGGGGAATGTAGTAATTATTTTAAGCAACACACCCTGTTGTGTAGTTCTAAGTGCTAAGCATTCTTCAGTGTTGAAATAATCTGTTTAATTACCAGACTTTGATGTGACAGTAATACCTAATTTATAGTCAGTTCATATTAAGACTTCTGGCTTGCCAGTGTGCCTGGCTAGTTGCATGCTACATGTGATTTCAGACTATTTACGTTTAATAAAATTAAAGATTAATTGAAAACTGGAGAAAAAAAACCTACCTGCCTTTGATATCAATCTTAGCTACTTAACTATTTTGGTTTGGGCAGAGGAATGTTGTTGTGAAACTTCTTTCCTGTCTCTGAAGGTTATCAGGACGTTCTTTTACACCAATCGCCAGACGTGCCAGGATTGGCTGACACGGATTAGGCTTTCCATCATGAGAGTTGGATTGCTGGCTGGCCAGCCTGCTGTGACAGTCAGGCATGGATTTGATTTACTCACAGAAATGAAAACTAATAATAGTATCTCTCAGGTACTCTCTTTTCAAACCCTGTAGACTATTGCAGGAATATTCACCGTGATATTTTAAAAGAGCTAACCTAAGGCAATCAGTAGTTACTAAACCAAGTGGTATGTAAAAGAATGAGTTGTTTAAAGCCACATTTTTCATTTGTATGTTTTTATTGTGGTTGTGATACTGTGGATTGGAGGCTGGGATGTACTGAAGACATGTGGTCAAATACTACACAGGAATAAATCCTATAGTTAATTCACAGTTTCAGCTGACAAATTTCTAGTTTAGTGGAAACCTTGTGAAACTGGTGCTGCATTAGTGTGAGGCCATTCCAAGCTTGTAGTAGTGTGATGTCTTTGCTTACCAGTGGGTATGAGGAGAAGTAGGGTTGTGTCATGGGGATATCCCTCCTCTAACTAGCAGCTAAGTTCAGGGGTGGGATGGGTGGATAAATTAAAGCCTTCTTGAAAAAGTTGAATAGTTTCTTCAGTATATGACTTGATTTGGTAAAATGTTTTACCAAAGGTGGTTTGATAGATATTTGTTACTTTGTGCTCCCTTATGGATTCTCATATAGGTACAAAACCACCACCCAGGGAATGCTAACCATTGATGTTCAGGCTGTGGATTCACAGCACAAACTCTTCCCTTGGCTCCCCTGCTTTTCCAAAAGCAGTGCAGTGGATAGATATGAGGAGCACTTGCAGATGTGTATAATGAAATAAAGCTTCACCATTTCTGAGTATTTCCCCACAGATACATGGCTCTTGCGTTAGATGACTTTTGTTAATTAACACTTTTGGTTCGGATATTTAGGGAAATGAATTGGAAGTGACAATTATGATGCTGGTGGAAGCATTATGTGAGCTTCACTGTCCTGAAGCTATTCAGGGTATTGCTGTCTGGTCTTCTGCTGTAGTTGGGAAGAGCCTCTCCTGGATCAATTCCGTAGCTCAGCAAGCAGAAGGGCGGTAAGTTTTCACTAATAATTGGATGCTACAAACTTGGACGTTTATTCCTTCTCTGGAAAGTTCTGCTTCTGAATCTTTTTAAACTGTGGCACGACTCAAGGCAGCTGATGAATTTCCATGTTAATTATAGTCAGTGAATCTTTTCAGAGATACAATATGTATTTAATCGGTATTCAGCTCATTCAGATTAAAATTGTGACAGTCAAGTATAAAACTCATTTATTTCTTTCTGTCTCTGCTTGATTTGAAGTTGACATTAAAGCTTTTTTCAAATGCTATAACCTGGAAATTCAACTAGTAAACTTGTATCCTATCTTAATTTCTTTCTTCTGCTGAAGGTGATATGAGCTTTTTGAGTATTGGGGTAAAATAATGCTCAAAATCTAGTCTATTTACAAAAAAAAAAAAAAAAAAAGCAACCCAGCTTGGTTCTTTAAGATGCTGACTGAAATATTGAACTGTTTTAGGTTTGAAAAAGCAACTGCGGAATACCAGGAGCACCTCTGCTCCATGACTGGAGTGGATTGCTGTATAACAGGCTTTGACAAGACTGTTCTGAAGTTGGCCAATTCAAACAGTGTGAATAATGCCAGCCCAAAACATTCCTTGAATGGTCAGTGTTTTCTTTTTAAGAGAAATACAACTGTGTAAATCTGTGCTTAAAATGAGAGCATTCAATGATAACAGCCATGGTTATGTCTGACTCTGAAACCTGGAAACAAACTGAACCACTTAATGCCCTTGAAACCAATATTATGTGTAGATAGGAGGGTTTGAAGTACTGAGTTCTAGCTGAATGAAACTAAAGGTAATAGGTAAAATATTTTGTAACTTTCTAGTGAAATCTAGTTTATTTTAGATCATCTTCACTTAAACCTTAGTGTTTATGACATAATTGTAGCAAACGTGCACTAGTTACTCAGAGGTTTTTAACTACCAAGATTTGGTTGCAGTATTCTGTTTCATCTTTGAAATGAACCTCCTTTGTTCCTAATTTAGTCGTTCTGTTTTTTCTGTTTTGATGCTCCTTTACAGATATGAACTAAATTTTTTTCGAAACCTCTTTTGGGAAGGTTCTTTTTTCCCCTTAGAAAAAGTGTCAGTGGAAGAATACTGCAAAAGTTGTGTAACTATTTCATTTTTAAATGAAGAGTTTTTCTTGACAAAAGACATAGAATGAATGTTTGAGTAATAGAACTGCTGTTTGAAAATACGTATTTAAGTGCGTGTTTATATAAAATTCTTTCATTTCACAGGAGAAACTAGAAAAACTGTTCTGACTAAGCCTAGTGACTCTTCACCTGAAGTGATAAACTACCTGGGTAACAAGGCATGTGAATGTTACATTTCCATTGCTGACTGGTCTGCTGTTCAGGAGTGGCAAAACATGGTCCATGAACTGAAGAAAAGCAATAGTAATACCTCAATCAATCTGAAAGCAGATTTTAACTACATAAAGTAAGGGTATAATTAATTTATTCAACAGTACTTCAGAGTTCATTGTTTTACAACTGAAATATTAAAGTTTTAATGGATTTTAAAAATTGGGTGTCAGTTTCTAAGTAGAGGCATGCAAAGAAGAAAGGTGTGTTTTTGGGAGGGTGAACACTTGGCCATGGCATTTACAGATGAGTGAAGAGGTAACATCATTCTAATAGCTATCTTGGCTTTCTGGCTGCTGAGGCTGCTTAGTATTGAAGAAAAAAAATCTTTCATTGAAGAAAAAAAGATACCAAATTTATTCTGCTTTTCTCAGCAGCAGATGAATCCTTTTGTACAACTTAAATAAAATGTATTTCAGTGGTTCTTAAAAATATCCTAATTTACTAATTTAATGAAAAAAGTATAGGAAAGAAGTGGTCTTGGCTGCTGAAATTATTTTTAGTTTTGTTTCTTTTTTAAATTAAATTTAGGACTGTAGCTTGTGCTTTTATTTCCTGACCTTTGGTATTTTTCTGGTTAAAGAAAAACAACTTGTGACATTGAATAGACCTTCAAAGACACTATAGACCATAGTTTCTTTTTATTTGACAACTTGATTGCTTTCCATTCCTGCATGATTGTGGTAATCATAGTAAAATCCTTCTGGCTGAAATTTCTTGACTTGAAAATAAAAGCATAGAAGGAAGCAGTGAAATAAAATCATGCAGGTCTGAAAAGGTGACTGCTTCTGTCAGAGAAAGGGGCTCTTCTTTCCCTTTGGTACTGGATTCATTAATTTGGTGCAGAACAAGTGCCTTAGAATAAATCCTTTTTGCTTAGAATAAATCATAAGTGCTCTGTAGAATTTGCAGTTCGTCTTGAGTCTTTTCTTTTTGCTGTGTCATATACTTAACAACTGGAGTGAAGAAAGAAATGCAAAAATAAAACTATAAATGTTGAATTGCAGATCTTTGAGCAGCTTTGAGTCTGGACAACTTACTGAATGCACTGAACAACTAGAATTATTACCAGGAGAAAATATCAACCTGCTTGCAGGGGGATCCAAAGAAAAAATAGGTATAAATGCATAAATTAACATTTACTTCAAATGTAAAAGAAAATACTTTTTCATGTATCTGTCTCTGTAAATGACAGACTGAAACTTCTGAATGCAGTTTGCTGTGTTCAGTGGACTGACCATAATCTTTATGAATCAAGCTTCCAAATGATTGACAGTGGTCAGCCTAAATGTTGATGCAAGTGTGTTTTCAGGAATTAATGTGACTGTTTGTAAGTAATCTGTGATGAATTTCTCTTTTGAATACATACACATATAAAATATATATATTTTTTTAAAAGAGGGATTTTCTTTCCTAACTTCCTTACTGTCAAAAATGCATTCTCAGATGGTGAAACATGATAAAATTTGGCAGTTCTAGTTGGTTTCAATTGTTTAATCTCCATGTAGACATGAAGAAGCTTCTTCCTAATATGCTAAGTCCTGATCCAAGAGAACTTCAAAAAGCAGTTGAAGTACAGCTTTTGAGAAGTTCAGTATGTCTGGCAACAGCTGTAAACCACATAGAACAGGAGCAAAAGTGGCAATCAATATCTGAGTAAGTTGAAATGTGCTATGAATTAATGTAATACACTGTGAAAGCCTGTTCTAGTTTGTTAAACATAACTTTGTGTAAAGCTTCAGCATCCATGGCAGCTCTTCTAGCTGTTGTGACTTGTAAGCTTACTGAGGAAAAATAAGATGATGTTTAACTTGGAGTTCATAGAGTTCATAAAGTACTTGAGTTGACAAAGTACTTCTGTGTGTCAGCTTAATGATAAAGTATTGTATGTTGTATGATATTGCAGCACTTTCTCATCATCCTTTTAAAGATACTGAATTTGTTTTTTTTCTTCAGTAATTTTGATACCACTCTTTACTCTTAAAGTCTAGCTAAGAAAAATGACTGTCCTGATCTTTTAATTTCAGAAATCTTATCAAGTACTTAAAGCAAACATCCCGCATCGCTATTGGGCCTTTGAGGCTTTCCACACTCACCGTGTCTCAGTCTTTACCAGTGCTGAGCACTCTTCAGTTGTACTGCTCTTCTGCTTTGGAAAACACTGTATGCAACAGGCTGACATCAGAGGTAATTCTGTGTGTTTAACACCGAAATTGGGATCATGTCCTTTGCCATGTCGTGTTGTGGAATATTGTATATAAAACACACATTAATTGTTTTGACTGTTAATCATACTGTACAAATACCTCATTTAGTTTTCTTACGTGCCTTGATGCAAGTTTGTACAATTTTACATCTCAGTTGGACTTCTCTGTATAGTTATACCTCTTTCAATTCCACTTAGAGTATTTTTGAAGTGTAATTGATAATTGCCTTTTAGAGTGTTGGTATTCTCTGAATGCACTGTAACACGCACTTATTTTACTTTCAAAGCAACTTTAAAATATTCTAATAAAAAAATTGCTTCAGCAAAACTGAAAGTCAGACTTCAACCACTATCAGTGTTCTAGATGTAATTTCTAATCACATTGTACAGAAGACAATTCTAGTTTATTTTGAGCAGTTCTTAGTGGTGTCCTCTCAAAACCAACCATATTCTCTTAGTCAATGATAAAATGTGGCTACTAATATAAATAAGAATGTTTGCTCTAAAAATGGTCTTCAGTGTTTCAATTAATGAAAATGCATTCTAGTAAAGTTGTCTCTCATGACAACTCTGCAACTTCTGTGCCTCTTCCAGGACTGTCTTATACCTCTCTTCAATGAAGCGTTGAGGTCATGCAAGCAGCACGATGTAAGGCCATGGATGCATGCCCTGAGGTACACGGTGTACCAGAATCAACTGATGGAAAAGCTTAAAGGTCTGCAAGCTCTCATTGTGGTGTTAGAAAAAGCAAATCCAGAATTTGAACTTCAGCCATGTGCTGAAAGCAGCAGCTGGCTTTTTCTATTATTTACATGGAGTCGTTTTAAAACCCAAGTTTTTTCCTTCAGATGTCTTGCTTTACTGCTCATTGTCTTGATTAGTGCTGTGATGTAGACAGTATCAAAAAGAAAAATAACGTTCTGAAGTGTTTAATAGCTGTATTCTCCTCTCCTAATAACCCCTTACTTGCTCATCACTTCATACTTTAGCTGCTTTCACTTTTGAACACCTCCACATTATGAACAAGGGGTCTTCACTAACTGTCATGAAAGCCATTTAAATGTGCAATATGATAAGAAGTAATGGGAGAAGAAAGTTCTGTCAGGGACAAGTAGGTTCATTAGCTAAGAAGAATGGTTATAGTGGGAAAAAATCTTTTGCCTAGCAGATAATCTATGGATATAATTTTTGTTTATGTCCATATTCTAGGCAGAAATGAAGTCATCTAAATTTCTGAAGCGATTCTTACTGATGGCCGTGTACACAATACATTGGGCAGGAATTCTCTGTGTGTCAAGCAGTGCTTTAATACTCTTGTTCACAATGTCTTGCTCCCTTCTTTAGAACCAACAGTCCCCATTAAAAGCCATTTAATGGAACTGGGCTTAACAGCAGCAAAATTTGCACGGAAGCGAGGAAACATCGCCCTGGCCACGCGGCTGCTCGCCCAGTGCAGCGAAGTTCAGCTGGGGAAAACCACCACTGCACAGGACTTAGTCCAGCACTTTAAAAAGCTGTCTGCACCAGGTCAGATAGATGAAAAATGGGGTCCTGAACTTGATATTGAGAAAACAAAGTTGTTATACACAGCAGGTGAGTGTTATGTTGTAGTGACTTGAGCTTTTTTTTCCTTATAACAAGGCTAATTCCCCTCATCTTGAAGTAGTCACAATAGAGCAGTATCATTAGGAACTGATTTCATTCCATTAGCTGTTGTCTGTCTGGAAGTGTTTTCACAAGTTTTTTCATGCTTGTCATTCTTCAAAAGAATTTTCTGTGTAAAAATATATTGCTACAAGCTGCATTGTAGCAATATATTGCAATACAGCCATAATTCTGAGTGTGCTGAATTTCAGAATTGTTTTAAATAATAGGAGTGCACTGAAGATCTGCTTTTCATGATATGCAGGTCAGTCAACACATGCCATGGAAATGCTGAGTTCTTGTGCCATATCTTTCTGCAAATCTGCCAAAGCTGAATATGCAGTTGCTAAATCTATTCTCACACTGGCTAAATGGATTCAAGCAGAATGGAAAGAGATCTCAGGACAGTTGAAACAAGTATATAGAGCTCGACAGCAGCAGAACCACACTGGCCTGTCTACCTTGTCTAAAAACATATATAATTTGATTGATCTGCCAGCTGTTAATACACTAGAAGATGAATATCCTAGGATTGAAAGTGAATCCACAGGTACGTTTGTTCTCATTATTCTTTCCTAAAATTAGTTACTGATAATTATATTGAGGGATAACACCAGTTATATTGATAAAGACTAAGTGCTCCATCACTCATGTATTTGTTTTCCTAATACATATATCAAGGATGTGTATTTTCTGCAGTAGGTAACTATACACAGTTAAAAAACCCAAACATCATAATACTGATACTTCATATTTCTGTCACATATTTCTCATTCAAGTAATGGTGGCCTGAGGAAGAAACTGGGAAATGTTAATTTTGTATTGAGGATCTCATTTATTGTCCTGTGTGCTTGCTTTTGGCTTGTGTATTTGCTAAAGTTGGAGTCAGATCTTTCAGGTTTAAGCATGGACAGGATTTATGTTATGAAGGCCCCCATAAATGTGAAAAGTACTTTAGGTTTTTTCATAATCTTTAATCTGTGCTTAATCTGAACACTTCTGCTGTTGCTGCAGAATGTGTTCTCATTCCTAATTTCCAGCAGACTTTTCTTTAAATGCTAAGATAAATTCTGTGTTTCTTTAAACATGGATTTCATAAGTAACTTAGCTCCTCTCATGCAGAGTCAGAATTGTTGTAGAGCTGTTGGTGAATGTTAAACAGCAGGTGCTTTCTGACTTGATGGAAAGGAAAATAAGTATATACACCAATAAACACAACCACAGTGCCCTGGGTACCTCATAGAACTCTGCTCTCTGAAGCATTGTGCTCCTTTGGAGCTCATGAGTTCCTTGCTTCAGTTCCACCTCTTTCTGAGAGAGGAAGAAATTGTGGAGTAACAGCAGTGGTTGTTGGCAGATGGAAACTTTTATTTTGAAGCAGTGTCAGAACTGAAAAATAATTGCGGTTTGGAAAATTTTGCACTGTTGAGTATTAATTTTACTAAAAAAAATACTGTATACCCATTATTTTTTTGGTGTTATTTTCTGTGCTAAGGAAAGCAGCAGCAGGTTTTACACTGTAACACGTATTACTGTGTTTCTCCCATCACAGTAAACATTGGAGTTGGAGAACCAGACTTCATCCTGGGCCAGCTGTATCACTTGTCATCAGTACAGGCACCTGAAGTAGCCAAGTCTTGGGCAGCCCTGGCTAGCTGGGCTTATAGATGGGGCCGCAAAGTAGTTGATAATGCCAGGTAAATACAGCCTCATGGTTGAATTTGTGCAGCACAGTTGCTTTTCTTAAGATAAACCTTATCTCTGTGTTTTCATGATTACCGTTGTATGTGGTCTGAAGTTTCATGTGAGCAGAGAAATGAATATTCTCTTGGTTACTTGCCCTCTGTAAAACAAAGCTAACTTAATTCCGAGATAAAGATGATTTCTTCCTTCAAAAAGTTTTCTATATGGACTTGCAGTAGCACAACTCAAATACTCATGTAATGGGGATCAATAATTCATTAAATGTTACAGTCAGGGAGAAGGTGTTCGGCTGCTCCCCCGGGAGAAATCTGAGGTTCAGAACTTGCTTCCAGACAACATTGCAGAGGAGGATAAAGAGAAAATCTATGGGATTCTTGGGCAGGCAGTGTGTCGGCCAGCTGGGATTCAAGTAAGTGTAGATTTATTTGCTTAAAAAAATGCTCAGCTTCAGCTTGAACATTTGTTTTCCTCTTCTTGCAGTTCATGTTAACTCTTGTAAGTGTCTTAAGGTTAAAATTCAGACAGTGCAAGAAGCCATCTCTTAGCTAAGTGGTCACACACCTGCTGGATGAGCTATGGTAATGTGATCTAGTAATGCAGTTGCATGAGTTGCTAGACAAAAACTGACTTAGGGACTAAGATTGCTTGTAGAAATTGTTGGAGGACTTAATCAAATCTGCTTTCCCTTTATTTGCATTTAGGATGAAGATATGACTCTACAAATCACTGAAAATGAGGACAATGAGGAAGATGATATGGTGGATGTGATATGGCGTCAGTTATTAACAAGTTGTCCCTGGCTTTCAGATCTTGATGAAAATGCAACAGAAGGATTAATTAAAGTCTGGAGGAAAGTTGTAGACAGAATCTTCAGTCTCTATAAACTGTCCTGCAGTGCATACTTTACTTTCCTCAAACTCAATGCTGGTCAGGTTAGTGGTCACGTTGATGTGGAAACCAAGTTACAAACTTCTCTAAATGATAATATGAACTAAACTTAATGGAGTATTTCTTTGTTTCAAGGTTCCACTTGATGAAGAAGATCCCAGACTGCATTTAAGAAATACCTCTGAGCAAAGCACTGATGATGTAATTGTGATGGCAACCCTGAGATTGCTACGATTGCTTGTGAAACATGCTGGAGAACTAAGACAGTATCTGGAGCATGGGCTAGAAACTACACCTACTGCTCCTTGGAGAGGTAAGTACATGTTAACTAGCTGTTAAAATTGATTTTGAAGCATTTTCTCTAAATGCAGAAAGCTGTTTATTACACTTTAACAGAATTTTTATTTAAGTGTGAGGAAAAGTCTGTCTTTTACTACATGATGTCATTTGAAGATGTTAAAGTCTACCATACACTCTGATTGTAGATGAGATAAGTCGCACAGATTTTGATCCCCTCCTTCCCCCACTTGAAGACACAGGAAAGAGAAAGGAGATGTGATTTGTGAAGTATTACATCATATGACCTCTCTATAAACCAGCGAGGTGGATTTTTTTCTACCTATGGTTGAGAAAGATGTGTGACTAAAGCCACATGTTTCAGAAGCAGTTGTTTGTCACTACATGGCAGGTTCTGGTTGCTCAGGGACTTTGCCTCAGAGGTTATGGAGTTAGTGTGGGAGGCAAAGAAGAGGAGGCCACCTATTGTAAAATTGCACTTTTGGACTTCTTTATAAATTTGTGAATTAGTACTTTGATTTATGCAAAAAAAATAGACACACTTTTAAAAATAAAATTCTATCTCATTTGAAGAGGAATGAAGTGAATTAGCACATTCCCTTTTCCTCGTTCTGCAGGTATTATTCCCCAGCTGTTCTCCCGCCTGAATCACCCAGAGGTGTACGTTCGTCAGAGCATTTGCAACTTACTCTGTCGAGTTGCTCAGGATTCTCCTCATCTCATCCTCTATCCTGCAATAGTGGGAACCATTTCACTGAGCAGTGAATCCCAGACTTCAGGTATGGAGAAAGGAAAGTGTTCGAATAAACTTACACTGCTATATTTTTATATACTGGATAGGATGATACGAGGTGGGGTTTTTTTTTGTTTTCTCAGGTTTGATCTTAAGAATATTTTTATTATGGGATCTCACTGACACCCTTAGTCTGACTTACCAGATTTTGCATATTTTTCTTATGCTTCACCAGTACTTAATGAGGAACTGATGCTAAATAAACTGTGGAGTGACATATCTTACTGTAGCTAATATTTTATCATCTGTTTTTAACTTAGGAAACAAGCTGCCTTCTGCCATCCCTACTTTGCTAGGTAATATTCAAGGAGAAGAACTGTTGGGTGGTGAATGTGATGGAGGGAGCACTCCAGCTTCCCAAGAAAGTAGTAAAGATGATACAAAAGCTGGATTAAATGAAGATCAAGCAATGATGCAAGATTGCTACAGCAAAATTGTGGAGAAACTCTCTGCTGCAAATCCAACAATGGTATTGCAGGTAAATAATCCAAATGTATATTACTTGGGAACTTGAACCACAAATATGTAATTAATATAAGCAATTATAGGTGTTGGCCTACTGAAAGTTTATTGTGTCTCTGTCTTTTTTCCAACTTGTTCATCTACTGAAACAAATGTGAATTTTAGTTCTTTTAAAAGGTGAATCTTGCTTTATCCAGGTTCAGATGCTTGTGGCCGAGCTGCGCAGGGTTACAGTTCTCTGGGATGAACTTTGGTTGGGAGTTCTACTGCAGCAGCACATGTACGTCCTCAGACGGATCCAGCAACTGGAAGATGAAGTCAAGAGGGTCCAAAACAACAACACCTTACGGAAGTATGAGTGTTCCGATAGTACAAGGGATAATCATAACAAATGTGTGTTCTTGGGGAAGTGTACAGTCAAGTGAATCAACAGCAGTGTTGCTCCTGAGTGCATACTATCCCAGCTGCTGCTTTCTAAGCCTGGGACCTTATTTCAGAAACATTTTATTCTACAGCCACTATTCCAGTCAAATGAGATGCAATCTGCCTGTGATCCATGTTGTGATTTCTTTAGTAATAACGTGTTAGAACCCAATGTATTATTGTGGATGATGAGATCCTATAGTTCTTGATTTCCAAGTCAGTTGAAATGAGTATAAGCAGATTGAAGGGTGTAATCTGTTTAGAGATCACTGTAAATGCAGATATTTGGAGCAAACAGAATGTCTTCATCTGCTTGTCTTCTTCATGCTTCATCAGTATTGAGCAAGTCTGTCTTTTTTCCCTCACCTGGGTTCTCCTGTGAGCAGAGTAGTGTAAAAGCAGATCCATTCACTGGGCACCTGGCTAAACTTAAGAATGCCTGTTGTATTCTGTAGTCAGGACTGACATGGAATTGGAGAACAGAATGATCTGAATGTCTCTTCTCCTTCATAGGGTGGTACATCCTCAACAAGTAGTAGTTCAAAGGTCCTTTATTAAAGGAAATCAGCTACTTAAAGTGCAGAGCTTCTAGTCAGGGTTTCTGGTGGTGAACAGTGGATTTCAAATTTTTTTTTTTTAAAGTATGGTTCAGAGGAACCCTGACTCAATGTGGAACAAAATGCTCTTCATTTTAATATGATCCTAACTGAAGACCTCATTTTAGAGAAGTAATAATTTTTATAAGTTCTTCGATGTCTCAATTGTTGTTTAATGCTGTCATTATGAGATAACTTGGGTTTATGGCATTAAGAGGAAGTTTTTGTGTGTTTTCTATAACAGAGAGGAGAAAATAGCAATCATGCGTGAAAAGCACACAGCTCTGATGAAGCCCATCGTGTTTGCTTTGGAACACGTGAGGAGCATCACTGCAGCTCCTGCAGAAACTCCTCATGAGAAATGGTTTCAGGATAACTATGGAGATGCAATTGAGAATGCACTAGAGAAACTTAAGAATCCTTTGAATCCTGCTAAACCTGGAAGCAGTTGGCTCCCATTTAAAGAGGTATTACATGCAAGAGGAAGAGTACAATGTCGGGACACTTGCTGTACCATGTGCTTGATCCTCTTCTTCTCTTGCTGTTCTCTTAGCATACCAAAATTGTGGCCTGAAGCTGTCTTCTCAGCAGTCAGCACAGGCAAACTGGACACTAAAGTACCATTATTTTTGCCTCTAGCCAGTCCTATTGATTGTTTGTTATTGCATTTCTACCCATTGAAATTACATTTTTCAAATCATGCATCTTTTGCTGTCTGGGATGCTGCCAGCTTTGGGAGCAGAGGGCTTTATTTCTTTTAAATACTGTCTTTCTGAAACTCTGGTATTTGAGTTTAGTTGATATAAATTTTAACAAGTTAATTCTGTTTATTTAAGCATAACAGTCCTTGGGCTGTGCAGCAGCCTTCAAACGATCAGCCCTTCCCAGAGGTCCTTTGTCAGTTGTGTCATCTTCTCTTTATTCATGGGTCTGAAGAGAAACAAAATATTCACTTGTCTATCCAGAGCCAGCCTGGCGTTTTTAAAACCTTACTAGGCAGAGCAGAGGCTTTACATGCAAATAGACCTTTTTTCCTTGTACTTCCTCTTCTCCTTTGCAGAACAAGCAAGCATTCAGATCTATAAACAGGAGGCTGTCAAATGCTGCTGCCTTTAACTACAGCTCAGATATTTATAAATACAGGAGCAAACCTCTTGAGGAGCATGATTTGTTGTGACTTTGGTTCTTATCACTGCACAGAGTATATTTACTGCATAAGAGGATGTTGTTTAGTTTTTGTAATCTTCGTCCTAAACTGTATCTGGTTTAGCAGCATGGCAAGGGTGTAAGGGAGTTTAGGAAAAGTCTTTGTTTTCTGGAAGATGACCAGCATTAAGTTCAGTTTGATGGTGTTTTTGTTCCTACTGCTAACTGTTAGGGTGAACGTCAACTAAAAGAAAAAAATTTCTTTGGAATAGGTGATGCTGAGTTTGCAGCAAAGAGCACAGAAACGGGCCAGTTACCTCTTACGGCTTGAAGAAATCAGTCCTTGGTTGGCTGCCATGATGAACACTGAAATAGCCCTCCCTGGAGAGGTGTCCACCAGGGACACAGTCACCATCCACAGTGTGGGCAGCACCATCACCATCCTGCCCACCAAAACCAAACCTAAAAAGCTGCTTTTCCTGGGTTCAGATGGGAAGAACTATCCCTACCTGTTCAAAGGTAAGTAATAGAATTTTTCTCATACCAGGTACTGTCCCTTGTTATAAATTAGACTGTATTAAAGTTAGGAAGATTGCATGGTGCAACACTGGTTTTATTTGCCTGAATGATACAGAGGGGGGCGAAGCATTTTCTCTCTCTCTCTCTTCCCTACCTCCCACTAACCTTTCAAGGAATTTTGCCTTGTCAAACTGTAAGTCAAATCCATTTCATCAAGGCTTTCATCAGAAGCAATGCTCTGCCTGCATATTGAAAGGATTAGCTGGATGCAATTTTCCCTAAGCAAAGAAGCTTTATGTAGCCCCTAAAAGAGAACTTTAGAGATTTCTTGTTTTCCCTGCAAGGGAAAGGCCTATTTGTTATGTTGTAACTACTGTGTGTACTGCTCACACAGCAAGCTGGCATAAACTGGTAGGTAAATGCTGTGTAAACACTTTGGTTTAGGCCAAACCACTCATCCTTAATCTACATATTATAAAGTTATTCATCGTCTGAAATGTAGTAGGTTTAAAAAAAGGCTAAATTTCCGGCTTTAGGAGAATTTTTTTCATCTAGAAGCTAAGTTTTAAACAAACTTATTGCAGGTTTGGAAGATTTGCATCTAGATGAGAGAATCATGCAGTTCTTATCCATTGTGAACACCATGTTTGCCACGATCAACCGGCAAGAGACGCCGCGGTTCCACGCCAGGCACTACTCGGTGACACCTCTGGGGACAAGGTCAGGCCTCATCCAGTGGGTGGATGGAGCCACACCCTTGTTTGGGCTTTACAAGCGCTGGCAGCAGAGGGAAGCTGCTTTGCAGGCACAAAAGGTAACGGCTCAGTTCTGTGCTGAGTAGAGCAAGGCAGAGGAGAAATGCTGATTTTGATTTGCTGTGTAATTCTAAGTCGTGCAGTCTTACAAGGATCGTGTTTTGTTCATGGTAATGCAGGAAGGTTCTGTGTATTTGTGTATCGTGGGATTTCACCAGAAGTCAATAAATTTGCATCTTTGTTATTTATATATAATTACAGTGTGAAACATAAAAGTGCTGTTCCGGCATAATTTAAGAGAGCTAGTTTTTACAAATAGAATTAACCTTGGTTGAAATGATTTTAGTTCCATATCTTGTTCATTCATTCTCATTTCATTCTGAATACAGGTTTTGCAGTTACATTTATTAGACCTCCTTTGAGAGTAGACTTAGACCAAAACCAATATGTTTTCAGTTTATTTAGACCTTAACTACTGAACTTTGAAAGCAATCTCTGAGCTCTAGAAGGTCATGTTCAGTTGAGACATTGATTTCATATTTCATTCTCCCCAAAACTGAATTTGAAATATTCTGTGCTAATACATGAACTACCATTTATATCTCTGCTAGGCTCAGGACTCCTACCAGACCCCTCAGAACCCTGGAATAGTTCCTAGGCCCAGTGAACTTTACTACAGTAAAATTGGACCTGCTTTGAAGGCAGTCGGGCTTAGTCTCGACGTGTCGCGTCGTGACTGGCCCTTGAATGTCATGAGGGCTGTTCTGGAAGAACTGATGGAAGCAACTCCCCCGAATCTCCTCGCTAAGGAGCTCTGGTCATCATGTACCACACCAGATGAGTGGTGGAGAGTTACACAGGTGAGTTATAACAACTGTGTTTTACAGAGTAGAGGCTGTGGTTTTAGTGGGATGAGGGGCAGAAAATGCCTGAGGTGTGGTACTTGTGAGTTTGGCAAGCTAGTACTGCTGTGAGTTTGATGAAATGTTGGCAGTTGTGCCATCTGGAATTAAAACATGGGTGTAGACCAGATAAGCCTACGTTATACTAGAATTATCAGCCTAAAGAGTAAAAACTCTTGTAAGATACCATCAAACAACAAATAGAAAACTGCTTGGAAAAAGTTGGGCTTGATTTGTTTTACACTTACACTTAAAATAATGTTTTAAGATGGTAGTCAGTCCAATGTGTTGGCAGAGGATTCCCACAAATAATTTTTTCCTGAAACTCTCTTTTAAGTCTTATGCAAGATCCACTGCAGTTATGTCCATGGTTGGCTACATCATTGGTCTTGGAGACAGACATCTGGATAATGTTCTTATAGATATGACTACAGGAGAAGTTGTCCACATAGATTATAATGTTTGCTTTGAAAAAGGTAATTTAAAAAATGCTCTATGTTATTCAAATAAAAGGTTTTCTTTCTTGGTGATTAAAAGAAACAACTTAATTTTTTATCTTAAAGGGAAGAGCCTTAGGGTCCCAGAGAAGGTTCCGTTCCGGATGACACACAACATTGAAACAGCGCTGGGAGTGACAGGAGTGGAGGGGGTGTTCAGGCTTTCTTGTGAACAGGTATGGTAGGAGAGTTGAAAACAGAGGGCCATCACTGGCCAAATAATGTTTTATAGAGCCTTTGCCTTTCTCTTGTGATTTTAATTGGACTTACTTAGCTATATCCTATGGTAGGTATTTAAGAAACATGAGATTGTCTGATAAGTGCAAATGCAAGTAGTGGTACAACTAGAATTTAGGGTGAAACGGGGATTTCTAGTTGTAGATTAAAATGTTATGTTTTTCCTGGATTTTTTTTTTTGAGATGTTTTGCCTGCCCTTTTCCTTTAGGACTCATGCTGTGTAAACACGACAGATATGTTTTTAAAAAGAAAAATTTTCCTCCTTAAGTGTCTGCAGCTTGTGCATAGAGTTTGTGTGAAAGGCTAGCTCTTCCTACAAGCTTAGCTGCATTTGTACCCCCTGTGGTGTTCTTCCTATCTCTGTAGTAGTTAGGGATGCATTATGGATTTCTGTACCTACTCAAGTAGAGTGTTTTGCATCTAAGTTTCCACTATTCTGCAAGGATAACACAGAATCAGAATGAGTCTGTTGAAAATATCGTGCAGGTCCTTCATATTATGCGGCGTGGGAGAGAGACTTTGCTTACACTGCTGGAAGCTTTTGTTTATGATCCACTGGTGGACTGGACAGCTGGAGGCGAGGCAGGGTTTGCTGGGGCTGTCTATGGTGGTGGTGGCCAGCAGGCTGAAAACAAACAGAGCAAAAGGGAAATGGAAAGGGATATTACACGGAGTCTCTTTTCCTCGAGGGTGGCCGAGATAAAGGTGAGTTTACTCCAGTAATTTTCTATTTTTAAACCAAAGTAGGCTCTGTGCTATCATTTTATTTACTTTTTGGGAATGGGGGAAGATATGATCATGTATCAGCAGCAGTTCATGAGTTTAATTGTGATAAATGAGTTTGTAGGGGGGAAGTGTTTATATTGAACGTGCAAGTAGTTAATTTTCTGTTTCTGCATGCTTAATTCTAAAATACATTTTAGTGCTTTGCCTGAATCTGGGCTAGGAGAATAAAAATAGAGGTTTAGAGAGCAGTTTAAATAAAGAATGTAAAGATTTGGCAATTGAAGCACTGGAAGCAGTGCTAGGTGAATGGCATGGTTGAAGGGTTATGTTCTGCCATATCTTAGTTTATCTTGCCAGTTTGATTTAGTGCAGTTCAATAACACAATCTGTGTCTTGATTGCAGGTTAACTGGTTTAAGAACAGAGATGAAATGCTTGCTGTGCTGCCAAAACTGGACAGTAGTTTAGAAGAGTACCTGAACCTGCAGGAGCAATTAACAGATGTAGAAAAATTGCAAGGAAAACTACTGGAAGAGATAGAATTTCTGGAAGGTGCAGAAGGAGTGGATCATCCCTCCCACACACTTCAGCACAGGTACAGAGGAGCCAGGAATTCTGTCAGAAGTCTCACAGTTCAGTACAGATGATGTTTTAGCAATGTACTTAAGGGTTAAATGTTAGAAATCTGTATATGAGTGAATAGCTGGGTAAAAGCTATTCTTGCAGTAAGCAGGTCACTCCTTGTACAGAAGAACTACTGAAACCTTTTCCTGCTGAATAATCTTATTTGTGTCCTGCACCTCATACTCCATCAGTACCTGTGCTAGTCCAAGTTCCACACCTGACCCTCAAGGCAAGAGAGGGAATGTTCTGAATGTGGTGTCCCATCATAATTATCCACATAAGGGAGCTATTGATAAATAGTGCAAAAATCTTTTCTTCTAAGTTTCTAATTCTTTAAGTTACTTCTGGAGGTTATTTGAAATTAATCAAGTATTTCACAATTGCATGAATAGGCACAGGCATTAATTATTTTGTAGGAAAACAGAATTAATTAATAATGCAACATTGTTAGTTTTTTGTGTAATTGGTGAGAGCATGTTCATTTCCTGGTTAACAGTTGTTTTGTTCAGTCTCGTTCTATATTCTGTAGTGTTAAGTATTTTCTTTCTTGTAGTACTTACTTGATTCTGTGGCTTCAATAATTCAGGTATTCTGAGCATACACAGTTGCAGTCTCAACAGAGAGCTGTCCAGGAAGCCATCCAGGTGAAGCTGAATGAGTTTGAGCAGTGGATAACCCATTACCAAACTGCCTTCAGTAATTTAGAGGCAACGCAACTTGCAAGTCTGCTCCAAGAAATTAGCACACAAATGGACCTAGGTACAAAACAGTATTTCTGGGGGTGGTTTTAATGGTTCAAAAATAACTTGAGTTTAATATCAGGAGGCATTATGAGTATCCTCTAACTTAAAGGCAGTGATCTGTATGTAATAAATGAGAAGAAAGGGGTTTCTTCAAAGGGTAATTTAGAGCACTTCAAGGTTTCAGTGCCAACCTTCTCTCAAGGAACTTGTCTGTCTTATCCTACCTGGGCATGAGATTCTCTTAACCTTGTACTCAAAATTCTTGATATGAATTCTCTGTGCTTCCTTTATCACAAGAAAAACCCCATATTTTTGAAAAGGTGTTAATGCTCAATATTGGTATGGTATAAAACATGTTTTCGGACACATCTTTATTTTTAACCTTCTTTCTTAAAAGGTCCTCCAAGTTATGTCCCAGCAACAGCATTTCTGCAAAATGCAGGCCAGGCACATCTAATCAGTCAGTGTGAACAACTGGAAGGAGAGGTTGGTGCTCTTCTGCAGCAGAGAAGGTCTGTGTTACGTGGTTGCTTGGAGCAATTGCACAACTACGCAACAGTAGCTCTGCAGTATCCAAAAGCCGTGTTTCAGAAGCACCGAATAGAGCAGTGGAAAACCTGGATGGAAGAACTCATTTGTAACATGACAATAGAGCGTTGTCAGGATGTCTTTAGGAAGTAAGTTGACAGAGTAATGACTTGTTCAAAGAATGTAATTTTCAAGCTACTACCCTGATTTTATTATTAAAATAAATACTTTGGCAAGGATCTATCTAATCGTAAAGCAAACCAAGATTAAGTTGTTATTCTAGAAATTAGGAGTAAATCTGAAAAACTGCTTTAAAATACCATCCCAGAGTTTGATCTGTGTACTTCAGCATGAAAATCAAGTAATGAACAAATGGAGGATTCACCTTTGTGGCTTCAGGGTAGTGATATTTTGGGTTTTAGAAACTTACAGTACTTAAAAAGCAAGAATGGAAGATTTTTTTTTTTTTTAAATCTAGTAGATTTTCAAGCAGTTCCTGGTTTTTTTTTGTCTAAGGTCAAGCTGTTTCAACATTATGGCTTGACTTACAAGATCTAGAATATATTTGAGCATTTCCTCTGAAATCTTTCTTTTTATCTTCTATTCATTCTTTGCTTCAAGCACAGTTACGTCCTTGCAAATAGGTGTGGAATATGGTGCATTTTAGCACCTTATAAAACCATTGCTAGGGCAGGCATCGACCTCTTGTGGCATTTAGAGTTCAGAAGGAGTAGGCGATGTAGAACATCCAAACACGGAGTTGTTTTTCCTACCTACAGAGCAGAGTGCAATTTCTTACCACCGAGGGGAGGGGAGATTGATGCAATATCCTTGTGCTTTGCAGGTATGAAATGCAGTACGCTCCTCAGCCGCCCCCCAGCACCTGCCAGTTCATCACGGCCACGGAGATGACGCTGCAGCGCTACGCGGCCGACATCAACAGCCGCCTGATCCGGCAGGTGGAGCGGCTGAAGCAGGAGGCGGTCACCGTGCCCGTGTGCGAGGAGCAGCTCAAGGAGATCGAGCGCTGCATCAAAGTCTTCCTGCACGAGAACGGCGAGGAGGGCTCGCTGAGCTTGGCCAGCGTCATCATCTCCGCCCTCTGCACGCTGACCAGGTGAGCTCCCTCCCGGGAGATTTCCTGTTGGAGACCACGGGAATGTGCAGGGATGTGATTCCGTGAGGAGGGCGGCTCTAAGCGTCTCCGTTCGTCTAGGCGGAACCTGATGATGGAAGGTGCAGCGTCCAGTGCCGGAGAGCAGCTGGTTGATTTGACGTCCAGGGATGGAGCCTGGTTCCTGGAGGAGCTTTGCAGCATGAGTGGCAATGTCACGTGCCTCGTGCAGCTGCTGAAGCAGTGTCATCTTGTACCCCAGGACTTGGATATTCCGAACCCCATGGAAGCATCAGAAGCTGTTCACTTAGCCAATGGAGTATATATCTCACTTCAGGTGATGCTTTTATGTTGCTTTTGCCCCCATCCTTCAAGGCTTCAGCGAAGTTGTTCTTAATGATGGGCTAAACATTTATGATGCTGCTGAGATTTTTTCTTAAGTCTTGCCCCTGATTGCTGTATCTAATTGAGCTGAACAGGCATTTTTCTTCTGTAATTTACATTTTTATTGGTTGAAAGAAACCATTTTGATCCATACATGACAAATTGTAAAAACTGCTGTCAAGTAACCGTGAGGAAGAGGTTGGTGTCAGCTTTATAGACACACCAGCTTCATGTCTCCTTTTCATTTTTCTATTCTGTTGCTGGCAGTCCAGAACAACTTCCAAAATATTCAAACTGTGTTCTGTTCTTTGCTCCTACTAAACTTTACTTATTTTCACCTGAATCAAATGGTTTCAAATAAACTCAGGAAACCTGTTGTACAGGCCCCCGTCTCCAATATTGGGAAGGAGAAAAATGTATTTATAATTTTGCGGTTCAGAAATGTTTCCACATTAATGAACAAACAAAAAACCCATGAAGGGCAGTCTGAGTGAAATATCTGCTGAAGACTGATGTGCTTTGTAAACTGTGGCTGGATAAATAGATTTTTGAGGCTTTTGGTTCCATTGTATTGTATTTGAGAAATATTTTCCTGTCAAGCTGCATAAGTGCATTTGGATGTTCATTTTATTTTTTTCCCTCTTTGAAGTTGCAACATTTCAGAACTGTTTCAGAAATGTGCATGGCAGGAGTTTCACTGCATTGCAGTGGGAGTCTCACCCACACATTGTTGTCCTTCCTGTGAACTCTTAGATAAGATGTACTCACTGAGCTCACTGTGCACTGGGCAGTCAAGATAACCAGTCTTCTTGGTGTGTTTCATCTCCTTTTGGAGACTGGTTCTTCCTGTAGCTGCCTTTAGCCCTCTGCCCCATTTTGCTCTGTGCCACTTAAGGTACTGTTTTTCTTCCCTGCATTGATTTTTGTGGCAAAATTATCACTACTTGGCAAGTTTTTCTACTTTTTCTTTGTCTAGGCCAATCAGTTTAGCAAATCATAAATTCAGTAAATAATTCAATTTGCTCGTAGTTATGTAATGGAAAAAAGAAAGCCTGACATTGATGAGACCAATTCACAAATGATGAACTCTGCCCCCCAGCTTCTGCTGAGGATGGCTGTCAGATATTGCTGCTCTGGAGGTGGTTGTTGCTACATTGCTGCAGATGTCAAACCTTTGGCTTAGTACAGGTTTTAATGTATTGCTGACTTCCTCAAAGTTAGTCAAAGAGTAGACTTTTGACTCTTGGCTGTCCACCATCATGTTATATTTTAGATAATGTCTGCTGTATGGTGGTGTAGTACTAAAATGACAAAAGATGTTGCACGTGATACTTTCTGAGAGGGAAAATTTCTTACTTTTTCATACTTACTTCCCAACAGGAATTGAACTCCAACTTCCGACAGATCATTTTCCCTGAAGCACTTAGGTGCTTAATGAAAGGGGAGTATACTTTAGAAAGTATGCTCCATGAATTGGATAATCTTATAGAGCAAACTACTGATGGAGTCCCTTTGCAAACGTTGGTTGAATCTCTTCAAGCCTACTTACGAAATGCTGCTATGGGTATAGAGGAGGAGACACACACTCATTACATTGATGTTGCAAGGTAAACCACCTTTTTTGCAGTTTAGGTCTGAGAGAGTGAAGACTGAAGAACATCAGTTTGTCTAAAATTATTTTTTATTTGGTATACAGACTTTACTTGCTGGAAAGTGCCTTAAGCAGGATCTAAAGTGTGTGCTGAAGTTTCCTCTCTGCGTGTTTGTGTGTTTACCCACAGGCATACACAGAAATATGGAGCTGTGGCAATTTACACTTGCACCTGCTGAAAGCTGACTTTTGGTAGTCAAAATACTTCTTCCAAAATACGTAGTTGTGATTTTGTATTTGAAGTTAAAGTATGCTAAAAATAGGAATTAGTTCATTAATTTGTGGGAGGAACCTGTGAAAAGGAGAGCTTGTAACCATGGCACTCCTCCTCAGGAGGTTTGATGAGCAGCTTTTGCTTAATGAGTCAGTGACTTGATTAAAAAGCAAAATGAGACAAAACATGGAGCCAACAGAAAGACTTGTGGATCTTGTCATGTGGGACAGTACATTTCTGGGTAGGTGCTTGGTACACAACAAAATGATTCAAAATCTTCAAGTGGTGTTTCTCTTGATCCAGTTGTGGTGACTCCATTAGTGGTACAGTGAATCTGTGGAATCAGACAGTTCAAGAAAATTCTGTTTATTGTAGGCTAAGTGAAACCATGTAAATTTTCTTTCTTTTTTTCCTTTTAAGAGTACTTCATGCTCAGTATGGTGAACTGATTCAGCCAAGAAATGGTTCGGTTGATGAAACTCCCAAAATGTCAGCTGGTCAGATGCTTTTGGTAGCTTTTGATGGAATGTTTGCTCAGGTGGAAACTGCATTTGGTTTATTGATTGAAAAGGTATGGATTTGTTCTTTCTGGAGTACTGCTTGAGTTGGAATTAGGAAACCTTTAAAAACACCAGACTAATTAATTTCCTTTCTGTTGCTCAGCTAAACAAGATGGAGATACCTCTTGCTTGGCGTAAGATTGACATAATTAGGGAAGCCCGCAGCACCCAAGTTAACTTCTTTGATGATGACAACAATCGGCAAGTTCTGGAGGAAATTTTCTTTTTGAAGAGACTGCAAACAATTAAAGAATTTTTCAGGCTCTGTGGTACCTTTTCTAAGACACTGTCAGGTAAATAAATGTTATCAAATATTCAGTATGCCTTTATCCACTTCTTACCCTGTTCAGAAGAACATAAAATGGTCCCTTTGCTGTAACTTACCCTTGATATGTGGTAAGGAAGCAGAAACTAAAAATGAATTCCTGTGCTTTTGCTGTTTTTTTTAAGTCAGGTATTATTCATCTGGATGCTTCAAATGTTCTGTTTATAACAAAAATACTATTTCTTTCCCTTAAAAAGGAATCAGTTCACTTGAAGACCAGAATGCAGTAAATGGACCTGTTCAAATTGTCAATGTGAAAGCCCTTTACAGGAACTCTTGTTTTAGTGAAGATCAAATGGCCAAGCCAATTAAAGCTTTTACAGCAGACTTTGTGAGGCAGCTTTTAATTGGCCTTCCCAATCAAGCTTTGGGACTGACCTTGTGCAGTTTCATCAGCGCTCTGGGTGTCGACATCATTGCTCAGGTAGAGGCTAAAGACTTTGGAGCAGAGAGCAAAGTTTCTGTGGATGACCTGTGCAAGAAAGCCGTGGAGCACAACATCCAGATTGGCAAGTTCTCCCAGCTGGTGATGAACAGGGCCACAGTCCTGGCCAGTTCCTACGACACGGCCTGGAAGAAGCACGACCTGGTGCGCAGACTGGAAACCAGCATCTCCTCGTGCAAGACCAGCCTGCAGAGAGTGCAGCTGCACATTGCCATGTTCCAGGTGAGAGCCCAGCACAGGCTGGGGCTGGGAAAAATGAGTGTGAGTTACAGTGTCTGAGCACCACAAACATGATGTTTTTTGTTAAATAAGTTCTGAGGTCTCTTAGTAGACTTTATAAGGGCTTTTGGTTTTAATTATGCTGTAAATATATAAGGAGCAGTGTTGTTGCTAGCTTTTTTTGAAGATTGCCTGCTTTACAAGAAACACATTCTGCAACGTATACGTTTTTTTGAATCAATACATGTCATTTTTTTCAACAGCCATTAAGTTGTTTTTTAGAAAATACATCATTCACTGGTTTTCTTACCAGCAGTGCTGTCCTGTTCTCCCCCTTTTTGTCAAACAGATTATGACTTTAAGGGAGGGAGGAGGTGGCTTAGAACAGAGAGTATGCTGAATGTCATTTGTATCTTTTCTTTGAAGTTTTAATGCATTGACTGTCTCCTTGCTCCACTCTTTGCCTCATTAAAAATATAAATAGCAGCAGTATCAGTCCTGAAAAATGCTCTTCTGAGGCTTTATATAAATGCTATTGTGTACCTTTACACAGGTATCCAGATGTCTTGTACTGTCAGTGATCTTTATTTTATAGTGATTTTATAGTGACAAGGCTTTCTCCAGGTCAGTTAAGAAACCATTTCATAGACTGGTAAGCAAGGTTGTCTTGGTTTTAATGTATACAAGTGAATTGTTTCTGAATATTGATGGCTTTTCCTTTAGATCAAAAAAAAAAGTGTGTAAATCACTTCTAGTAAGTTAATGGACTGATTAGTGGTATAAACATCCAAGCTAGCAAAACAGAATTTGCAACTACTTGTATAATTTAATGCTCTCAAATGATTTAGAACTTTTGAGCTGTGCTGGTGCTGTCTGACACACAGCCCTTTTAAGTGCCCTTACTTATAAGGGGTACCAGAGCACTGGAATTGCTGTTGGTGATGCAAAATATTTTGTGCTGAGCAATATTGATAATCAAGTGTTGCTGTTACTTTCTTAAAGTGGCAGCATGAAGATCTCCTCATCAGTCGCCCCCAGGCTATTTCTGTCACTCCTCCACCTCGTTCAGCAATTTTAGCCAGCATGAAAAAGAAACTTCACACACTCAGTCAGATTGAAGCTTCCATTGCAACAGTCCAGGTATGACTGTTTTGGGGAGGTTTTGCCAGCATCACACTGAAATGTGACTTAGACAAGCTGCAAAACCATCTTCCATCTTCAAATGACGTTCTCTGGCTTGCTGTCCTACACAAATGTGGGGGTATTGTCATTGACCTCTTTCAGTCTGTCTGATGGGTACTGTTACATTGTTTGATTCTGCTGTCTCATCCAGAATGTTCTCTTTGGAATAGCAGTAAATCTCTTTGAAGAAAAACACAAATCTGTGAAAGTACCTTTCTTTCTGAAGGCTGGTAATGCTCCCTTTCTTTGTCTGCCTTAGATCATCCTTACTATCATTTTTGCTAGCTAAAGGTCAGAAGTTCCCTTTGTAGAAATGGGCAAAATATTTCTTCTGTGTGTTAAGGTTTGTGTGCTGTGGCTTTGCTCAGTATTATAGATTTATTTCTTTGGTGCCAGTGATATAGAATGTTTGTTTATTAAATACTGCTTAGCTTCTTGAATTTTAATTTCTTTTTTTAGTTGTGAAGGTACTGTTTATAAAAAATTACTGAATTATTTGCAAAATAATGGAAGGACTCCTATGATGTTATATAATTCTAAGTCTAGAAATCTGATTACTTTTGCCTTTTTTTGGTGAGTTAAAATCTAGACATGTAGACTTTCTATAACAATCAAATTCAGTTGTGATGTGTACTGGAAATAAACTTTAAACAGCATAAACTAACATTTGTCAGTTGTGAATGCCACAGTATTTTACATATATGGGCATGAGAGAGTGTCTGCATGCATTATATATGGATGATTTATTTAAAGTCAGTCTATGAATTATCTGTATGGGATTTTTTTCTTCCCCAATGCAGGAGAAACTAGCAGCACTTGAAGCAAGTATTGAGCAACGTTTAAAATGGGCAGGAGGTGCTAATCCTGCACTGGCCCCAGTCTTGCAAGATTTTGATGCCACTATTGCTGAAAGAAGAAACCTTGTACTGAAAGAAAGTCAAAGAGCAAGTCAGGTACTACAGATAAGTCCAGTACTCTTGACTCATGAGTGTGTTCACTCTTTATTTCCTACTAGAGATTTATGTTGAAGATACTTTTCTGCTCTGCATCTAAAGAGCAAACTTACATAACCAAATACTTCTGGGAACCCCACTTGAAAGCAATAGGAATAATCTTTGTGAGAATTGCTGCAGGGTAGGATGACCCTGGGATGATACTGCTACTGTAACAAAGCAGGATCTGTGTGTTTAAAATTCTCACTTCAAAGCACATGAAAAAAAACACTGTTTGTCTAATAGGCAGCTGAAGTGCAATAATTTCTCTCACTCTTGCTTTGATTTTTCAGGTCACTTTCCTTTGCAGTAACATCATTCATTTTGAAAGTTTACGTACGAGAACAGCAGAAGCCCTCAATCTTGATGCTGCATTGTTTGAACTCCTCAAACGCTGTCAACAAATGTGCTCCTTTGCCTCCCAGTTCAACAGCTCCGTGTCTGACCTGGAGCTTCGCCTGCTGCAGAGAGTGGTAAGCACAGGGCAAAGCAAAACCTTTCAGAATCACTGCAGGCACTTCTCAGTTTTGTCTTCCATTCTCAGGGTTGTGTATATCTTCAGATGGAGTGTGGCTACAGATTTTTATGCTGTCAGTTAAACACTTGGCAATGCTGCCTGCACAGCATGTGAATCTTATCTCTGGGTACAGATAAAGAAATGTTTCTGTTATTTTTAGGGCACTGGTCTCGAACATCCTATTGGCAGCTCTGAATGGCTTCACTCAGCTCACAAGCAGTTGACCCAGGAGATATCTACACAGAGAACAGTACAAACAGAAAGAGAACAGCAAATAGAAACAGTTTGTGAAACAATTCAGAATCTGGTGGATAGTATTAAGACTGTGCTCACGGGTCATAACAGGCAGCTTGGAGATGTCAAACATCTACTGAAGGCTATGGCAAAGGTATGCCTGAAACATCCTTAAATTTATTTCTCAAACCCATGTCAGTACAGTTTAAGAAAGATGACACTTGTAGCTTTGTGCTTTCTAAAGTATCTAGAACAGCAAAATATTTGTGCATGTGGAGTTCAAGGCATAAAGTTCATGTTTAGAATTCATAAAACTTTCTAGCATTATCTTTAGCAGGCTTTGGTTGGACTGAACCTTTTCTCTCTCAGCAGCTGAAACATTGTGTTTATAAATACTTCTGGTTCTTAATCTGTAAAAATTTTTATAATTTTAAAAATTATTTTTTCACACATAACTACTGAAAATTGTAGTTATTTGTAATCAAATGACAAACTGAAGGGCTGAAAGGGCTGAGAAGTGCTCCACTTTATTCTCTTAGCCAAAATATAGCAGTTGACCTTTTTGCACATCTTGGTTACAGGATGAAGAAGCAGCTTTGGCAGATGGTGAAGATGTTCCCTATGAGAACAGTGTTAGGCAGTTCCTGGGTGAATATAAATCGTGGCAAGATAATATTCAGACAGTTCTGTTTACATTAGTTCAGGTTATGGGTCAAGTCCGCAGTCAGGAACATGTTGAAATGCTGCAGGAAATAACTCCCACCTTGAAAGAACTTAAAACACAGAGCCAAAGGTAAGAGTTTCCTTGTCTCAGGTGAGAAAAGGCATTTTGCATACCTGCTTTCATGTAGCAGGAACACATCATGCGGCACATATTTGATGATTTTCTTAGAAGTGAGAAATCTTCTTGCAAAACTCTAATTAATTTAATTTGTGGGTTTTCAGTAAGTCAAGTAGTTGCATGAGTATTTATCAACTCCATTATGTTTCCCAGTGTCTACAATAATCTGGTGGGGTTTGCATCACCCTTAGTCACGGATACAGCAAATGAATGCTCCAGCCCAACTTCAGCTGCTACATATCAGCCAACCTTTGCTGCAGGTAATACTTGCAAAAGTACAAACATGAAACCACCAGGAATTGATATTAGAGAGAGCATCATAGCTCTTACTGAACTTTGAAATGCAGACAATTTGCTTAATATAAATAAGTTCTTAGCAGTGGAATAAAACTTTTTGTTGATGAAGTGAAAGAAATTAGAAAATGGAAAGATTGAAAACCAAGGCAGAAGTTAAAATGCAAATTTAAAATGCATTTGTTCTGAAAAACTGATAGGTCTATTTGATATGCATTTAATTGTGTTTTTTCTTGCCTCTATAATATGCTATTATTTTGAAGACTTTAAGCACTTTTAAACTTTCTCTACAGCTGTACGGAGCAATACAGGGCAGAAAACTCAGCCAGAGGTGATGTCACAGAATGCAAGAAAGTTAATTCAGAAAAATCTTGCAACATCAGCAGATACTCCTCCAAACACAGTCCCAGGAACTGGCAAAAGTGTTGCTTGTAGTCCCAAAAAGACAGCCAGGGACCCTAAAACAGGAAAAGGTAAATACAAACCTTAAGAAAACCAACAACCCTACCACTCGGCAAAAAACACCTCAGTGGGTTTCTGTGCAGGAATGTCAAGTTGCATTAACTTTATTTTGTCCCTGTAGCTGTGCAGGAGAGGAATTCCTACGCAGTTAGCGTGTGGAAGCGGGTCAAAGCCAAGTTAGAGGGCCGAGATGTGGATCCCAACAGGAGAATGTCTGTGGCTGAACAGGTGAGTTAAAAATCAAGTTCCAGTATTGGTCCTTGCCTTAAATACATGCTAATTAGCAGGTGTGGATGCTGATGTGTGCCTTCAGGGCTGAAGTCCTTTTGTGATTGGGGCTTGCTTTGGGGGTGGAAGCTGTTGCTGTGCAAATCAAGGTTGCTGCTGCCTTGTATTGCTGCATGCTTGTTTGTTTGTATACTTTTGTTTTTCATATGGGAGGTTTATGTAAACCCATGAATTAGATAAAACTGCTTGTCTGTCTGTCTGTAAGCTAACATTTCTTCCACAGCTGCTGATAGGCAGGGAAAACAGGAGATCTGTACAGCTGCCCAAGGGACAGAACTTCTCTGTGTTCACTAACATAACACAGCCACTCCTGTCTCTGGGCAGCAGAGTCAGGAGACACAGTTGTCCACATCTATTTGAGAATGGTGTGGCTACTTTCAAGATAGGGGCTGTGAATGAGATGATACGTGATCTCTTTTTGCAGTACAGCTTCCTGTTTCTTACGTGGACTGCACAAAGTTATGTCTGCAGTTACTTACGGTTTTTTCTCAGTGACATACTTACAGGTGACGTTCGACAGTAAATTCTAAGATCACTTAAACACTTTCAAAATTCTAGCTTATTTTTAATTCCTTGTTTGACCTTTTTAATAGGTTGACTTTGTGATTAAGGAAGCAACTAATCTAGATAACTTGGCTCAGCTGTATGAAGGTTGGACTGCCTGGGTATGAGTAGGGAGACAGCAGCTCGGTCTGGTTCAGCGAGGTCAGACATCCACCAGAATCAACTCGGCCTCAGGCATCCGTAGCCGCACCACAGTCGGTGGTGATGCATACTGGGGCTTAATCTGAGGAAACCTAGGAAATCTCGGTGCACTGGGAAGTGATCCTGCAGGATAGCTGCACTCAGGGATACGCTAAACACAATGGTCTGCAACCCCCACGGTCAAGGGTGAACGCTCACCGCTTGAGCAACACGGTTTGTCTTTCTGCTACGGAAGAACTGCAAACGTGTCTGGGGGTCAGCTGCAGAAAGAAATCAGGATGCTACAAACCGCAGAGTGATTTGGAACTCAATTCCACCTGACCCTGTGAACAATTCAGGAAACACCGAACCCTGTTCAAAGAAAAAACAGAAAAATGGGGCCGTGAAGAAATCACAGCAAGGGCAGATTTGATGCATTCAGATTCTTGTTCCTCTTGTTACGTGGCAGCAGTGCTGGTTGAGTTGACCAGTTAGTACGGGAAAAGGCTACAAAATGTAAACTTCAGAAATGGACTGAAAGCAAAGAGCTGTACATCAGATACACGCTGCATTGGAAGAACTTCTGAGATAGAAGAAGAAGCCTTTGTTCTCTTCTCCCTTTCCTCTTCCTTTCACTCCTCCCTCCCAGCCTCTCCTTGCATACACCCCTCTTGGCTTATTCTTGTAGGTTAGGCGTACTTCCAATATACTTTTTATTTCAATCCTTCTACTTCACAGTTTAGTCAAATTAACAACTTAAATTCTGTTCGGTAAACAATTTTTCCAAAAGCACTGAAAATATAGAACATCAATGATTACTTATGAGTTGGATGGTCAAACACAAAATGTGATTTTGGTTATTTTAAAGTCATTTTTGTGATTCTATTATGTACAGTTTCTCAAAATTGTCACTGTGCATTTAAAAGTAATGATTCCTACAGGCATTTGATTTAATGTGCACTTCCCTCTGCTTGCAGTGTACACTTTTTTGTAATTCAAATTGTCCCTCCAATCTCATTCTACTGTGATTGCTGTAGTTTCTTTCGTAAGACGTAGCTAATCCAATGTAATCTTTACCTTTTTAAAAACCAGGATAGAGTATCTAGTAGAGTTTTACATTGTTGATGACAGAAAAACAATAAAGTGATGTTCTGGTGGAGGTAGAGTGATATGCTTTTTACTTCATTTTCCTAATCCTTTATTTCACACTTGTAAATTCTAGTGCTTCACTTCACAGGGGTATAGGTATAATCCAAGAAATGAAGGACTCTCAAATTTTTGTTCAGCTAGATCTGTAAAGATTTCTGCAAAGTAGTTTTCCTTTGCCATATTTCTTCTATAGATGGTTGTTCAGTAATGCATCCGTAGAGAATCTTCCACCAAGGTTTTTTTTTAATCAGTTCTCAAAGTGTGATTATGGTCAGAAAAGTCTCTCTAAAAATGGCATCATCTTCCTTAGATCAAGGTCCTGCTTGTCTGCTGGTTGTCTAAAAGATCTCTTGCTTCATTTTTTAAGCAGGACACCTTTAGGAAAAGGCAGCTTCCTTTTCTTAGAGCAAACAAACCTCACAGAATTCAGCTACAACTGCAGAATTGTAAAGGTGCTGATAGCTAAAGCAGAAATGCACCCTGGCATTCTGGGCCCAGATAAATTCATTGTAGCTCTGTATAAAAAGTTGCTCCTCTGTAAACTTGGTGAATTCATTATGCACAGTTGCTGAAAAATGTAGGAAGATCCTTAATGCCATTTCAGTCACTTTTCAGAGCAAAACCACACTTTCACTACAGCATTTTTTTTCCTTCAAAATCCAAGTATTAAAAGATTTGAGCCAAGCCCACTACTGGCATAAAATTAATTTAATTGAAAGGGTTTGCAGCAATTCATCTGAGTAGGAAGCTTGGCTGGTGATTTTTGGATAACGCCGGCAAACTTCTGTTCCTTTCAGTATTTGCACTATGCTGACTGCTCTGCCTCCGCAGTAGGTCTTAGAATTCACTTTCTCCTCTGTTGCCAATTTTTTTGTGGACATGCACTTTGAAGTGTAAGAGTTTTCAACAGTCATATGGCCTTCCTTGCACTCTGATTGCCTGATTACCTCTAGGGAAGTCACAGGCTTTTGCATCTAACAGTACCCTGCAGACGCATTCCACTGCCACTGCTCCCTGACCCTCTGCCACGCACGTCGCAGGAAAAGCTGTCGGAATGTTGCAGTGAAGAACATTCATGAGCAGAACAAGACACTTGACACTGTTGGTCCTTTTCATTTTTCTCCAGTTAAAGATAACCTTATGAACAATCTGTTGGAGAAGTGTAGTGACAGGAGTGTGTTGTACCTGCTGTTTTGTTTCTTGGAAGCTGGGGGGAAGGGAGGGGGTAATGCACTCACCTGTGGCTCATGTATTATACCTCTGCCATCCAGAAATGAAACACTTGTGTGGAGATGGGTTCTTACTGCGTAATTTAATAAAGTTTTAAAAAATAAAAAAGAATATGTGTTCTTAATTTCTATGCAAACGCTGTGTGTGGTTGGGAAGAATAAGGTGTGTGTGCCTGATACAAGCACATACAAACCAAACCCCAAATTAGGGCAGGATTCTCCAGAGACTGAAATTTGCATAACTAATGCAGAGGAGACAGCTCAGATGCACAGGAGCTGGTGGGACTGTCACCGTTGACTTGTGTGCTGACGCATTTTTCTTGGAAATGTTGACAGTATGGGAGGTTGGTACAGTCTTGAGGAAACCTAAAACTCAGATTCTGCTCACGCATCCTGCATAGTAAATAAGACTCTGTTAGTTACATTTTCTGAAAAGATGCTTCTTGCAAAGACATAAGGGTACTTCCTTTATTTTCAGTAAAACTGGTGTTTATTTTCTCTGCAGTGAGGCACACCTAGAATAATGCAAGTCTAGAATCACCTCTGTATAGCTGAAGCTGTGGAAGTCAAACAGTTCAACTGCTGGCAATTTTTTGCCTGCTGCTTACCTGCAGTAAATGTTAACTGAGGGACCATGCTATAAAGTAATTTCTCAAAGCCACGTTCCACATACATTCAGCAGTTTTGTTACCCCCTCACAATTCTATAGGCTCATGATTGAGATGCCCTGTGAAAATCAAGTTGTTTGTTTGCCTCTTGTCCTTCTCCCCTTTTGTAAAGCCAGGATGTGAATGTGGCCCTGCCAAATGAGTTGCTGGGATGTGTTAAACTGGAGTCATTAGTGGTGTCCTAGATTATTTTGGTAGGATAATGGCACTGTCAATACAACAAATAGAAAGTGCAACAGATCTATAGTTAATAGAAATTAGTTTTGTACTTTGTAGGATCTTCATGGTCTGATTTTGCTTTGCAAAAATTAGTTTTGCCCTCAAGGATTATTCTCTTTAAATAGTAATATTTTGTTTAACTTTTCAAATGCCTATAAAAGACTCAAGTTTCCCAAGTTGAAGCTCTTGTTTTCCTAAGTGCTGTAGTCTTTAAGTTAATTTACTTCAATTATTCATCAATATGTTCTGTGCGTGGTACATTAACCATTCTGTTTTAGTACACTCAAGTACTTCAAAGCTTTCTTTGTTTTTTTCCTTTTTTTTCTTTGTCAAGCTTTTCCTAAAATTAGCAGATACAATTTATGCATTAAAGAATTTGACTAGAAAAAAAGTTTGAGATGACACCTGCCACCTGTGTGTTTGTTAATGTGGTCTCAAATTATGTTTTGTTTCCTTTAATGGAGACGTTGTGAGTATACCGTTAACATTTTAGCTAAAGAATTTTCCAGAAATTACAGATATTAGCTACAGCTACTGCTGTGTACATAAAGTTGGTTAGAGCAATTCAGCCATTCATCAGGCTAATTTTTTATTAATAGCATAATAAATGTGCATTAGGTATGCTGAAAGGGTGGAGGCTTCACCTGTAAACTTTGTGTGCCTGTTCTAAGTGCACAGAGCAATTGCACTGCCCCTTTTAAAGGTGCTTTGAAGCCAGCTTGGGGATTTAATTTTCTGTGCATCTGCTAGGAGAGAATCTTGATGCAGGAAGCATTGATCCCATTGCAGCATGGTCTGTGCCACATGTTGAGGCAAACAAAAGTTGGATGTAGCCCAGATAAGGTACAGGAGGTACTGAGCTGCTGCTGGTCCTCTGCTTCCTACACCAGGGCTGAGATTTTACCAATGGAATTGAATTTATACATATGTGTGTATGTAGGCACACAGTTTTTATTTGTCATGGTGCCTCACAAGGCCTGGCTGCTGAGCGAGGGAGGGGTGGGCAGGTGGCAGGGCCCTGCCCTGTCCTTTGTCCTGCAGGGCAGTGGCCCCTCTCTGGCATTTCTGGGCTTGAGGGCACGCTCACCTGTCCCTCTGCCCCTCTGAGTTATGGATCAACACTTACTAGGAGGGAGAGGCACCTCTGCAGGCCCTCTGGCATGGAGGAGAGCTGCAAGGGCTCCTGACTGGGGAGCTGGTGTTTGAAAGCCTGGCTGGAAGATGGTCAATGTGACGGGCTGGAGATGATGGCAGTGCCTGCTTTTTCCTTTGGTAAGTGCCTGAGTGTTTTGTGGTGAGAATCACAGAAATGGATGAAACCTGCAGCTGGCTGAGGGTATCTCATAGCCAGGGCAGTGTTGCTGCAGGGCACTGCAAATATCCATAGAAACTGTAATGCATCACACAATGGTGGGGGGCTGGAATGGGCCTTAAATACCTTCTAGTCCCAGGCCGGTGCTGTGAGCAGGGACATCTCCCAGGACTGAATCTCCCTGGGCAAACCTGTTCTCACCACCCTCAGTAAAGAATTTCCTCCTAATACCTAACCCAAATTTCCCCTCTTTCAGTTTTTACCCATTACTCCTTGTCCTGTCCCTACAGTTCCTGATGAAGAATCCCTCTCCTTGTAGGCCCCCTTCAGACACTGGAGGGTTGCTATGGGGTCATGCATGACTCTGTACTCTTTTAAAAGACTAATAAAATTATTGCTGACATCATCACTTCCTTATGAAATCACCTTTTGTGTGAGATTTGCTGTGGTAAAATTACAGATTTTGAGAGTGAACTCCACCATTTATAAGTGTAAAATGCTACACTAATAGAAAAAAGAAAATACTGTTAGCTTTTAGTGGCGTGTGAATGAATTTGAAAGTTATTCAGTATAGAATCTGAGTTTTCCAGAGGGCCTAGGGTGAATGAGAAGCACCCTGTGAAAGACCATTCAGGATGGATATAGGTTTGCTTTTACAGTGTCCTCCTTAGTCCTTCTCTTTTTTTGTCTCCATCAAGCTGGTGCCAGAGCAGTTTTGGTGCCCGAGATGTTTTCTTTGCTCTCATTATAGCCCTGTGTTTCATCCTGGGCACAGTGATCACGCTCATTAACCCACGTGCCTGAAGCATTTAGGAAGCTGAGTCAGAAACAATATTTATATCCCGGCGCCTTTCTCCTGTATTTATTCCCGTGCTGCCACAAGTTCTGAAGGAAACAAAACAAGTTGCTGGGCTTTGGTGTTACCAACAGAATCTGCCCAGTGCCGGGCACAGAGGAGGGCACACCTCGGGTGTTGTGTCCAGTTCAGGGCTCCTCGGTTCGGAGCGGACACTGAGGGGCTGCAGCAAGTCCAGAGCAGGGCACTGGAGCTGGGGAAGGGGCTGAGGGTGTTTATTCGGGAGAAAAGGAGGCTCAGGGGTGACCTTAGGAAGCTGGTCAAGAGGAGGCTGGAGCCGGCTGGGCATCGAGCTCTGCCCGCAGGAAACAAGGGGACATAGTCATAAGCTGANGCGAGGGCCGGCGGCCGCGAGGGCCCGCTGGGGGCGGCGGCGGAGCCAGGCCCGCCCTGCCCCACCCGCAGCGGTGGCTGGCGAGGGCCGCTCGGCTCCGCGCTGTGTGACGCTGTTTGGCTCTGGGGGGTTCGGCGCGGGGCCGCGCGTGGGGTGGCTGCCGCGGGTGCAGGCCTGGGGCGCGGGAGCGCTTGGCGTTACCTGATCTGCGGGGGTTACCCCGTGTCTGTCTGTCTGTCTGTCTGTGTCAGTCTGCGCCTGAGTGTCCGTGTGTGTCTGTTGGTGTATGTGCAGCCTTCCGCTGCGGGACCGAACGCCGCAGCGATACGGGAGAGCGGTAGGCGTTGGGCGATCAGCTTAACTAAACGGGCCAAGATAGGCTTGAATAGTTTAACAAACGCAAGGATATGTGTAGAGTTATGCCTGAATTGGTAAGCCGCTGCCGTGGNTTTTTTTTTGTGGGCTCACCGCCCCTTCCCCAGAGCCGAGCACGCCTCCCGACGCCGCCTCAGCCGCACTGCGGCGCGGGAGGGGGGCGCGCGCACGCCCCGCGCGGTTCGAATCCCCGCAGCCAACCGGCGGCCGGCGGGGCGCGGAGGCTGGCCAATCACAGCGCGCAGGCGGGCCGTGGAGGCTATAAAAGGCGGGCGGCGCCGAACGGCGACGGAGGGCGTGGCCGGCGGTGTGGGAGCGGCGCAAGATGGCGGAGGGCGACAACAANTAGGCTTGAATAGTTTAACAAACGCAAGGATATGTGTAGAGTTATGCCTGAATTGGTAAGCCGCTGCCGTGGGAGATGGGAAAACCGCTGTAAAAAAAGCCTGTGAGGGGGCAGAGGCTGGAAGCGCTTGAGCGCTGCGGTGCTGCGCACCCAGGCTGGGCGCAGGGAGCAGCTCCGAGAGCTCAGAGCTTGCGGGGAGGCCCCAGAGTCTGTAGAAAGTCCACGGAACCGTGTCCTTGTTGTTCTAGTTGGCGTCGGAGTTCTCGTTGGAATTAAGCGTAGCACAGCGCTGAGAGTGAAACCTGTTCTGTTACCTCTGCGCTGCAGACGTGCATGTCTTCATGCTTCTTTTCACCTCTTACTGCTCGGGCAGCAGTCGGTTCTGTTCACGGTTTACCTGAGTTTTGTAATCTCTGAGCTGCCGTCTCCCACTGAGGGGAGAACTGTTAAGCTCTGTTAAATGCGGAACACCTCAGGTGAACTGCTTGGCAAGCTGATGGCAGCACAGGTCCTCCTCGCAGGAGAGGTGTGGGGAGGAATGTAGGAATCACATAGCAAGTGAGGTTTAAAGGCTGTCTTGGGCAGCTTCTGGGAAAAGTTGCTGTCCAAATGTGATGAGTTGGATAACTTTACTGTGAGTTCTGAGTCTTTATCCATTTTCCTCATAATAAACTGGCATTGGACAGCAGCTAGAACGCTTTAATGTGGTAGAGTTGTCCTGGAAAACACATTTATTTTTAAATAGTTCTCATATTACAGTTTTCTAGTCATTGACACTGAAAACTTGAGAGGCTTTATCTAGGCTTTAATGGGGTCTGGGGGGATGGGGTGTGGTAAGTGGGAGATTAGGGGAAAACACCTTGGTAGAATCTGGGAGGAGGTATTTTTTGGCCTATACATGCTGCTAGGATCTTGACTATTTAATCATTATCATAACATCACTACTACAATGTCATAACTTAGTACAGGACTCACAGTATTGTTACTAATTTAATTACTCATGAAGATTGTGGCTGGGATCTTTAATTATCGCACTGGGGTTTTTTTTAGCTACTTCAGCGTGGGAATTATTTTGATACTCTGGTGAGTAAAGGAGTTTTCTTCTCTTTTTGTGTAGGCTGCTGAAACTTCAAGCTTGGAAGAGCAGTTGCAAGGATGGGGAGAAGTGATTTTGATGACGGATAAAGTTCTTCGCTGGGAGCGAGCCTGGTTTCCTCTGGCACTGATGAGTGTTGTTTCCTTTTCTTTCCTGTAAGTACCTTCTGGAGGGAGCCTGCAACATCATTGCATCTTCATGGTACCAAACCTAGTAAGAAAATTAATAGGGCATCTGGAGAAGTCTAATAGAAAGGCTTTTACGCCAGGTTCTGTTTCTTAAAACGTGTGAACTTTGTTGGAAATTAAAAACAGAAGTAGTGAAAATAGGAAGTAGCTTGAGTCACATCCATCCACAGAATGGTTTCTGCAAAAGCTGCTTGCCAATAGTACTTGCTGGTGTTTTTACTGTGCTCAGCTGAGTGTTTTCAGTGGTGCATTCATGTTCTGCCCTCATTCTTTGTACTCTTCTTCTTAGTCAGATCTCATGATCTCCTTTGGCTTTCCCCTGCCCCCCAGCAGCAGTATCCTTATGGAAAGCTTGTTTCCACAGGGCAATTCTGCCTTTTTGCTGTGGTGTTTAGGATAAGTTCAGGGTTTTTTGCACAATTAGGGGTTTTTTATATTCTCTGTCATGTCTTTTGAGAAAGGGGAAAAGGGAAGACTGCAGGTAACTTCCAGTCAGCAAGGAGGAGGATGTTTCCTGTCTGATTGGAGGTGCTGGAGGCACTTGGATGTGCCTTTATGTAACATGATAGTAAAGATGACCTGACTGCCTTGCACAGACAGCTGTTAGTGCCAGCTGTGCAGTTTGCCAATTGTATCAGACACTTAGGAGATCAGCTGGTTCTTATCCAGTTGCCCTTCTGCTGTGTTTCAGTGATGGCAGACTGAATATGGAAAGTGCATCACTGCTTTAAGTGGAGATTGCTGGCCTCTTGTCCAGAGCAGGTTTGGCTGGCTCTCCCAGGAGAGACAGAGCAAATGACAGCCTCTAGTGGATCTGAGTTCTGTGACTTGAGCAACAAAATTAGAGCTTTTACACTACCTGGTTATTTCATATGTTCACTCACTCATCCTCATCTCTCAATCCAGTGTTGTTTACTGTGTGTCAATTTCGGAGAGAATAATAATGATAAATTTTTACTTCTACTGAACTTTGTACCTTATTTGCTTGTACCATATTCTTATCTGGTATATTAAGAGAAAAAGGCATTTTTTGTGGTTTTT
>VWYO01026104.1:62729-79324 GCA_013400275.1 Rhadina sibilatrix | reverse complement strand
TTTGGGGTTTTTTTTTTTTTTTTTTTTTTTTTTTAGGTTAGGCAAGACAGTAGGTCTACTGTTGGAAGTTCTGAGCCAGTCAGAAGAAGTGACCAGGCATATCTAGTATTTAACAGTTGGAGCTCTCAGAAATAATTTCTGTTCTTTCTGCAGGATGATCTACTATTTGGACCCATCAGTTCTCTCAGGTGTCTCCTGTTTTGTTATGTTCCTCTGTTTGGCTGATTACCTGGTTCCTGCTCTGGCTCCTCGAATCTTTGGCTCTAATAAGTGGTGAGGAAAGCTTCAATTGAAACAGTTTCTTGGGTGTAATTATGATCTTTATCAAAATGGGTATCTGATTTGGGGATATCAGATGGTTACTTTGTAGAGTCATTGTAGTGAGAAATCAGCAATTTCTATAATACATGAAGTGAGGACAGCAGCAACATGTTCTTTTTCTGGAAGACAACTACTACAATTTACCTTTATTGTTCCTTTTCTTCTGGAAAAAACCAGATTTTTTTTAAAGGAATAGGCACATTCTTTACTCTCCATTAAGCATGCTAGTTAGTTCTGCTAACTAGTTTTTAGTAATTAATGAATAATAGATACTAAGAAGCAAAATTATGTGGGAGGGTATTGATTGTATGTTTGGAAAGAGGCAGTAGTAATTGTGATGAAAAAGAGCCTAATGCAGAGGGTATGAATTTGATTGTGATTGAAACAAATTTGAAAAAAGGCAAGGCTTGTATAAAAGCAGTGACTTGAAGAAGAACCTAATTTGAACAAAATTTTGAGTTCAAGGTGAATTTTAGTGTATCTACTTTAGGGTGGCTAATGTATAAATGTTCTTATGCAGATCTGCATTATTTGTGTGCATCACACTGCTGTCAGATGAGGGTCAGTAATCTTTGGCTTGAATGTGGTTGCTCTTTGGGAGTCAATTTACAGGAGAAGTACAGAGTCAGCATGCAGGAAAATGACATGGGCACTTTGATTGCAGTGCTCAATAAGGTATCAAACTAAGCAAAGCAAGTGCCAGGATAAGCACTGGGTACATTTCCACTGTTGGAAAAATGCCATGGGAGATTTTTTTTTAAAGTTTACGTCTTGAATTCTTATTTCTGGCTTTTTTCCCCTTCCCTTTAATAAAAGGACCACAGAACAGCAGCAAAGATTTCATGAGATTTGCAGAAATTTGGTGAAATCTCGTCGCCGTATTGTTGGCTGGTGGAAGCGCCTCTTCACTCTGAAGGAAGAAAAGCCTAAAATGGTATTCAGTTCTAGGAATTAAACTCTATTGTCTTAAGGTTTTGTCTGATTTAGCCTTGTCTGAAGTATTTTAGCAAGGCACATGCCTGAATGAACTGGTATTCCAAACCAACAACTGGCAGTTCTGGCTGTGACTTGATACTGGTCACACATTTATTCAGACCTGTAATGGTAAGATACAGGACTTAAAAACTTGCAATTCTGTGCAGTTTAGGAGCATACCCTTGATAACAAGATAAAGGAAGACTGGATTTCTCTGGATAGGTGAATTTTTGTAAACAAACTGTTTCCAGTGTGCACAAACTGTCCAAAGAATTGGATCTTTAGTAGTGTGTCAGCAGGTACATGAGCTGCTGAGCCACTGTCCCAAAAACTGCTTTGGGAGCAGCATTGGGGGGTGGCACAGTCTGGCACTAAGGGATATCTGGGCAAAAAAAAATGTGCACCCTGTCCAGCTGATGGTGTGAAAATAAGTGAGAATAAACAATTACAGATCCTATAATCTTAATTTCCACATGCCTGTGCATAAGTATCGTGTGTAGAAGAGCCAGAAAACTTCATGTTAGTTTTAAATGTTGAGGTATTGCCAAATACTGGAGGGAAGGGAGAATCCCCAACAGGTGTGCTAACTCTTCCCTTTTCACTTTTAGTACTTCATGAGCATGCTCTTCACTCTTGCTGTGGTTGCCTGGATTGGACAGCAAGTTCACAATCTCTTTCTGACCTATCTTATTGGTAAGCATGGGCATGTAAAACACAAAGAACTCTTGTTAGCTGCCTGAAATGGATTGAGACTGGTAGAAGTCATTTTTGATGAAGTGTGGTGGGGAGTTTTTATTGCAGGGTAATGCTTTTCTCTTTTCAAGCCATTAGTGGGGCTTAAGGGAAGCAAAGAATTGCAGAGTGACAGAAGCTTGTGAAGGGANAGAAGCTTGTTAAGGGAGTATTAATTCTTTTTTTTTTTTTTTTCCCTTCTCCTTTCTAGTAAGCTTCTTGTTACTGTTTCCTGGACTAAACCAACACGGGATCATCACAAAGTACATTGGAATGGCGAAAAGAGAGATCAACAAACTGCTCAAGCACAAGGAAAAGAAAAATGAATGAAGACTTAACTGCTGTTCATTCTAGTAAAAGGTTTTCCTGGGAACAGTTTTGAGAATTAATGTATAATTAAGACAATAGAAGTTGTACTGCTCACTGACTTTTTTTTTTTTTAATTGGCTCCCTGATGAAGTGAAAAAGTCACTCCAGCGACTGCTGTGGGCTTGTCTCTTGCTGTGCTGAGTAGGGTTCTGCAGCTGATCCTGTCTGAGGGATCCTCTCCTTTGATGTATGGAGCTTGTTAAGTGTCTTCATCAAACTAAGAGACCCTGCATAACCACCCAACAGCAGAGCTGAAATGCCTGATAGTACTTCTGTAACTGTGTTCATTTTGCTGATCATTAATTGTGGCTGCAGCAAGTGGGAGAGGCAGTTCTGAAGGCTGATACTTCTTGGAGGCTTGTTACTACTGATCCTTGTGGCAGGAGGACAATTAGCTGAGTGAGAATGGCCATGGCTGAGGCTGCACACCTCAAATGGGGGCAGAAGGTGGTTCCATTGTCTCACTGAATTTGTTTTGCTTCTTTTGGCTGCGTGTACCTGAGAATGTGTTGAGTAGGGGTCTGGAATATATAAATTTGTAGTTCAGTTATTTAGCTGTAGTGTAAACTCATTGCACTGAGACTGTAGAAAGTGAGTGAAGGTGTGTGTAACCTTAACAGCTGATTGTTCTGGAAACTGCTGTTGTCATGGAGCCTTGTAGCACGTTTGGTTTTATGAATGTTTGTCTGTATACAAAATCACTCTGAACATGCCGAGTTTGATTCTGTAAATAAGCCTGAATTGTTTGTGCTTTTCTATGATCTCTCCCTCCTTTTTTAAAACTGAACTTTTTTTCTTTTAAAAGCTAAAACCTGTGTTCATGTTTTAAAAGTTTACTGTTTTAAAATGAACTCTCTTCACTGTCTGTTGTAACTGTTGAATAGGTAAATACAGACTAAAGAGAAAAACTACATGAAGGCTTGTTCCTTGTCAATGTACAGAAGAGGGTGTCAGTGCATTTTTCAGTTTGGCAGGCGATGGGGGCAGGGTTGAGGGAGTGCCGTGCTGAGCAGGCACAGCGTGTCGGCGGGAGAGATCCTGGATGTGTGACACGGGGCAGTGTGCAGAGCTGTGTTCTGAGAGATGGAGAATACACTGACACCGGGTTAGGTGCTGCACGTCTGCTGTCCCAGCACCGGCTGCCGTGTGCCCCTTTGGAGTTCGAACTCAGTACAGACACAGCCCACCCACCAGCGCAGCCCCGTGTCGCAGTGTCCCCGTGTCCCCGTGTCCCCGCTCCGCTGTCCTGGGCCGGGGCTCGGCTGCCCGGCCGCAAGCTCTGCTCGGCGGAGCGCAGCTTTTTGTCCCTCGCGCCCCGCCCTACGCGCGCGAAGCGTCCCCGTTCCTATGGAAGCCGGGCGGTGGCGTCGCTCCGGAAGCGTGGCGCGCGGCCTCGGCCAATGGGGAGAGCCAGGCTTCAGATGCGAAGTCTCGCGATATCTCCACTCGCCGATGGCCCTCCCATCACCCCGCGCGGCCCGGGCTCTTCCTTTTCCGCCATCGCGCTCTCGGTGAGTTGGGCAGGAGCCGCGATCGCGCCGCATCCGCCCCGTCCCGGCGCCATCCGCGCCCCGCGGCCGCTCCGCCCGCGCCGCCGGGGGCAGCGGGCACCGCCCCACCGTCCTGGCCCGGTTTGAGCCGCCGGCACCGTCCCTAGCGCCGTCCGGAGCCCCCGGAATGCAGGGTGGCGGGCGGCACCTCCCGCCCGCGGCCCCGCGCTCCGCAGCGATGCGCGGCGGGAAAGCGGGGCGGCGGCCGGGCCCGAGCCGGAGCTGCGGGGAGCTGGGCTGGGCAGGGCGCGGGGCAGCCGCGGAGCTGGTGCACTGTAGGGCGTGCGGATCGTGCGGCGAGGCCGGGGAGGAGGTAGCGGAGCGCGGAGGAGCGGGCGCGGTCGGGGCACGGAGAGGAGGCGGCCCCGGCGCGGGGGGCTGGCGGCTCCCACGGGGGGCGGGAGTTGGATCGCGCGGTGTTGGTATCTCAGTGGTGAAAGTCCTCGTGTGGCGCGGGATCTGCCCCAGTGCCCGGGGCAGGGACACCTTTGGGGACGGTGCTGGCAGCGCCCGGGCTCTGTCAGAGAGGGCTGGCGGTGCCAAGTCATCGCTGCCGTGCTGGGGGTGCTCCGAGGCTCCTTTTCGCGAGCATCTGGGAGCTGCGGCCGGGTTTCCTTTGCGAAGTGTTGTGTTTGTGCATCCTGCAGGTTTTTTTGCAGATCGGTGAGCCGAGCGGCATCTGTTAATATAATACCACGTACGATCTAATCATTGCACAGGATTGGTACTGTGCAGTTGGGTTTTAATTGGATTTTAGGGCCAAACTGATTTACCTGAGGAGGTGTCACACGGCTGACGTGGTATCTGGTTGGTGGTTTTGAAATCGCGTGTGTGCTTTGATAAAAGCGAGTTAAACTGTGTCAGATTCCCTGACGTGTTATGCTCGTGGTGACTCTTCTTGATCACGGCTGAGCGTGTGGCTTGGTTCGCTTATTTAGCTTGAGAGTGCTTTTTAAGGCTTAACGCAACTTTCCGTCAGAGTTGGGATCTTTTAGGTCTAAAATTAGCCTTGAAAGACGCGCTGCTCGGTGTCTGTGTGCTGAGGAGCCGGTGCAGTCAGCGCTGCCCTCCCTCCCTGCAGGCACCATGGTGCGGATGAACGTTCTGGCCGATGCTCTCAAAAGCATCAACAACGCAGAGAAGCGAGGGAAGCGCCAGGTGCTCATCCGGCCGTGCTCCAAGGTGATCGTCCGCTTCCTCACCGTCATGATGAAGCACGGTGAGTCCCGGCCCCGCTCCCCACGCCTGTCTGGGGCTGCTGCTGTGGCAAAAGAAGTCAATCAAAGTGCTTGAAGTAGCTCGGTCGTTAATTAGTTGTGTTGCTGTGGCTAAAGTGTTACACGTGTCCCTGTCTGCTGGTCTCCTGCAGGTTACATCGGTGAATTCGAGATAATCGATGACCACAGAGCTGGGAAGATTGTTGTCAACCTCACAGGCAGACTCAACAAGGTAAGAGTTGTCTTTCTGAATTAATTTCTCTAAAGAGGTGTTTGAATCAGACCTTTTTTAACATTTTATGTTTGTCTGCTCCATTTCTAAAAGAACTGCTTTTAAAGACGGTTGGATTTGTTGAATCTGTGGAAATAAGAGTAGCATGGATGTTATCAGTTAAAAGGGTGGTTAATTTGTCTGGATTCTAAGTGATATGGGTCACTAATTACATTTCTTTTAAACTCTGAAAATGTAAGAGACTCTTTCAGGGAAGTCTGCTTGCAAGTCGTGTGTATTTGTCTTCAAAGGCATTCTGGCTGCCTGGTGCTTTCTCAGTTTCTTTGATATTTAAGCTATCTGGAAGACTTGTCTTAAGAGATAGGGGCTGAGTTGGTTTCCAGTTGATGTTTGATACCTGCAGATGTGGAGAAGCCAAACCTTTCTCCTGCTGCCGGCTGGGATTTGCTTGCAGTGAGGGAAAGTTGAATGTTACATTAATTGGTGCTTGTGAAGTTCCTGGCGCATATGAGGCATTAGTGTGTGTTTTGGAAATTTTTAAATGCTGATGTCTCAAACTACTGAGCTGTGTAGTTCTGTGGTGACTTGCTGTGTATCATTGTTTACAGTTAAGCTCTTCAAGTAAAGAAATAAAAAAATTGCTTGGTCAGAATATGTTGGGGGCTGTCCTCATGATGAATAAATATGCCATCTGAAAATTGCATGAGTGTATAAGACAGATAGTCCTGACACCACCAAATTACTGTAGTAATTACAGTGTTATGTGTCTGTAATAAAAGTGATGTAGGTCAAGTTTGAGGGTAGTGTTCCTTGAACTCTCCAGGATTATTTTGTAATGGATCTTCCAGGCTAATGGATATAGTGTTTCTCTCAGTCACTGAAATAAGGGAACAGTTGTTGAGTTCAGAAAAATGTGCATAGTGCAGGAAGATGTGCATCTGGTTTGGTGTTGGATAGTTGTTAATAATTGGAGCTGGTGAGGTAACTGGTGGTGGTGCTGGTGGTCTTGGTCAGCAGTAGGATTACCTTGAAAATTTCAATAACTTCTGTGCATGGTAATTTCTTCCTGGTTAAAACCTACATGGGGGTTTTTTCTGCTAACTGTGTATGGTAGTTACAGGCAGAATATCCCTGAGCAATCCCAGGAGTTTTGGTGATGGTACAGCATGCTTTTGTGCTGCCCCAGGTGTGGGCATTACTTGGGTGGTGTAGCTTCAGCAGCAGTTGAAGGCTGTTGAGGTGAGGAGGAGGGAGAGAGGCTGAGGGAGGAGTGGGTGTGAGGGGCCCGGGTGGGAGGAAGCACCGTGTGTGTGACAGCACTTGTAAACTCCTTCAGGCAGGGAGCTGGGATCACAGATGTGCAGATCCATAGAGTTCTTCTGTTTGTAATGGAATCCTCTTTTACAGTGTGGTGTAATCAGTCCCAGATTTGATGTGCAGCTGAAGGATTTGGAAAAGTGGCAGAACAACCTGCTGCCCTCCCGTCAGTTTGGGTGAGTACGAGGAAAGGTCAAATGTGTGTTTTTTGTAAAAATGTTACACTCACAAACTGCCTGAGTTAGACTCACCTGGCACCTTTCCTCTGATCAGCCTGGAGTTAAATTCCAGTCTAAAAATCTATTCTCCATATAAATGCCCTTTTAAACCAGTTTTAAAGGGACACTTCTAAGCAAGGATCCGTTTCTGCTTGGCTTTGGTAAAATCCTTGTTTCACCATTTCGCAGTTTAATGGAAAATAGGACTTTTCTCATACTTGTTTCAGTTTTATGAATGGCCATTTTAAAATGGGGAAGGAGTTATGTAAGTTACCAGGTCAGTGGAAGTAGGTTGTAGTACTTGAATTCACATGTCCAGATTGTGTGCAGATTAATCAGATATGAGGTGATGAGGGACTTGGAGCCTGTTGAACGAAGCTTCACAACACAGGATATCTTACTATTATGCAGTATACCTTTTCTTCACAAAGTGTAGGGAATCAAGAGCTGTAAATCCCAGTGCACCAGGATGGAAGAGCTGAAAGAGTCCCCAGTCTGTCCTGTCAAAGGAAGGATTAACAGTTCTGTGCTCTTTCTGTTCTTAAAGCTCCAGCAGTAACTCCTGCTTCAGCTGGCCCTGTGTAGCTGCTCTGTGTTACCACTGGGAGTTTTAGGAGTTTTTATAGAGTGATGGGACCAGATGTCCTCAGACATGGAGCTGTGTGGGTGAGGTGTGTTGGTAATGCAGAGGCTGGCATTAGCAGTGACAGCTGCTGCAGATGCAGAGCCTGCCCTGCACCAGGCAGTGTTCAGCACTGAGCACAGAGCCCAGCTGAGGAGCTGTCTGGCACTGGCACCTCTGCCTGCACTGGGGAGCAACATCTGTGGAGGGTAGAAGTGGACTGGATCTAGAAACCTTCAGAGTTCCTGCTGCTGCAGCAGCTGGACAGGGACTGCCCACTGGGAATCTGCAAGGGGAGGGGCAGATAGTTGGAGAACAGAAGTCTGTCACTGTCCTGTGTGTGCTGCAGAGCTGTGCTCCTGAGAGGAGCTGCTTTTGCACTGTTGATGATGAGATCTCACTCCCATTCTTAAAGGAACGGGCCTTGCTGTTGTAACACAGGTGAAGTTGGTGCTGTCAGCTCTGCAGCAGCCTGGAACAGGGAGATAAACTGAACATTTGCTCTCTCTTGGCAGGTACATTGTACTGACAACCTCAGCTGGCATCATGGACCATGAGGAGGCGAGACGAAAACACACAGGAGGCAAAATCCTGGGATTCTTTTTCTAAAACTTGTAAAAAAAGAGGATACTAATAAATTGTTCAAATGGACTCTGGTGTTTCCAGTCGGTATTTCAATGACTTTGAACACTGCCTGTGACAGTGCTTGTAACAGCTCTTCAGTAGTGCTCGAGTTCCAGCTGCACTTCAGGTGATGTTTGGGTTCCACATCGTCCCTGGTCACAATTCTATTTCTGTTAATGATATAATGTACTTCTGAAAGTTACCACTGGAGTGACAGTTTGAGGTCACTGTACAGGAGATCCTCAGCAGGGGAGCTCTAATGCTAAAGTGCTGCTAATCCCAGCTGTCCTGCATGGGCTCACCTTGCAGGTGGTCAATACGTGTGTCTCCACAGTTACCTGTGTGTGATGCTAGAGTTTCACCTTTTGGCTCAATAATAGAAGATGCCTTGCCAGAAGGTATTTCCTGTTTATGGTTAAAAAGAGTCGTGGGATGTGGGATTCTGGAATAATTAAGATGGTCAGAGTTTGATTTCAGATCACAGACTTGTTCCCTATCATACAGTGGAAGGAGTAACTGAGGTTGGGAGGTGAATAATAATTCTTTTCCTTCAAATTTCTACTTTGAAAGTTTCAAAACACCAGAATTTTGGGTAGAGTAGTTGCCATGCAGCTGCTTTGTATGTTGGCACAAAGAAACAACTGTTTGGGATTTCTTTAAGGTTTCAAAGTGAGGAAATAAGTTTGTCTGAACCTACAGGTTGGGAATATTTAGTATTGAATGAGTTGGTGTTTGCTTCAGGCACATGACAGCATAGTGCCCTTGATGCAGAGAAATCAGATGTATTTCAAGGCAGTACATGGAGTAGTACAACTTGAGTTGGTGGAGGATGGGAAGCAAGCTGGGCTGATGGTTTTGTCCTCCAACAACAGCTGGAGCTGCCTTGCCTTATTTCACTTTGGAGTCTTACCCAGAAGAAACATAGGGAGATGTGGCAAGCCTGTTTCAACACACTAAACCCAGCCGGTGGATTTGTGGTTCTGATACAAACAGTTGGAAACCAAGTTTTCCTTGGTGATACATCCCCCTGCCCACTATGAACAGTTGCTTCAGCTGGAAGTGTCCTGCCTTGAAGGTGATACTTCAACACAAACCTTGGCATGGAAGTGACTCTTCAGGGGCCAGGTCTGAACTCAGCTATTGTAACCTCTCTCGATTCAGTCTGTTACTTTATGGAGAAGAGGAGAGGGTGATACTGTTAACTAAAAGGTCTTTACTCTGGACTGACACTGCAGTATCACCTGATGTGCTTCCCGAGGAACAGCAGAGCCAGCAGAGCTCTGGAAGTGCTCACAGGAAACGTGGTGGCACCAGCGTCCTGACTTGAGGCTGGCTGAGAAGGGCAGGGGCACAGGCTAAAGCTGGGTCACAGCTGTGGTGGTTAAGGTCACAAAGTGTGGATTGGAGACAGCATCAAAACACTCAAATGGAATCGCTGGTTCTCAGTTTGACTGGAAACAAATCTGCTTCGCTGAAGTGTGCACTGAATAAGAGTAGTTACAAAGTCAAAAGTCTGTTTCAACCACCATACTGTTGTCAAATCCAGCTATTCTGTGTCAGGTGGGGTTTTTCCTATCCTTAGTGGATTTCATTCTGCAGTACCAGGCACTGACACCTGAGATTTTGTACTTCTTGCTCAGAGTAACCCTGAAGATTGTATCAAGATTGCACTATTCTTTATAAAATCTTGATTTTTATCAAGTCTAGAATAGAACATGTTTCTTATATCTATTGGAAGAGGGCCAATGACAGTTTTAAGGCTTCCTTGAGATGAATTTACTATGGCAAGTTTCCTGCTAGTTTGACAGTTGTGTTTTAAATCAGTTTTACACAGGACGTGGTAGTTTTTCTGACCCAGCTTAGCTGTCTGTGTCCTTTACTCCCACAGAGACTCCTGAGGTAACAATTTCTGATGTTCTCCATTGACAGATGAGTTGGGAATGAACTGTAAATTTATTCCACAAGCCAGCCCAGCAACTTTTACAGAATTATTTAATGGAAATTAGAGCTCTGATGTAACAAGAATGACTTGGAGGAAAGGAAGCAGCAGCAGCACCTTTTCCACAGTGTATCTACTAAAGTAACTGCATCCAGGCTTACCACATGTGGAGGTTGATGTGGCTGATCTGAGTTCATGAGGTGATCTCTGAGCTGGCACCTCACTGGTGAGAGCTTTACTCCTCAGCTGCTGGCTGAGAGCTGTGAGCTTTGGAAGGTGGGCTTGGGAGCTGACAGGAGAGATCAGGACAACACAACAGCTTTAAATGGGCTTGCAGGAATTCTTACTCCCAGATATGTTTAAAATCTGAAAGTGGTGTGGTTTTTTTTTGACCAGGGCATATGCATTGGGCAAGCAGTTTGTAGGTAAAAGCATTTTGGGTAAGAAAAGGCCTGATAGAGGTGAGAGGGGAAATGGCACAAAGTGGAAAGTGCAGTGTGGATTACACTACACAGGTGATCAGGGGCAAGTGGTACCTGTGAGGCAGAGAGAACATCAGTGATGAAGGAGTCTCCTGTGGGACACAGGCAGCTGACCTTCATGGGGGAAAACTGGCAGGACTGGTGTCCCCTGAGGAAGCCCCTGAGCTACCAAGCTTTGCCCTGGTGCTGTCCTGGACCCCCTGGTCCTAGACAGAACTGAAGTGATAGTGTCACCTGCGTGCCCTGCACACCAATCCTGAGCTCCCTCTCCGTGCCTGGCACTGTGGAGCAGCCACTCTCACAGAGCCTGTGCTGGGGCTGCACTGCCTGCAGCCCCTTCCTGCTGCCCAGCTGGTCACAGGCAGCTGCCAGCACCAGTAGTCCAGTCCCAGGGGGTAGAATGGGGTCAGAATTTAATTTATTTGTGAAAATGAGTAAATTTGAAGTAGCTGGGAGAGGGCTGGCGACACCCCTGTGAGGTACAGCTCAGCCTCAACTCTGTGGTCAGATCACTGTTTTGGGGTACCATTACTCCTTATGCCTTAAGAAGTAAGAACCATACTTCTTATGGCTTAAGAAGAGGATAAAGGATGTTCAAACTGCCTGCTGTGGGTCCAAGCACCTATTTACTGTGCGTGAGGTGTCAACAGAGGGCAGCATCCGACCTGCAATCACTGGAGATCCAGGGAGACCCGTGTGAGGAGAGGAGCATCCTGATTTCTGTGCCTTGGCCCACAATGAGAGTTTCGTCTCTCTTTGATGCTTTGAGCCTAGTTTAAGGTAATATTGGAGGTGAGAATAAATGTGGCTCTTCAAAATACTGCAGCAGGCTAAGAAGCCTGGTGTGTGACAGTGGCTTCACTGGAAATGCACCTTTTCCTCCTCATCCTTTTGTCTAATGCTATTTAGCTAATTTAGGTTTAAGACAAGGCTATGTCTTACTGCCAATTAATGTAAGTATTGGTCTCTCAGTAAATATTTGGATGGATTTAACCACTGACCTTCATGGAGAACTATTCTGAGGCGTTCCAGAGGCTGATGTCCTCAAGTCTTGTTCATGCCTCTGATGTTTTCTCTGCTCAGGTGCTGCTCTTGTATTAATGCAGTAATGGGCTGTAATTTTCCTGCTCCTCAGGACAGCCCATCTGATCAGGCACGTGATGGAGCTGGGAGCAGTGGTGCTGTTGGTACCTTTGTGCTGGGGCAGGATTCAAGTTCCTGGTCTAGTTTAGTTAAATTTTATTGAGGCTTTTATCTGCTGGTGCTGCACTTAATCATTGTGTATGCATTTCTGTGGCATTGTCTGCTTTTGGACAAGGTGCTTTAGTAGGGTATATGATCCTCCCCCAACTTTCAGACTGCTTTTTTAACATATTGGGGCTAATTCATGTGAGGGCCACAGAAATGGAGAGCATTCCTGCTACTCTGTAATCCACTGCCATTTCCTCTTGGGCCTTTATAATTCATGACTAGGGCTTGATTTTTTTTTTCATATTTAATTCACTTGATTTATTGTTCCCACTCTGTGAACAAACCATGCTGCATGTTCTCCAAAAAACTCTGCTTCCAGGACCTTGCAATTCCCTGCCTGTCATCTCTAGATGTCTCTCTTGCCTTAGTATAAGAAAATATGAAAAAGGCAAGAGTAGTGAAATACTTGGTATGTGATCTTGGATAGAAATGTGTGTGTGCAACCCTCCTCCATCTTCACCTCCCCAGCTGGCTCAGAGTGGGATTGGCCCCTTCTTCTGTAAGGAAGAAACATGGCACAACCATTCTTGTTTTCTTCCACTGATGCAAGTTAACTCTGCTCTCAGCTGGACCAGGCTGCAAGCAGGAAGAGGCAAGGATTATATCTGGGAATAGAGGAAAAGTAGGTGATGGATGAGGTTAAAGAAAAGCTACTGCTGATGCCCACCTCTGGGCACTGTCTTAGTCTCCCTGTCTCCGTGGATGGAGCTCAATTTGTGTTTGGTCCACTGGTCTGTTTGTGCCAGTTTAAAAAGCAAAGTCCAGGAGCGTCAATGACAACTTCAGGTTTTCAATATCTATACAAATCAGGCCTTTAACCATAAGAATGAAAAAAAAAAAAAATAAATAAAGGGGAAAAATTAAAGGTTATATTTTCCTTTTCTGCCTACACCTCTAACCATTTACAGGGATGCTTGTCTCCTCACTTGCAGTAACCTGCCCAGCTGTGTTCTTGCATAATCCTCCACACGTGATCCACCTGCCTGTGTGGGCTGGTAATTAGTGCTGGCCCTCCTTCACTCCTTGGGATTCCTTCCTTAGGGCAGCAACATTGGCCCCTCAGTTAAGCATCTGCACTCCTCAAGTTTGAAACCATTTTTACCTGACTGGGTGTGAGGGGGCAGGCTGTGGGTGTTGGGGCTGACTGCACACCTTGCTGTGTTCATGCTGGACCTGTGTTCTGTTCAGGGTGGGCTCATGGATCTGCCCCTCCTGGGCAGAAGTCAAAGCCTTGCTTGTTTTCCATGACTGCTGGTGATTTCTGACTCGGTTCTACTGCCAGTTTAACCTTCTAGTCCAGCCCAGGTAGCAGGAGCTGGGTTTTTTATGTGAAGCCTTGTGTAGTGTGTGTTACATCAGGTGAAAGAGGAGATGTGTGTCACAGGACCCCTGGATTCATCTGCAGGCAGATGTTTGCTCTGGGAGGGAAGCAAAAATCAGGAGGTTATTTTTAGCTCTGAAACACTTTTCTTGAATGACATTCAGTCCTCGCCAGCCTTTGATGAGCAGAGAAATAATCCCTGAAGGGAAGAGCCAGAGGTGCCTGGGTCTGTGCTGGGCTGCTGGCAGCTCCTGGAGTGGCTGTGGCAGTGCTGGGACAGCTCCTGGGACAGCACCTGCAGCCACCACCTAACACAGGCACTGGCTGAGAGCCAAGGGCTGCAGTGCAGGAAGGCATCTCAGCGTGATCAAAAATGATTCTGGGCCCATTTTCCTGAGAGAGACCCTGTCCTGTGGAGCAGAGGTGGGGCTGAGAGCCACAAATCCATGGCACATCAGGAGTCAGCCCCGTGCCCAGGCCCAGGCCAGAGAACCCAGCTTGCAAATTGCTGGATTACAAACCAAGTGCTGGTAGGTGGTGGCTCCAGAAATAGATACAGAGATAGCACACAGCGCTCCCTGATAGCTGAAATAAAAAGAATTAAACTGTACAAAAAGTGTGCTTTAATTGCTAACTCTCTCCTGTCTGCTTAAATCACTAGAAATAAAGGTCTCCTCTTTAGTGATGAGCAGTTCCAGGCAGAACAGACGTGATGGGGGAAACATGTTTGGAATAAATACTGATGTGAATGACACTTATTAGCTACAGTGTGGCATATTTATTTCTCTGTAGTTAGCATAATAGCACAGCTTGAAATGAGAAGGGTTCTTTACTTGTGTCTGTGTGTGCGTGCATAAAAATAACAATGGGTTGTTCTGGGCAGAATGCAGAGGGTTCTGCTGCCTCTGCAATTAGCATTGGTGTTTGGGTGGTGGTGGCTGCCCTGGCAGTGAGCGTGGGCATGGCTCTTCTTTGGGCAAACCTTCCCTTCCTGGTGTCACACGGGACAAAAACAGAGCAGCACGAGCGCCTGACTGGCTCTTCTCCCCTCTCAGCCTGTCCGTGGTGGCTCTGCTCTGCTTCTGGGTGCTGCAGAGCTCCCACAAGGCCCAAACATCCCTTGCCAGCCTCCCCAGGACTGCAGGCAGGGTGACCACAGCCAGCAGCCTTGGCTGGAGTTGTGGCTGGAGAGCGAGGGGAGTGGGAACATTCTGAGAATCTCACAGGAATGCAGCCCCAGGTGTGAGGGTGACTGGGTCTCCTGAGGAGGCAGGTGGAGATAAAGCTGGCTGCTGCAGGTTACCTTCCCTCCTGCTCATGGGAACCTGCCCATCTTAGCCTGTCCTGCTGTTCTGTGCTTCCAGGGCTCTGCAGGGAGGTGCTGGTGGTGCTGGGGGTTGGCAGCCCTGCCCCTGCTCCATCCACGGGGTTTGGCATTGCTCACCCTCAGGGACTGAGGGCCTGCAGCAATTTTAAAAGCATTGATCAGTTCAGCAAGGGCATCACACACTGTTGTTGCCATATCCTCCCCAAAATGCTGGAACAAGGAGGGAGGAAGAGCTTTGCTGAGAGTCTGTGTTGGGCAGACACCTCCAGCCAGCACAGGGAAAAGGGTCCCATTGCAAGAGCTTCCAGACAAATCTGGCATGTGTGGGGTTCAGTGGGCATCATCTTTGTGTTGTTGCTTTGAAACAGCAATTTCTCATCTCTTCTGCATACATTTTAATGTAAGAATGTGTGGATATGGACAATCTTGGACCTTTGCTGTCCTGCTTCAAATTTGAGTGAAGGTGTGTGGTGGATTTCACAGCTGCTTGGGGAAGGGAAGACAACAGGGTGGACAGACAAAGGGACTGCTAGAGCCCCTCTTTCCTTAAGAAAAGTCATGAGGCATTTCAAATAAGAAGCCAAGGTGTTCTCAGGTGGGCTGTGAAAGCTGAGCACTGTCTCAGGAGCCATCTCAGAAGTCTTTCTGTTGAGAGGAATAATTACACTGTGGTAGAAGTATTTACTTGCTAGGTATTTGCCTGCTTTATTGTACTGTATCCTTCCGTTGCTGAAATGTAAGATGAAAAACCTGGGAGTAACAAACTTTCTTTTCTAACCCACTTGATTGAGTGCTTGGTTCAGAAATACCATAAAAGTGCCAGACCAGAGCTTGAAATATCTCATTACCAGGTGTCAGGCTGCTTATAACTTCCACTCTGGGATTGTTGAGGATTTTTTTTTTTCCTCCTGTTGGTCTTCTAATGAAAATGCCAAAGGGGGAAAAACTATTGCAAAAAATAAAAAATGCTGCTTTGATTGAAAATAAAAATGCTGAGGCAGCAGCAACTTTCAGTAGTGCTTGCTCTGTTGCATTGCCCTGTCACAGATTATTTCCCAAGGCTGGGGGGATGCTGTGAGGGTCTGGTATGGGCACAGCCCTGCTGGCTTTTGGTGTGTGGGAGGCACTGCAGAGCTGAGAGATGAGCAGGCAGCCCATGTCAGATTGGCAGGGAGAAAAAAAACTGATGCTGAGGTTACAGTGCTGGCTTGGCTGAAGGCAGACCAGTGTCCCCTGCAGAGCATGGGCAGCATGACCAGTTGAGGGAACTTTGCTGGACCTTTTGTGGCTGCTGGTGACCTGTGGCAATGTGGGGACGCTGCTTTCCTGCTCCTGACTGCTCTCACAGGGTTGTCTGCTCTCCCAGCTTTGGGTGGCAGTGCAGTAGGAGGTGTGAGCAGCTCGTGGCACTGCCAGGCTCTGTGACACAGCTGTGCCAGGGCAGTGAGGCTGCTGGGCACCTGCGCTAGGGGGGCTGAGGAAGCAGCTGAGGGGGGGTGCTCTGAAGCATGAGCACTGTACTGGTTTGAAAGCAAAACCAGTGAGAGACTCCAAGGCAGAAAAACAATTTAATAGGAAGGGGAAAAAAAGTAAAATAAAATAAAAGCAATAGTGACGTGGTTCAAGATGAACAACAACACAGACTCCGAGGTCAGAAGGCTGAAATGACTCCAATCTTTATTCCCTGGGAATTTCTTTCCTTTATGCTGTTTTACAAAGAACCACCCAAGGGGTGGAAGAAAGACAAACTTCTTCAACTACATTGGTCAAGTCAGAGGGACATGAAGAAAAGGTCCCTCCTAGGGAAAGGAATGCAAACATAGGTTTGGGTTAGGAAAACGTGTCTCTTGTTGACAGAACAGTGCCTGGGAAAGAGTTTTAGAGAAACCAAAACATCACAGCACAAACCATGGCTACACAATAGTACAAAAGATCACTGACAGAGTCAGAATACAGCCTGACACCCTGTTGGTTGGGGTGCTGGTAGCAGTCCAGATGAAGTGGTATCGTTGAAGCAGTGATCCCATAGAAAGCTCTGGAAGCTCTTGTCCTCTGGGACTCCAGTGTGTAAAGGCTGCTGTGCTGTCCCAAATCCCAG
>VWYO01026104.1:20581-62272 GCA_013400275.1 Rhadina sibilatrix | reverse complement strand
ATAGAAGACAGGAGGGGCATCTGGAATTCTTAAAAGATAAGGAATAATTGAGCCTTGTTGAAGAAGACAGATTTATCACCTCCATTCCGACCCTCTGGAGCCCCATAAATAAACTGTGTACTTAAGGGGGGGTCTTGAAACCAAAATGAATATTTGAATCATGCATTAGCTTATTTAAATATGTAACACCAAGACTTTCAGATTTTCAAGAAATCTGGAATAGGGAGTGTTGCTTTATACCCTCAGCTGAGAGGCTACCTTTTTGTCTCCTTTATTGTCTATTTTTATTCTATTTTATTTTATCTTTATTAAACTTATAAACTAATATAAAAAGGTGAAACGTCGTTTTTCACAATTTGTGGGGGGTTTCTGTGGTCCTCCCCAGGGCTGAACAGACTGCTCCTTTGGGCCTGCCAGGGGCTGCAATCCCCTCCTTTTAGGAGTGCCAGCACTTTCCACAGCAGGGAAAGGGAAACTCGGAGACGTGGCAAAGCATTTGCAGCAGTTAAAGCTGCAGGAAAAGCATCTTGCATGGAAAATCAGACGGAGCAGGAAAAACAGCACTTACTATCAATATAACACAGCTGAAATCTTTTTCTTGGAGATAATCATCTCTGACTCCAGCAGTAAAAAATAAAGGACAGAGACGGGAAGAAGCCAGAAAACACGGTCGTGGGAGTGAGTCTGGGTGAAATGAAAATTAAAAACACAATGAAAAGCACAGAAGTGCCTTAAGTAAAACCAGCAGCCTGCCCAGAACAACACCCTGGATTTTCTGGGAAGCAGCTGGGGCGTGGGGAGGGGGCTGAGCTGGGGCTGCAGCAGGGCTGGGGCCGTGCCAGAGCTCAGCTGGGGAGGGCACAGGGGCAAAGCCAAGGGCTCTGGCCCAGGCCTGAGGAAGATGGAGATTCCAGGTTTCCCTTGCAGTCTAGGAGACATTCGGGTCCTTGCCTTTAGCAGCCAGGCTGTGGGATGAAGCAATTTATGGCCTGTCTGAAGGACAGGGGCTGATCCTGGCTCCTGCTGGACTCAGCCCCAGCTGCTGCCCTTTCCTGGACAGCCTGTGCTGAGCCTCCCTCAGCAAACCTCCCCACACCCCAGGGCTGTGCCAGCCAGGCCCCGTCCCGAGCTCCAGCAATGGAAGGGAAGGTTTCTGCTGGCTCAGAGAGGCAGTGCTGCCAGCTGGGCAGATTCAAGAGCAGCCCATGGCCCCCTGCTGTGTGGCTGCAGGGCCGCCGGTGGGCCTGCAGCTACAGAGCCGAACTGGTGGAAATGTCAAGCTCGTGAGGGAAGTGGATTCGCTCGGCCTCAAGCCTTGGCAAAGGGAAGCGGGATTTTTGAGAATAGTGCATTGTTAGCATGCCTGTGTTAATTGGTGCTAGGTATATGGTAAGAGATATTACTTGGCAGTGTTACATGTTAGAAAAGGCAAGAGTATATGAGCTCAGCTAGGCGGATCAATAAACGGCTTCATATGAGCAACCATTGGAGTCCATGTCTCTGTCAATCGCCGTCAGACTCCTGCAAATCAGAGCCACAAAACGGGGCCCTTCACGCTGCTTCCCCTTCCTTTAAGAACAGGTATCACTTTTTAAGTGCTGCAGGAGGTGCGCAGCCTTTTACCAAAGGATGTCAGTGTCTTTTGTGTGAATGTGCATGTCTTTTGACTATTTCAGGCTGACCTTGATGTGTTTGTTATGCTAAGTGTCATAAAAAATCAAACTGCTAAATTAACTAGCTGCTGTTTCCACAACACCAAGGAAGCACCTGGGGCCCTTTTGCTCCCTGCAGACAATGGCTGAGGGAGGCTTATGCAACTCCTGCTCTGCTGGTGGCTGCTCTCTTCCAGAGCTGCCGTGGTATTTTTAGATGCAAAGGAGAAGTGTCTCCTAACTATATGCTAATCACATTTTCAAAGCTTCAGCTGATATTAAAATGATTCAGCCGTGTCCTGAATTCACATACTTTTGTTTGTTGCCTTTTGTATGCTCTGTGTAGCTTTTCATATGACTGCGCCTATTTTCAACCAAAATCATGGCTTGGGAGCTGCTGTATGACAAAGGATGTTTTTATCCTTTTTTGAAGATCTTTTGAGTTATCTGTAGCCTCGGCTATCTGAAGCACAGACTCATGCATATATATTCTCTCTGCAGGCAAAGAACAGAGGCAGGAGTAGACTTTACAGCTGTGGTTCTCAAATTTTATTAAAGGGCTGCCTGACCTTCAGGGGAAAGGAAAGTATTTGAGAACCATCATATCTGATGTTGCCACCCTGATGTTCATTTATGGCCAAATAACTTCTTGATGGGATTTTTTTATTAGTTTTTCTTGCCCTTTGGTGTGCTCTCCTGCCTGATGGGAATGTGCTCAATAAATGTCTCTGTGTGTGTCTCCCATGGCACCCTCAGGCCCATGCTGAAGACCTTGTGGCCTCTGCCCCATCAGTCTGATGTGGTGTCTGCTGAGCTGAGGAGAAAAATCACTCCACTGCAGACAGTTTGGTGAAATTAGTCCTTCTCTTAGCAAAAAGGTGCCACATACTCAGCCCAGGACATTGTCTGATGCTCAGGAATTGTCCTCAAATTCAGTCCAGCAGACAATGAAGTTGCCAAGTACTGATACCAACAGGGAACACAACAAGAGAGTGACACAGCTTTTCCTGGTGAGCACTGCAGCTCAGAGCAGGGTCCTTGCTGGTGGGGTCATTGGGAGTGAAGGGGAGGTGATGGGAAGGTTCAGCTGGGCTTTACTGGTGTTCCTGAACCAGGCTGGGCTTTACTGGTGCTTCCTGAACCCAGCTGGGCTTTAATGGTGTTCCTGAACCAGGCAGGGCTTTACTGGTGTTCCTGAACCCAGCTGGGCTTTACTGGTGTTCCTGANTGGTGTTCCTGAACCAGGCAGGGCTTTACTGGTGTTCCTGAACCCAGCTGGGCTTTACTGGTGTTCCTGAACCCAGCTGGGCTTTACTGGTGCTTCCAGGCTCAGCTGGTGGGGCAGAGGAGAGCCATGAGCTGCCCTCTGAAGAGGCAGGTGATTTGGGGATCCCCACATGGCATGGTGCTTCCAAAACCTTGAAAATGGCCTTTCTGTGGCCAAGAAGCACCCTGGGTTTGCTGTTCCCTCCCAGGCCATGTCTGCCTGTGGCTGAGGGGACACTGGGCTCCTCTTGCAGGGATTTTGGGATCTTTGCCCCTTCCAGGCTGCTCTCCTGGTGCAGTGTCCAGCCTGTGGGCTCAGATAGGCCAGGCATGTCTGGAGGACCTCGCTGCCCCTGAGGAGGCTGGGCTGGCTGGCCCAGCACAGATCCTGGCCCACCCAAGGTTTAAGGGGCTGCAGGCAGGAACCCCCAGCCCTGCCCATGTTATGCTAAGTGTCATACTCATCCCAGCTCCCCCATTCCCTCAGTCCCAGCTCCCCCATTCCCTCTGTCCCTGTAACTGAGTGCTGCTGGAGGATCTGTGCTGTGCCTCCTCTCTTCCCTGCACCACTCCATCCCCTTCCCTCCTCCTCTTTTAATCCTCATCTTCCTTGGATTCCACTTTTTTTTTAATCCTGATCTTCAAGGACCAAGGCGAAACACTTCCAACAGCTCAGGAAAGCTGGTCAGATTTGCATTTAGCACATTTAAATATTTAACACATTTAGGGGTGAATTAAAGCAAAGGGAGACAAAAATTGGGAGCAGACTGAAGAATGAGTGTGTGTGCACACCTAGGGGGGGATAAAGGTGATGTGTGCAGATACACAGGGAAAGTAAAACAGGGCAAAGGAGACAGAGAGAGCCTGGTCCTTCTTTGCTGTTGTATCAAGCACACTGTGACTAATGGCAATAATTTCCCATACCACCCCCCAGTACCATAATAGAAGAAAAGAATTAATTGTCATCTGCCACCCACTGCTTGTAAAGCAGCTTCTCTTAAATAGTTCTTATGTATTGAGTCAGCTGTCAAAAGGAGCAGCTTTTTCTCGTGGTCTGCAGAATGCATTTCAGTATGAACACAGCTCGATGCAAAGGTCACCCCATCAAAAATGTTTCCCTCAGTAGTGAGCGTAATGGCAAAACCCAGCATTTTGCAGTCCATTCTCACCCTTTTACTTGATGTTTCTTAAATGTTAGACAGCTGGAGATTAAACTCCCTTTGATGGGCAGACTTTGAGGGAGAATATTTTGTGGTGTGCTTTGGGTTTTCCCCTCCTCTCTGCCACGCTGTGGTATGGGCTCCTTAACCACATACAGGTAGCATGAGCCATAAAAAGAGCAGGAGACAGAGGAAAATTGCCCTCTGTTTTCCAGGTTGGCACGATCCCTCAGGATATCAGTGTGTGCTCCTGTGTGTGCCAGTGTTTCAATGGTAGCTTGGACTCTGGATGCTCAAATCACTCTCCCTGTCAGGGTTGCCACTTACTTGACACATTCCAAAATGAGAAGGCTTTGGGAGACAGCCTACAGTGTGAGGGAGACCACAAGAGTAAAAGCCACTGGAGGCAGCAGGCAGGGGTCACACAGCAGCAAGGGGCAGGGTTTCTGCTTACATGTCCCCAGGAGCTGGGGTTAGGCAGATGAAAAGTAAAATTACAGGGGTGCCTGCTCTGGGTGTGCACTCTCCCCCATAACCTGGCAGGGAAAAGAGGGATATGGTCAGACTGTCTTCTGCTGGACACCTGAAAGTGGGTGTCACATCTTCAAGGATATGACTTGTTTGTCTCACCCACATTTTTACAAAACCTCTGCTGTGTTATTGAGTTGGGGAGGGGAAGCCTGGAGAAGGTTTTATTTTCCCCCAGAGGAAATGTTCTCTGCTGTTGTGCTGCCTGGATTAACCCGTGGTGACTCTTGCCCAAAGGTCTGTGTGTAGGCCATGAAAACAGTGCTCTGCATCAGCTCCTACCACATATGTGTGGAGTGATCTTGTTGGAACAGCTTCTGATCTGTTCTGAGCAGCAGGGACAGCTGGGATAATGCCAACAACACCTTATCTGCAGGAGATACCACCCAATACACCCTGAGCAAATTCTCTGGCAGTACAGGTGGTGCATTTTCTCAGCCATGCATCAGAACTGAAAACTCCACGTCTCTCCAGGCCTTATTCTTGTTGTAAATGTTAGATTTCCCTTTTTTAAAGGGCAACTGTGCCACATGTAAAAAAATCTTAGCTACAAGTGTGCTGTGAATGCAGCAGAACCTGCTTTGTTCTGTTGTACTGGCAAAAATGTCTTGACAGGGACAGGCATCAAAGTCCTGGCCTGAATAAACTGGCCTGGAATTAGGCAGAGGATGTTTTGCAAGGGCTGAGGAAAACTACAGAGTCTGGTCTCTTCTTGCTTCTCTGCCACTGCAGTCCAGAGAGCTCCTTTGTATGCATCATGGCTGGGTGACAGGGTGAAGAGTCACCTGTCACCTGTCACTGAGTCAACTCGGGGTCCCTGCGAAGGTGACAGTGCCACGAGGTGGCAGTGGCCACCAAATAATGTCTGGCCAGAAGCAGGCTGTCCAGGCAGTGCATTTGTTGAGCTCTTTGCTCTGTGATTTAGGAGTGGGAGCACAACCCAGCCCCTAAATACCAGCTGAAGCACTGCTCTAGTTTATAGTCGTCCTTTGACTTTCAAGACCCAAATTCCAATTTCTGCATTCCCATGTTATTTGAGCACATCATCAAAGTCAGGGTGAGAGGAGACCAAATCCTTGATGACCTGTGCCTTGCTCTCCTGTGTGCACCCTTCAGAGCCCTGCTGCTCCTGGGGGGCTCGTTCCTGTTCAGGCTGCACATTCCCTGCAGGATTATTTTGGGTGTTTAATGTAATTGTGCTGCCATCCTTTTTTCCCAAGATATTCCATTTCTGGCTGACACTCCTGTGCCTGGGCTGCCTGGAATGGAGAGTAGGAACTGCAGAGCAGATGAAGGCTGTATCACCTGAGTGATGGTGGCTCCACTGCCTTCTCACAGAGACTTGTGAGAAGGCAGTGGAAGGGAAGAGGCAGAGAAATTTTCCTGCAGTTTGCTGGGACAGAATTTTAGAGTAATAGGATCTTTTAAGCTGAACAGAATCTTTAACATAATTGAGTCCAACCCTTAATCCAGCACTGCCAAATACACCACTAAATCATATCTCCCACACATCTCTTGAGTAACTCCAGGGATGGTGGCTCCAGCATTTTCGTGGGCATCCTGTTCCAATGCTTGGCAACTCTTTCAGTGAAGAGATTTTTCCTAATGTCCAACCTAAGGCTCCCTTGGTGCAACTTGAGTGATAGAGACATCTTTACCATGCTGTTGATATCTTTTTGCCACCTTTGGTGTAACCAGTGTAAAGCAAGAACCAGTCTCTCTAAGGAGAATGACTGAGAAAGAGAGGATGGCTTTTGCATTCTGCAGTCAAGTTACTGAATAATCTGAAGGCAGGCCAGGAGGGAGGAAAGAAGGCAGCAATCACCTCTATTCTGTTTTTCTGCTGATAAATCAACAAAAAACTTAAAAAAAGCACTGTGACATTTTAGGTAGAATGTTGCACATGTGTTAAATGAGTTGCCTAGCTGTGATGGGAAGCCTCAGTTTCCAACAGGGGACTCTGCTGCTGTGACATCAGAGGGGCTGGGAGATCCTGTGTGCCATTCCTGTAGGCACACAACCCAGTTCATGCTCCTCTCTGTAAAATGGACTTCGCTTCACCCAGCAGGGGTGATGTGAGGATATGTTTGTTGACGTTCTTGGGGTCCTCATCTATTTTTGGTAGAGCACCATGAAGGACTTGAATGGCAAATTCTTCCTGTCGGAGCATACCCGTAATTAAACAGGTCTGTTTATCCGTGACAGACAGGCTTATTATGGCTTTTTCTAACCTTGATCTAACAAATTGTGCAATGTGGTCTGCCACACATCTGCTGCTCTGCGCCTGCTGGGGAGGGTGGACACCTGGTGTCAGTGGAGGAAGAGTAATGGAGTGGAAACAGGGGCCTCACTGGGAATTCCCTTTGAAGGTAAAAGCCCTGCATGGCTGTTTGTGAAACGCTGCAGCACGGGGAGCTTTGCTGCCAAGCAAGAGGCACTGTAAAAGCAAATAACTGCAAATTGGCCAAGTGCTGGATGAGGATCTGCGAGTTGTGGCAGGTGAGCTCATCTGGCTGTGTCACACGTTGGTGGCTGCTGGTCAGAGACGCATTTGTGCAGGGTGCCTGGTGCACGTGCACTTGCACTCCTCAGTGCAAGGCATGGGCTGCTCCTGCCACACTGTCCTGTGGGCCAGGCAGGAAAATGTCACACGTGCAAGGGCCATGACTGGTTCTGCTCTCCTGAAGCTGAAGGGAGAACAGGGGAATGTCCCCTTGTGGACAGAGCTGGGTAGGAAGGGGAAGCAAGGGGTTGGGAGAAGGGTGGATGCCAGAGGGCTGCATCTGAGCACACACTTGAGCCTTTGCAGTACATAAATCATGGAAAATGAGTGTGCTTTTCTCATTGTGTCAGAGTCAGAAAGCCCTGACCCAGCTGGAGGAAAATAACAATTTGAACAGAGATGTCATCAAGCAAGATGTTCCAGCTGGTTAGAAAACAACTTACAGTCTGCTTGAAAGGGGCCTGCAATGCATAGGAAGTAACAGCTCACTCTTGCACTGGAATATCTAAAGAAGAATGGGCAGATATGACCTCATCTCTTCATGCTGGAAAATTACTGCTTCTTAACTGATGTTCTTGCCATCCTAAAGCAGTTACTGGGAAGTCAGTGATTTAGGAGCAAGTGTAAATGTGGCTCAGTTGCTTATCTAATTGGAGCAGTCTCTTGGTTGTTAGTATGTGTAATGAAGGGAAAAATAGCTGGACAAGCAATACTGTCCTCCATTTTTGCTGGCTCTTCCAGGTATCTAGTAAGCTTGGAAGGAAGGAATTTGAAGTGAACTGTGTTGCCTGACCCTTGCATTGAGGGCAACTCTGTTCTTGCTCTTCAGAGTACAAGCTTCTGCTGGAGTGTCTGATACCCACCATGCAGGCATGAGGGCACTGCTGGGATGGCTTGGTTTGGGTGTCTGAGGGTTTAGAGGCACCTCCAGAGGAGAGCTACAGAATGTGGTTCAAAGCAAACATCAGCTGTGGGCAGGCTGTGCTGTGGTCCAGGGGAGCCACCTGTGGTTTTGATGAATAATTTTCCTTCGCTGTAAACCCTCTTTTATTTGGCAGCTTACAGCAAGAATTGATGAGCCTCTTGAAAACTCCCAGAAGATGGGTAGCATGGCCAGGAGTTGATGTATAAGTAAAGGTTAAATTAATGTGTCTGTCCCCTGTACAGTGTAATTCACATGAGCAAAATCTGGGGGGACTGGAGAAGGCCAGGTATCTCCTGCAAGAGCCAGTTTGCAGATCAGAATAGTGAATGTCTGAAGTAATCAAACAGAGCTGGAATGAAATGTAGGTCTTGTTCTTCCCACCTGTTCTACATCTCTGCTGTCTGCAGTGTCAGAGTCTCACTAAAGCTGCTGGGATTTCAGTGCAGTTCTTGGCCATATGCATAGCTTCTGATTTCTCAGATTTAGGAGGGACTTGTGAGATTTAGGAGGGAATGTGAGATCTTTCAGCAGGAAAAAAAAAAGGTACAGAAATCCAAACCAGAATGCAGGGTATCTTTTTTTTTTTTCCTTTTTTTTTTTCAATACAGCTTATATTTTCCTGTTTAAATGCAAATATTTGTCCTTGACACCCTGCTTGAGGACAAATAAAGTGATTGCTCCTTGTGACTGTGCTGATTTTCTCGTTTGAGTCTGCTGCTATAATGGCAGTCAGATTAAAAAAAAAAAACCTTGGACAACTGGGCGGAGATGGGATGTTAAATGTTGTGGAGAGCATGGAAACCCTGTGTCAGCCCAGAACTTGTAAAGGGAAAACCATCTCTTGGCAGAGACAGCTTAATAGGCTTGTAAAGTCTGGCACCATCAAAACCACGATTTTGGTTCTATCAAAGCATGGCAGTGGAGCCTTGAGAAATGACAGCTGTATTATCTGTCTTCAGATCATTCTGAGAGCAACATCAGGAACAGGCTGGAAACAGCTCAGGAAATAATTTTATACCGAGGGCTTGCTGGGGGCAGAAATGTATAGGGAAAAGTGAAATGAAAGAATTAATAACAGTATCAATAACCTTCCCACCGCAGCCATCAGACGTGACATGAAAATGACTCCAAAGTTGTCATCCACTGTGTGTTTTATTCCCATCAGGAGGATTTGAGGGATGAGAGGAGAATCCAAACAAGGCAATTAGAAGACTGGAGCATGTTGAGGAAGGAAGAAATGACTAGTGTGGAGAACCTTTCAATGCAAATTTCCCTGCCAGACACAGAGGCAGGGCCAGATCCTGAAACAGTGGAGCAAGCACTGGAGCGTGCAGATTTATGGGGTGGCTGCAGGGACTGCAGTGTCAGCTGGTGTGCACAAGGGTGGTCTGTGCAAGATGCTGATTGTTGCAGCAGAAGATATAATGCAGCTCTTACTAGAGGTGGATCCTAGAGGCTGAAGATCCTGGCTAAGGTTTCACACTCACCACCAAAATGATTTAAAATCACTGGAGTCATTGCCAAGATTTCCAATACTTTTTTCTGGGCTGTGGACCAATCCTGCTTAGTGCAGTCCAGTTTGTGTGAGTGTAGGGGATGGTAAAATGTCCTACTTTTTTTTCTATAACTCTGTGTTGACTCTGAGCCATTTGTACTCCTTCTTTTGCTCCAAAACGACTTGACTTCCAGCCAGGAGCTCAATGTACTTGTCTCGAGCTTTGGGACTCTGGATCCAAACTGGAATTGTCCATAGCTACTGGAAAAGAGAGCCCAGCACGTAGGTTAAACCACTTATAAATGATGGCATAACAGAGGCAGCCAAGCTCTATTTCTGCAAGTGACATAGTCACCTCAGAACTGAAACCGCACTGGAAACGCTCCCCTTCCTGTGCTCTTTTCAGACATTACCTAAGCCATGGGGCTGTGATGGGACAGACTACTCTGATCCCATTTGCTGGTTCCAGGTCATTAATGGGCAGAGGAGAAGGGATTCAATTTCCAGACTTTCCCAGAGACAGCAAGTTTCTACTGGAGTTTATCTTCGAGTTTAACCTGTAAATCATCCGGAATCGATGTTGGCTTTTGACCTGTATTTAGGTATAGTTTTTGCCACATAGCTGGCCAAACTTGTGGTGTTTCCAAGGGGAAGGGGAAGAAGTGAAGCTTGAAGTCTCCATTTTCTGGATTAGCAATTGTATGTCTGAGAGGAGCTAGTGAAGAAGAGAAACCACTTGCAGGAATGATGGTGAATGCCAAGGCACGGGCTCGGTTGCACAGGGCTGAGAATACAACAGTCTTTATATACAGAGGAGAAAAATTACAGCTTGCTTGTCACTGTAGGAAGCTGGTCATTACTTTTTTGTTTGTTCCAAGAGCAGTGTCTGTAAAATCAATTGGTTATTCCTTAGTAATGGAGACAGATAAGAGGTTTATGCTATCAGGCAGAGCATGGGCACTGAGCTGAAGAGCAGGTCCTGTCTGAGGGCTGCCAAGCAGCTGGAAGTCACTGGGGAAACAGGGGAGCGGTTTGACAGCTGCAGGGAGGTTGGACACCTGTCTGCAGCTCAGCCCCTGCTGCCCTGGTGACAGCACCTTGGGCTGTGCTGGTGACAGCACCTTGGGTTCTATTGGTGACAGCACCTTGGGCTGCCCTGATGACACCACTTTGGGCTGTCCAGCCCCAGCTCTGGCCCAGGAGTGGGAGCCTTGGATATGCCCAGAGCTCTGATATGCACAGATATCCCTGAAGGATACTGGTGCTGCTGGGGGGCTGGAGTTGCTCACAGGGAGAATGTGGTGTTCTAAAGCAGAACAGGGCTTTCTCCATGTCTGTTCCTGTTCCTGTAAGCCTGGCACAGAAGAGAAAATGCTTTTGCAAGGGAAATACTCAGTGTATTCACTGGTCACAGTGTTTGGTGGGCTCATTTGCCAAAATAATCCATGTGTGCCCAGAGTAAGAAAAGGCTGCTGTGGCACTGAGTCTGTGATTCTAAGTCCTTTCTCCCTTTGAACATTTGCTTTTCTTCTGCAATCTGTAGTTGGTTGGGACTTATTCAAAGGTAGCTTCAAAAGATCAAAGGCAGATGCAGTCTTTATAGCATTCATGGCTCTAGCATTCACTTCATGCAGATATTAATGAGGTGTGTTTTATATAGCCTGACATTCATTTCTTTCTATTCACCCTAACGAGATTGTTCTGCTGTCCCTCTTGTTTTAATAAGCAACAGAGTCTCCAAGATCAAGTTCCAAAAAGATATTTTTCCACTTAAAGATTATCAGGAGCAAAACTAGGGATGATAACTTTAAAAGGCATAAACCACCAGGATCTTCTGTCTGGTGCTTTCAAAGCAGTACATTCTCCTCTGCCTCGCCTACTCTGAATTATCACAAGTTTCAGGCTAACACATAAATTTCTTGGCCTTTTATCTCTCTAATTGTTTTCGCAAGTTCATTAATGATTTTGCAAAAGCTGTAGTGAAACTAAATGACATGCTCATAAACCTTTAAAGGAGAGCATACCCGCCTGGTGACGGGAAAAGTCTCATTAGTCTTTTCAAATCGCTCCCAGCAGGTTTTTTCTGCAGATTCAAACTTGTTAGGTGCATAAATATGCTTCTCTAATTCAATTGTCTGTGCTGATCTTGTGACAATTGAAGTTTGCTCTGCTTTTAAGTGGCCACCAAAATCACCTTTCTAAGGCAAAAGTTTTGAGAGCCAGAACTGTTCTGAAATCTGAGTTTTTTGTTTTTTTTTTTAAATCTGTGAAAGTTCTTGGGCTCCTGATGTCACCTATGCTTTTCTTCCAAGAAAATCCTGTGCTAGCTTTTTGGAAGAACGCTGGGTTTCTCACTGGGCTGGGAATATTGAGGTGGTGATGATAAAGCTTCAGCAGTGTACCTTGAGGGCTGAAGACGGTGTGGGATTTTTGCTGGGACAAGGAGTGAATGATGCCTTATTAATCACCAGGTGGTAAGTGGTCTCTGCAGGTGATGTGTTCTGACAGGTGATGTGGCAGGGCAGGGAGGAGAGCTGGGTGTGAATGAAGGCAGCAGCAGCAGCTGTGGGGAAACGTGCAGGGTGTCCCAGGGGAGACAGCCCAAACCTCAGCCAGCAGGGCACTCCCTGCCTCACCACGGGGATTAACAAAACCAAAGCTCTTTCTCAGAGGTGTTCTTCTGCAGGGCTTTGGGCATCACCAGTGCTGGGAGGGACAGCCTGAAACAGCAGTTTCAGCACAAGAGGACATGGGGCAAGGGGGGAAGGCTGGCCTCAGCCAAGGAGCAGAGGGGGAGAGGAGCAGTTTGGGTGCAGATGAGCCAAGGGGAACCAGGGCCAGAAGGCTCAGTGCTTCTGCAAAGCACTGGGGACACCCTGAGTTGCTGGAGCACCACATCTCCAGCCTCCCTCAACTCAAATATATTCTTTCTGTGCTGAGATAAAGAATGAGAATGATTTTCCAGTCTTGAGAGTGCTTTCCTTTGAGCTCATTTAGATGAGGATAATTCTACCACACAAACCTTCATTGAAGTATTTGATTTCACTTTCGTGTGTGGAGTTAATTTATGTGACACGATTAAAATATGTGTTATTTATACAATAGGAACTTAGAACTGGAGTAGATGATTAAAACAACTGAACAGCCTCTTCTGAAATTCCAACTTTGCTTTTCCTTTGACAGGGTATTCTAGTTGAGCGTTTTGAAAGTTAAGTCAAATATAAGGATGCATTTTAGATAAGTACATTACCATGCAAGCTCTATTTTAGGCCTGACACTAGAGGTCTCAAAAAATGTTGATTGGTGTAAGCATAGGATACTGATACAAGTTTTGGGCCTTATGGCTCACAGTTGCCTGAATGAAGTTGAACTGTCTGGTAGTGTTACTTCAAAGGGGTGAAAGCCCCTCTGGCTGTGTTCCTTGTGTGTTGTCTTGTCACCTCTCCATGTAAAGCTACTCAGCACCACCCTGGCATTCTCACATTAGAAGGTGAGGAGACCTTGGTGACACAGAGGAAAACAAACCTCTTTCCTCAAGGAGGCAAAGTACACACATCCAAGCTCAAAACTAGAAGCCCAAATGCATTGAGTCAGGCTTGCATCACTACCAGTGACAGAGTGCTCAGCGTGTAGCTGAGAAATCCGTGTTCAGTAACAGGGAGCACAGCTGTTGCTGTACCTGTGTCATACAGGCCTCTCCTGGAAAGGGGATCCAGCTGTAGCTCTATTTTAAGGCCTCACTCTGTGTGAGACTTTGCTGGAGCTGTCAAGGCTATTTTTGGTGGCTATAACTGACAGCTGCTGTCACCTGCACTCTTGCACAGCGCCCGTGGATCACGGTGAAGTGCAGCCATCAGCCCGGGCTGGCCCAGAAACACAGACACATCTTCTCGTGTTTAAACTCACTCTGCTGCAAAAAGCAAAGCCTTTCCTGGGGTTGATCTCTGGGCTGAAACCTTTTGGGCTGGATGCTGCCTGTGCAGGGCTGTCCTGGCTGTGGTGAGCTGAGCAGGTGGGGCTGCAGGTGTCCTGCACCCTGACCGTGTCTCGGCATCCTCAGCAGGGTGCTGGGCAGGAGGGCTGGGCTGGCTGCTCTCTGAGCACAGCTGGGCTTCTCCTGCTCTTCAGGGTTCCCTGTGCTGCTGCCACCCCCATGCTGCCACCCTTGTGCTGCTGTCACCCCCGTGCTGCTGTCACCCCTGTCCTGCTGTCACCCCCGTGCTGCTCCCCGCCCCTGCCCCCAGAGGGTCAGGGCTGCAGCCGTGCTCACCCCTGTGCACCCTGGCTCAGTTCCATCAGCTGGGTGGTTCTGATTGTGCTCCAATTCTCTGGAATCAGAGCAGGAACTCAGTGTTTTTCAGAAAGGGAGGTCACAGGGAAATACTGGTTTCTGCAAGTCTCCCAAACCGGATTTTGCTGGGAGAAACTGCAGAAACAGGATTAAAAGTTTTCTTTTTAAAATATGTTCAGCAAATCTGCTTGGTTCTGCAATAGGGCATTCAGGATAGTCGATGACACTCCTCAAAACCTCTTGGTGTTGTTTGTTTGTTTGTTTGTGAAAATGTTGACGTTTTGACCTGACTTCTTGGGATTAACTAGGGAAGGGGAAATGTATTTTTTTTTCTTCTTTTTTTCTTTTTCTTTTTCTTTTTTTCTTTTTCTTTTTTTCTTTTTTTTTTCCCCTTGCAGGACAAGAAATGTTTCCCCCACAAATCTTTTATGCTCTCATTATCTGAAACTCACAATTTCCAGTTGCTCTTTACCTTGGGTATTTTAGTTACTTTTCAGTCCCTTTGGTTCATTGTTCTCAGTTTCTATAATGGAGCAAGTTTCTCCTTTCTGACAGTGTAGTTGTGTTGCTGCATTGCTGTGGGCAAAGTGTTCTGAAACCTTTGCACGGGATGTACAGCTCAATGGAAAGGCCTTCTGTTACACATGAGAAATTAATTTGCAATTAATAAAGTCGTTGGATGAATTCCTCCTTTGTTGTCTGAAAATGGCCCATCAGCAGATTGTTAAATTCTCAAAAAATTCTTTGCAACAAATTGTGAGTTTCTTCCCCAAATAATTCCTAGTCTGACCAGAAGAAACAGTTCATGATGTGCAAGTGGAATTAATATTTTTTTAGGTTCTTGAGTGGCTAATGTATGGACCAAGGTTCCCCAGTCAGTGTGAGCTGTGGAAGGTCCTACAAGATAGGACTCAAAACTTGCCTTTAATCTGTGCTTTAATACTGAGGTGTTGGGTTGTGACCTGAGTTTTCATTAACTTGAGGGTCTGAGCCCAAAGAATAGAGGGGTGTGGTGTTTAAACCCTGCCTTCAGGTGGATATTTGTAGAGGACAGGTAGCTGCCTGTGAAGAGGGCCCATGCACAGGGATATTTTTAGGAGGGTGGGATTAATCCCTGGCAGCAGAAAATTTTAAAACTCCCAAATATTACCAGTGGAAAGAAAAAAAACCCACTATGGACAGTTCTTTGGTGGAGGAGGAGGAAAGAGCAAATGGGAGCTGAGGTCTGAGGCAGCCTCAGGCTGGGAAGCCAGGACAGACTGGCCACGTAGGCTGTGTCTGGAAGTGCTGGTAGGGGTTGTGTGGCAGAGCACTCCAATGCCAAGTCATCCCCCAGCCTGTCCAGCTAGTAAATATTAGAGGAGCTGAAAAAAATGGATGGGAGCATAGCAGCAAATGTCACCAGCTGTGCCAGCAGCTGAAAAGGGCTGGGCTCAGTGCTGTGGAGCTGGCAGCCCTTTCTGCCACTGCTGCAGCCACTGCTCCCCCAGGCAGCTGTCAGACAGCTCCATCTGCACCCCTGCACTCCTGGTGTTTGGAAACACCACAGCGTGTTAACAAAGAGACACCACTTTTTTTGTTTTTGCTTTATTGCACTGTGTTGCTCTCTGCCCGTGGAGGTTTTGTTGCCTAACTTGGTATAAAGGCTGGCGTGACCATTTTCTCTGCCACACTCTGAATTTTGTTTTCACAGCACTGCTCCTCTTCTTGCGAAGAGTTGCATGTGGCCGCAGTCCCGCCTGCCTGCGCTGGCTCGGGACGGGCCGTTCGCACAGAAGCAAGCCCTGCTGATGAAGATGGAAGTGTTGGCATTCACGGCGCTGCTGCTTTCCCCCTCTCTGGTCTCACCACCTCTGCCCCCCGTCAGAGCCAGCTCGGCAGCATTTGTCACAGCGCTCACTTTGTCACAACCTTGGCCGTCCTTCCAGCTTAGTGCAGCTCCCAGACCCACCGCACGGGCACCAGCGATTAGTTCATTCTGCCTCTGTTAATTAAAATAAGCTAAGAGTACTGCCCATTATCGTGGCTTTCAAAAGCATAGGGACACGGCTGTGCCGACCAGCCCGCTGCAGCCTCGGCTGATTCGTGATGCATCTGTGCTGCTAAACCTGGAGGGAAACGGGAGCAACAACGAGTGAAACCCCAAAGATTTCCGGCTCCTCAGCTGTGTGTGCCTCAGTGGCGGGCTCTGTGTGCGCCGTGCAGCCCGGGATCCGCGCAGGGCCAGCAGCAGATGGCACTGTCAGCCCTGCCTGCGGGGACAGCCCGGCACCGCATCGCCCTCGGCTCCTCGCCGGGGCAAACTCCGCGCAAATGACAGCCGGACCTTCTGTCCCCTCCGTCCCCGCTGCCAGGGGCGGTGCTAGGCTGGGAATGTCGCCGGTGTTTGCCGGGGATGCCGCTGGCAGGGCCCCACAGACACCTCAGACATCTCCAGGCCGTGAGGCGCTGGCGCTGCTCAAGATTAACAACGACACGGACTCCGAACTTCAGAAGGCTGAAAATTACTCCAAATCGATCTTATTGCCCGGGAACTTCTTCCCTTTATACCGTTTTACAAAGAGCCCACCCAAGGGGTGGAAGAAAGACAAACTCCTTCGACTACATTGGTCAAGTCAGAGGGACATCAAGAGAAGGTCCCTCCTAGGGAAAGGAACGCAAAACATAGGATACAGTTAGGAAAACGTGTCTCTTGTTGACTGAACAATGCCTGGGAAAGAGTTTCAGAGAAATCCAAAGGTCACAGGCACGAACCATGACTACAGGGCACTGCCCAGGCGTGGGATGGAGGTGCCCGGGGGGATTCNACAGGCACGAACCATGGCTACAAGGCACTGCCCAGGCGTGCCCGGGGGGATTTTGAGCTGCCCTTGTCTGTGTTTCCCGGCAGGGAGGGAGGGCACGGGGGCCGTGTGCTGTGGCTGGGCTGCTCCGGGTGTGCCCGGCGTGTGCTGAGTGCCAGCAGCTCCCCAGCGCTCCAGAGCCGTGACAGGGCTTTACCAGCAGCCACTGCTGCACTGCTGAGGAGACAGCCTCATTTCCTAAGGGATGATTCCTAGAAAACTATCGAGCACTGCTGTGAAATGAGGATCTGCGGTTTAATAGTTATCGTGGGAGCAGCTCCGGGAATCCCTCTGCAGCACAGTCACCATCCTGCACAGGCTTCTGTTCTCCATGCAGAGCTTTTCTTCCAGCTTCTGGAGCAGACAGAGAGCTTGACATCATGTTCATCTGTCCATGTACCGAAATATTGCCAGTGACATTCAGTACTTCAGGGATTTTTGGCTGCTGGCTTTCAATGACATTAGGAGCAATCTCCATAGCCAGTGTGAGATCCTCCTCTGTGCTGAAGAATATAAAAGAGACTATTGCATTTAATGTATTGGAGTGCATGAGACACAGCAGCAGTTTGTGTGATTTATTGGGGAGACAAAAATGCACCGTAGCATGTTCTGTAAATATAAGCACAAACGTATCATGCTACATCCCACTGTAAATTTCCTTTACTGCTGAAGCGTCTAAATTAATGAATGCAGGGATAATGGATTATTTCAAACAATAGGTTCCATCACAAGCTACTGGGTCATTAACATGGGAGCACACTCGGCTGTCCTGACAAGGACTTCAGATGGTGGTGACATGGAATGGAGCAACACCTCCCTTAGGGCATGGCCTGATGTCCTTGAGCCTGCCAGAGGTGGTTAGTCCTGAGGAGACTGGAGAAAGGGCTGCCTTGGTTTCTGTGCTGTAGACCACCCTCTCTCAACCACTTCTGCATCTTACAGAAAAGACCAACTTGCATCTCTCACAGGATACCCTCCCTTCACCTCACTTTTTTAGTGTGTATCAGACACAAGACAAGTGATTCCTGTGTTGCAGTGTCTGAATCTCCCTCAGATTGGATTCTTAAGTGCTTCTGATCTCCTTTAATCTGGAGCTTGGGAAAAGGGAGAATTGCTCTCAGTTTCTTTGGACAGATTCCCAAAAAAGAAGAAACAAATAGGTAAATACATAACTTTTTGAAAACATTAACTTTTACCTGTGATGAGGCTGACAGGAGCTGGCTGAGGGCAGGCAGTGTGGCATGTCTGTTATCACATCTCCTCTGAAGTTTGATGGAGCCAGCTGGCAAATACCAGCGACTCTCCTGAGTTCATAGCTCACCCTGTTTGTGTTGACATTTCTGGCAAGGAAAGGTAAAGAGTTATCCCAGCTGCAATAACCTGTGAGCTCTCCCTGTGCATTTCTCTTAATTTGACTGAAACGAAAGCCTCACTCAGCAGGAGTGAACCAAGTGCCAGCATTTGCCATCGTGACTGCTTGGCTGGGGGACCTGCAGGAGAGGGATGCTGTGGGAGGTGGCACCTGTGGAGACCCAGTCCCAGATCCATCACTGCACACCAGGAGCCTCAGAGCTCTCACCTTCCTTTCCTCCCTCTCAAAACCTGACTTTGCTGTCAGCTGGCTCCCTCCAAGCACAGCCCAGAGCTGGGGTGAGGTGCTGCAGCCCCCAAGGGAGCAGCAGGCTGAGCCCTGCCCTGCTGCTGGAGAGGCAGCTGCACACACTGCTGTGCTGGGCTACAGCAGGGCAAGGGTTCCTGAGAGTTTAATGTCCTGATTCTTGTGTGAGAGCAACTGATGGGCCATGCAGGGAGTTGTGCCTAACCACTGCTGGACAGGTGCCTTGTGAAGCCTTTGTTCTCTCTGATAAGCAAACAAAAACACTCTCTCATCCTTATGTATGACACTTTGCTTTCAGAGAGAGGTGAAGAAATTAAAAAATTAAGGGAAACCCAAATGGTTTGACTCTCGTGCCAGCATCCTGTGTTTCCTTAGGCTTTGCTCCAGTGTTTGCCTTGTCTGCACTGTTAATGGTACTGTGTTTCCAGGGAAGTTGGCTAATTTTTTTTATTCTTGCCTCTTTTTAAAAATTTGACCTTTAGCATTTGAGCTTTCACAATTGCTGTTAATCTGTTCAATAAGGAAAAATAATAGAAAAGGCAAAAATCATAATCAGGTCTGTCTGTGTTCAGTCTTTGACCACTATTTTCTCTTTAAGACATATTCCCCCCACCCTTGGGAGTGCTAACCCCTGCCTGGAGAGCTGCTGGGAGCACTCCTGTCTGCATCCACTGCAGCCTCCTGTAGAGACAAGCACTGCCTCTTGTTTTGCACTAGTCCTTCATGTCCTGCTCTTCCCACTGCCTTTTTGACCTGGTGTTTGCATTCAGTAGCCACAGCCATTGCCCAGCTCAACCTCCCAAACCCAAGAGGCTGCTGTGTCTCACATATTCCCTGGAGAGGTACTTGGGGTGCAGCTTTCCTATTCAAAACCTCGGGTGCAAGATGATATTCCTGTAATCAAAGCTGGCCCTTAACTACCTTGTACTTTGTTATATGCTTTACAACTTCAGAGTTTTTAAATCTCCAGATATTTGAGTGGTGGGAAGTTGGTTCTTTCAACCCTTTCCAAGTGATTTTACTCTGTCAGTGCACTTTTCCTGAGCAGGCCCTGTCCACTGCCCTGTCCACCAAGTGTCCTCTTCAGGAACACCTCACGTGGTACAAAGTGAACAAATGTTGAGGGGAAAGCTGGAGGCCAGAAAATGATTCCTTTCCTCTCATTTTTAGCCATGTGTAAGATGAAAGCACCTTTCCAGCACCTGATGCTTGAATAATTCTCCTCTTTAATGCCTGAAAGCTCTGCTCAGCTCCGCCTTGCTGGCTGACTGAACTCAACGCTGCCTGCGTCTCCTTCCAGGATGACAGCCAGGAAATTATTACAGTGCAATTTAAAGACCATAAAATACAGGATGAGCAGATGGCAGGTCACGTCTCCTTGCCGTGAAGAGCCCGTGTCACCGTGGCTCTGCCTCAGCACACGCTGAGCTGTGCTCACTGGCTCCAAACAAGGAGCATCACCAGCCGAGACGGTGCCTGTCAAGGCAACATCCCAGCAGCACAGACCTTAACGACCGCGGCAAAGAGTTCGGGCATTGGCAAGAAGCTTTAGTGACAATGAGCTTTAAATACCTGCTGTTAAGATAATCACAATAATCTGTCTGCCAGCTCTTTCCCTAATATGCATTTTCTAATTCATTGTGGGAGGCAAAATCCTTTGACTGGTGGAATGAAGACGTGGCACTGTGACTGTAATCTACGTTGTTAAATAAGTGGAAGGAGCAGCTTTCAAAAGCTGAAATCCTACCCAAAACAGGATAGCTGCCTTCATAGACTATTTTTTTTTAAGACAAGAAATTAGTGTTTTCATAGAAAGGAATTCTTGATGGGAGGAATCCTCAATTCTGTGAAAGGGATTAAAAAAGTGAATACTTGCAGTTGCAGGATTTACTGAGGTCCTGATCTTTTAGAGTCTGCCCTTGGAGCAGGGTATCTTACCCCCTGCTTCTCATTTACTGCTCTGTGGACTGCTGTGCTGCATTGGAACAAGAGGCTGAAATAGCCAGCATGATCACTCCTGTCATCCCAAAGAGGATGTTTTTGAGAAAATTAATTTCTCTTCTATCTAATTGGGAAACTCAAGCAGAGATCTGTCATGTGTTGGCCCTTGGTGCAGCAGTCAGGTTGATCCCCCTTATCCTTTCAGCATTAATTACAAAAACCTCTGCTCCTGTGAGCAGCACTTTGCCCAAGAAGCCTGTGTGTTACCTATTAATCAGCAGCACAGCTGGGTGTATCTGATGCCCAGAGACACACCACAGTGTCAGTGTCATCCTTCCTTTACTACTCGTGGTGCTAGAGCAGCAGGCAGACCTGGGATTCACAGAGAATGGAGTAGAGTGGAGTTAGAAATTTGATGGGAAAGTATCTTCTCAAAAAGACAATTGAGGAAAACACTACATCTAAGTGAAGCACTGAGCCCTAACGGCAGGGCCAGCAGGTAGGTAATGTCATGTAATCATTCCTTACACAGTTCATTTTCAATTAATGAAGATGATTGTTTTTTTTACCTTTCACACCCAAAGCCCTCTCTTTTTTCTTCCCTTCCTGAGGTGAGTGAGGGTGGCAGGGAGGGAGGAACAACTTGTCAGCCTGCCCAGGTGTCAGCTCAGACCCTTGGTCCAGCAGTGGTGCAGGACCAGCAGGAGACCTTCTCATGCAGATTTGGACAGAGCCTGAAAAACATCTTTTCTTTATTCCCCTTTAGGGGGAATCTGCTGTAACCTCACCCTGTTCCCTGGTGAGCACATCTGTGCCCTGCAAAGGCTGCATTTGACACTCTACTGGGCAAAACCCTGTGAGAGGCAGATGTTTATGGAGCTGGGACTTGCAGCTCCCTGGCCACCTCTGGAAATGGCTCTTTCAAGGGCGTTTTCAAAGCATGTTTGCAGAGGCTTGCATTGCTGCTACTCTGTTCATGCTGAGGAATAAATTGGATTTGACTATCTGCAGCTGCTTTTGGCACCTTTCACTAGTGCAGAAATTCCTGTCGTGATCTGTGAAAAAAATAACCACCAAAAATCCTTAATTTTATAAGAGGTATTCCTGGGGGAGGGGGAAGTCACTTTTCATATAGGCTGGCTCAAGGTAGCCAGTTTATTCAGCAGGGAGCATTATAGTTTGCATTTTGTATTTCTAAGGATTGAATTTGCTAAATGGAGCACTTCCCACTGACAGAGCCGACAACGTTGGGCTCTGCTCTTTTTTTTCTTTTTTTTTCTTTTCCTTGCAACTGGAAACCATTTTCACTTGTATCACAGAGCTTCTTAGCCCTGTTGAATCTGGCTTAGTGCTCCTCAAGGGACAGAGGCAGGATTACTAACAGCTTTCCAACCCACTTCAGTCTCTCCCTTCCATAACACAAACTCTCAGCAAAACAGGCTCCAGCAAGGTCTTTGTCCTGGATGACTTTTTGCTAAATAAGTTAGCAATGCTCTAGTTAGCAAAATCTCTTCTCCCCTGTGGATGGGTTCAGACTCACTGGTAGACTGCAGCAGGGCTGGCACCAAGGTAATGTGAGCAGTGCTGAGAGAGAAGCTGTGGCACTTTTACACCTCAGTGCAGCCAGTGCCCCACGTGTGGCCTCAGACACAAGAATAAAGAAATATTTTGTTCTGAATCAGAAAAATCTGTCATTTTCTCACAGGGAATCTGAAACAGGTCCCTCTTTTTCTCTCTCTCACAGAGGAACAGACAGAATAAGCTGTCCACCTTCAGAGTATGAGTTGACTTCTCATTTCGAGAAGAGCATTTGTTTCTTCTACATGGAATTTATTAATAAATGTGTTTTTTCACAGCAATCTTAGTTCCTAAAAATGCGTATCCTAGGGCTTGTGAGATTTTTCTAAAGACTTCTGTGGAAGTTGAATGCTGTAAGATCATACAAAAGGGAGCAATAATATGTGAAAACTTATTGTAAATTCTTCCAGATTGGACTCTTTTCTTTAAAAGGAAAAAAAAAAAAAAAAAAAAAAAAAAAAAAAAAAAAATTTTTTTTTTTCTTTTTATTCCGGAAAANNAAAAAGCTTTTTGTTATTCCTGTCATTCAGGGAAATGAATCTTTAGATGACAGATACTGGACTCTGACAGGCATCTCATCTTGTACTGAGGCTAGTGACAGTCTGAAAGAAATTGCTCATCTGAGTCAACAGCCAGCTCCTCTGACTGTGTTTGTCTTTGGTGCTAATTTCATTTCTTTGCTCTGTTTTCCTGGAATCTGGGCACGCACACTGACCTGATAAATAACTGGAGCCAGCAATAAAGATAAAGGAAAGTTCTACACTTCAGAGGTCAAGCTAGCCTCCAAATCATATTTGCCCTAATGGAGAACAAATTCAACACTACCAAAAGTCAAATGAATGTTTAGTCACCTGAGAAAATACCATTATAAGCTGAAATGAGCTCTCATTATTTTTTCCATTTTATTTCTTTAATTTCTCCTCGGCTTCTGCTACAAAACTAAAAATAGGGGCATTAGTCACAGGGTACTTCAGAGGCACCCTCAAGGCAGAAGCAAGGTTCTAAGGTAAATCACAGCTGGTGACTCTTAAAATGGATGAAATCACTTGCATTAGGCCTTCAGGATGCATATTTTCATTTACTTGATTTATTCCTATTGTTTAAGCTGTGATGTGAAGTGGCACAGGCACGATGGGGCCAGGCTGATGAGGAACTTTACAGTGAGCTGTCAGGGCAGAAAATCCCATTGCAAAGAGATCCTTTCCTCGGGGCTGCTTGTGAGGATGGAGCAGCAGCAAGCTGAGAGAATTATTTAAAAAGGAAAAAAAGAACAGAAGATGGGGACACAGGCAGGTAAATTACCTGACATGCTGCTGGCACCAAGGCACTGGACCAGCCTGGTGCAAACTGCTGCAGAGCTGGGCAGAATCAGACCCAGCTAATCCTTTCCAGGAGGTGAGTGGGATGTCTCAGCCCCTCACCCTGCTCTTCACAGGAGCTGATTTGACTGCAGAGGTTTTCCTTTCCCACATGAGCTGGCTCCTTCCCTCTCTGCCTGGGAGATGCTGGTGACTTGCTCCCCAGTTATGTCTACAGGCCTCCCTCTGCCTCCTTCCATCCTTTGAGTGTGTGAAGGCTGGGAGCTGTCTAATGCAGTATTTTTGCCAGCCAGACCTCTTTGGTTTGGAGCCCCAAAGGAAATTAGTAAATATCTTTTTTTTTTCTGTTGCTGCTGATGCCATCAAGTCACATTCTATGTCATTGTATCAGCAGCATCCCAGCAAGGATCTCCTGCCTGAGGCACCATGGCAATAATAAGGTCTTTAATTGATAAATATGCTTCCTTCTGGAGAAATAATGGAGCCATCAGGGCCAAATGGTACCTTAATGGCATGTCCAAGACTTCCTCTAGTAATTCATTTCTTGGAAATTCCTTAAACTACGTTTATTTTGCCAAACACTGAAGGAGAATTAGGAGTTACTGTGGAAGTAGGTATTAGGGGGAAATCAGAGAACCTTTTATGTATCTCACTGCCTTCTCTCACTTGATATATATTTTGTGGGCATACAAATGTTAATTGGTTACGAGAACTTTTCTATTCAGTTTAAGTGCAGTTGTGAAATCCATCAAGGGCACCTGCAGAGCTTAAGTCTGTACACAAAGGGTGGAATATTTTGTGTTCTGTGGGTGTCAATTATTTATTATAGAAATATCTTTGTAATGAAACTTCATCTGATTTGTTCACGATGGCAAAAGTGATTCTGGGATGATTGACTTGCATGTTAATGTGGTGCATGGAAAGTGTGGACACATCAGCAATGTTTGACTTCCCGTGCTACAAAACATATGCACACCATAATAGAGCTGTCAGCAAGTTGTAATGAAGCTGACTTTACTTAAACTGATCTTTTTCACCTCTGCAAGACAGCGTGTGGGTTTTATAGTAAGTTACATTAGATCAGCTAAGTGAGGGCTGTCTTACTGTATTTTGTGGCTTTTGTTTATTCGTTTGTGCTGCCTTCGTAATGGGAATTCATCTGGTAGGACTTTCCTGTAAATTGCAAATGCAAAATCCTCAAGCTAAATCCCCAAGCTACTCCTGCTTCCGCAAAATAAAAAATAATTTTTGAAGAAAAAATTGATTTTAGTCAGAATTATTTTCTCTTCAGGAAGAAAAAGAGGGGGGATGTCGTGGTTTGTTTCAGTATTAACAGGTATTGATTTATCAGAAATCAATCAGTTTTTGGCCAGCTGTATACAGAGGTCAGCAAGAGTTGTGGGTTTTTTTCCTATTTCCCCCATGAAGGGGTCAAAGACAGCTCCATGAACGTGTGTGACTTTCTAACAAAATGTATCCTTAAAGACAAAAGGACAAATTCCTTTCTGGACAGGCAGGCTTGATGATTTCCAGTTGCAATGACATATTTATTTCAGGGCTAAGTTTGGCCAAGTGTTTATAAGTGCACACAGCATCACAGATGTAAATGCAATGTTTGTCTGGCTGGGAGAGAAGGAGTGCTGCTCCTGGCATAAAAACAACCAAGGGAAGGACTCTGGGAGTTAATTTGCTATCCTGGGCATTTCTCCATGTATCAGTAGAAGGAAGAGTACTAAAAAGGCAGCTTCTCAGATTTTAATAAGAAGGTCTGTGAAGATTGCACTTTGGCTTATAGTACAATATTTCATTTTCCTCAGTTCCTTAGAATCTCTCCTAATAACACATCTGTGTGTACATTTTGTGGTCGCAAACATGTTTTAGGTCACTCAGTCAAGTGACATTAAAAAATAATTGCTGACAACAAATCTAAAGTGTTGCTGGTAGATGGGTGCAATAGCTCATCTGGTAAACAAGCTGTTACTGAAAAAAAAAAAAACAAAATGTTACTGGTGCTGTGGATGACAGTCATGGCAACTGAAAATGTTAGTTCAGCTCCAAGTCACCAGTGCCATCAGGAGGCAGATGGCTCCGAGGTGATCCCAGCCTGACTGGCCATGTCTGTTCCTGTTTTTCCTGTCCCTGAGTTTAGCACACCAATCCAATAGCCTGTTGATAACTGGTAATAAATCTCAAAACCTCAACCATTCAAAGCAAATCCTTAGCTCTCACCCAGCACTCTTTCTTGACCTTAGAATGTTCTTCAATCTTAGTGTGGTTGTGTTGAGTGCTGGGCTCTTGTTCCAGCCATGCAGGATGACCAGATTTCCTGGAAGCTGAAGGCATGCTCTTTTCTCAGGAGGTGTTGATTTTAATTTTCTCCTCAATATTCTGATTCTGGCTGAACAAGTATTCACTGCACCAGTGTGGTGTTTCCTGGAAAATACTCACAGTGGTGGGAAAATATTCTGTCAATACCTGGACTTAGCAGCAACACCTGTGTCAACACTCCCACTTGGGTAAGAGTGGAGCATTCTCTACCAGCAGGATAGGCAACCCAGCAAGTGCAAACTGCATCCCTGAAAATTTCTGTCACTCTGTCTGGGGTGGCAGAGAGTGACTTTATTCTCTTGAGCTAAAAGCTCAGAGCTGGCCATTGCTGCTTTAACTCAGAGTGTGCAGAATTGAGCAGAAAATGTCATTACTTTCATGTTAAGTGAGTAGAGAAGTGCAAATAACAGAACATGCAGCAGTTTTTTAACTCTCTTGAGGACAAAATACATCTGTATAAGCTCTGCTGTAACTTATTTGCCAGTGAGGCCAAATTTCATCAAAAAATAGCACACAGAAATTATTTAAATTTAATAATTTTAAACTTCTCTAAAGGATCTAGCTGTTCAAAGTTTTTGTGCTGACACATCCGCTATAAACACTACCATGGAAAGGTGACTCAGAATAAAACTTGTTGGTGGGTAGAAATATGGATTTAATATGTTCAACACCATTAATTGTATCTGCTGTTTACTTAGTGTTTTACAGGGTCAAATCATCACCCTGACTGATTTATGCATCACTTAAGTTCTTTTATACTTTCTGACCTTGAAGCAGGACACTGAAATGATACACCTCATGTTGCCCAGAAAGCCAGAGGCAGCAAGGCTGATCCCACAGTCACCAGAGGCACCTGGGGGCTTGCTCCTCCTCCCTTTTAATGTCCATCAACACCTCTGTTGCCCAAGTTTAATATAGGTAATTTTTCAAGGAAAGACAAACTCTTTCTGTGGGTCTGATGAAGCAGAATACGTATAAAGAACGACCAAAAATGATTTTAGGGTGAATCAGAAATGTTCAATTCAGCTAGGAGCATTGACACTCAATAGCCACTGACACACAGAGGTGAATTCAGAGCAGCAGCCACCAACACTTTAGGTTCTCTTTATATCCACCTTGGGAGCTGTCTGCATTCTTTAATATATTAAGCAACTGTGAGTAATGAGCAAACATGTAAAAATTAATATATATTTTTGGAGGGACAGTTAATGAGCTGAACAATGCCTAAATTTATTAAACAAGTCATTTATTAAATGAACAGTTTGAGTCAAAAGGATGATGCCTCTGTTGCAGCTTGTAGCTGGACCTAAGGGGCTTTTTATATTTTACTCTGTTACAAACTGCCTCCTGTATATTTTAGTGCTGCAGCAGCATTCTGGCCTTTTCAGCAGGATGTGAACAGTTAGATGATGACGGCAAGCAGAGTGGAAACAGTGGGGTTAAGTTCTGGAGCAGCTCCACTGCAGCCAAGATACAGAAAGAATAAAAAGGGGATTGCACTTGTAACTGCAGTAGCAAAAACATCCTGGAGGCTGGTGGAAGGGACCTCATGTGCTGTCCTTCAAGCTGTAAATGAAGCTTCATCAGTGGCTCAGGGGAAGCTTTTTTGGAATGAGAGCAGGAGCTCCTGTGTCCTGCTGCAGCCTTTCCTGGATGGACGTGAAGCTGCCCGATGTCCTGTGGCTGGATCAGTGCAAGCCAGAGGTTTGATCTGTTTTGGCAGTCCTCATGCACCTTTTACTCCTTGTAGCCACTTCCAGAGCTGCCATGGTGCAGACAGGAATAGCAGAGTACAGTGGAGAGGCAGCCTGCCTGTTCTCAGGACAGGTTGTTAATAATTAGCTTTTCCCCAGGTGTCTGGGCCTGGTCAGCAAACGCTTGACTTGGCTGGTGAATCCCATACAGTAATTCCTCTGCAGTTTTCAGCCTTTCTGTGCTTAAAGCTAGATCTTCTGGGAGAAACATTTAGATTTCTGTCTGTTTGCTGATGCCTGCAGTGGTGTTTCAAAGGAAATGGCTGACCGTGACTCGCAGGTACAGAAGAGGCAGAGCAGATCCACAAATCAGCTCTGTTGTGGTGTTGTGCGAAGGAAGCCAGCTCCTCAGCCTGCAAAGGGGGCACAGCACTGCTGCCTCCCAGCCATGGCAGTGCTTGCTCCAAGTTAGCAAACAGGACTAATGAATGATTGCTTTGTTGATTAAGAACACGTAGCAGATCCGCGGGCTGTTGGGAGAAGCGGGCGCCAAGATGGAAATGTGCTAAGGTGCTCTCAGCCCTGAGTGGAGGTGCAGCCTTTGGAACTGGGAGAGGGCATGGCAAAGAGGAGAAAACAGATCAATAAGGGGCTCTTGGGGAGGAGTGTTTGGTGCTGGTTAAATGGTCAACCTGCAGGGAGCTAGAGAAGGAAAAGCTGTATGCAGAAGGAAAAGCTGTATGCAGAAGGATGAAGAGAGCTGCTGAAAGAAAAAGGGATTTAGCTGTTAAAAGCAGGACCATACCCAAATAATTTTTTTTATATTAAAAAAATAGAAAAAAAAAAGAAAGAAAGAAAACCCAGAGTGGGTAAAGCATCAATTTTCCTACATTTTAAATGAGATCTAAAAAAGAACTCAGTAATGGTATTGGTTGCCATGGTGTTTAAAGGTGCAGCTCCACAGACACTTCAAATAACAGGAGATGCTTTTATCTGCCTATGTGGCTGAGTTAATTTTCATCTTCTGGAATTATTCATTTAGTTTACTTTAATTATTCTATATTGGCAGTACCATAAAAGGGTCTGATCCTGCCATCTTAATACAGGCAGTACTCTTTCTGACTCCAGAGGAAGGAAGAAGGGTTAGATGCAAGCTGAACTACTCAGGAGATGCAAATGGGAATGCTGTGGCTCTGGGCTTGCAGAGATGCCCCAGAGGTCTGCCTATACACTGGTTAGGGCAGAACTGGGCAGAGAAACATTGTCCAGGCTCTGGGGTGTGAAGGTGCATGGCAAATCCACAGAAGAGCTTCTGTGTCCTGTTAGCCACAGGTACTGGTGCTCTCCAGGTCTGTTTGTGGGACTCTCGAGGTTGGAAGATTCTCTCTTGTGTCCTACCAGGTTTTGCCCCCGTTTTGCTGAAGCAGCAAAGTCTCCAGCTGGGCCAGGGGACTTTGGTGAAGCTCACAAAACCTGTCCCTTGCTTTGCTCACCTCCAACCCTGCCCCAACCAGGCTTTTGAGCTCACTCCTTTTGCATGTCCTCTGTGGCACTGGCAGTGTTTATTGACCAAATAAAAAGGCTACTAGTTAGATTGCCAAATCCCTGAATTGCTGCTAGATTGCCAAATCCCTAAACTTTGGTTTGGGTTTTGAAGTGCCATGCACTTGACTTCTCCCTTGGCCTCCTCCCTTGGTAGCTGCTGGGAGGTTGTTGGTAGCAGCACCCCTTGGGCCAAGGCTGAAATCCCTGCTCCTGCACTCCAGATTGCAGTAGCATCTCCATGCCCACCAGGAGCCTGTTTCAGATCCTGGCTCATAGAAAAAGTGTGTTGATCCTGTGCCTTACTACCTTTGTATCTCATCAGCTTAAGTCCCTCTGCCCCCTTGTCTTTTGGCTGAGAACAGCCATCAGTACTGGCACTGCATCTCTAAACACAAATACCTCTTTCTTGTGCTTGGTTTTACTTAAAAAAAACCAGGAATGACCCAAAAGAGGAAAAGTGAGAAGCTGATGATGTGAGATGATGCAGCCTTTTGTAACTATAATATGGCTGTTGTTTGAAACAGGGTATCAATAAATACATTTATAGTGTTTTCTCTCACAGTAATAGTTGTCACATAATCTGCAATGAAATGGCATTCAGAGTCTCAAGATCTTTTCCAGCACCCTGTCTATGCTTTATTTTATTGATGCTTTTCCTTGTTCCCCTTAAAAGCATGAGTCAGGAACCCTGTGTTTTTAAAAGCAGTCCCAGTTGCACATACCTTTCATTTCCTTTGGATTACATTAATTGCCTGACAGCTAAAAGTGATCTGGGTTTTTCAGTCTTCAGCTCTGGACCGCAAGAAATATTTACCAGCTACAGCAGATTTATAAAGATGCCACCGAGATGCCTTGAGACTAACAATCAGAAAACACAGCAGCAAAACAACACTATTTTTCAAGGTTAAATGCCCAGAATGCTAAAAAAGGAATTGCACAATAATAAAGCCAAGCAAAGGTTTGGATTCAGCCCGCATTTTCCTCGACTTTCGTCACATAAAAACAAAAGTGCCAGTGGTTTAAAAATGATTGCATGGCATCACACAACAATTAAAAATTTAATAACGGAGCTTTAATTTTAATTCAGTCTTGGTTTTGTAGTTCAAATGTCTGTTAGTGTCAACCCCCTGCCTCCATTGCACAGTCATTTCCTTGTCATGCATGCCTGGCTCTGTGCCTTTATAAGACTGGTTGAGCTGAGAGTGGCTGGATGATGCTATATAAAGACCAGCTAACAAGAAGGAGGGATTGGCCAGACTGATGTTAGCAATCTGGGTCTCAAACCTGTCCTGCATGACTTTGAACAAGCCATTTAGTCTCCCTGCACCCCATTTCCCAGGTGTGAAGTGCAGTAACAGCACTCCTCACTCAGGGGAGGATCGCTGCTCTGGGAGATGCTCAGGCACTATGGCAACAGGATCAGGAAAGGGGTTTGGACAGAGGAAATACCCAGTAGATGTGCTGGGAAAGGCAGTGACACCAAATTTTCGGGCTTAAATTCATCATCAATTTTGCAGATTTGTTTCAGTGACAAAAAGAAAAGGCCTGATTCTCCCATTCAGCCACAGGCACCACTTCTTGTCTATAAAAAGACCCATCCTAAGGCCCTGCATCACTGGCAGAGATGCTGCTCTAGGACCAGGGATGTATTTGGGACTTTTTCCCTCCCTTGAAGCAGGGACTGGGGTTCCCATATCCACAATATGAAGATGTTCCCTGCCTTGAAGTGACTTTGTGTTTGCAAGTGTAAAAATGAAACCTTAACTTCAAGAAATAGACGTTTACTGATCTCAGTGTAATTTGTAAGTCAAAATGCTCTGTGTACAAACACTATAGAATTGAACCATTTAAAATTGGTCTGCAAAGACAGTGGTAGCCATTCTTTACTGATACCCAGCCAGGTGATGTGGAGTATTATGAATTCTTGTCTGAGTGACCTTGTAGCAATTGTTTGTGTTTGCCAGTGTTCCAGATAAATGCTGCACACTTACATATTTATAAATTATTGTCATTTGGAGGGACAGGGCTTGCTCACAGGGGATGACACGTGAAGCAGCACACCTGATCCATCCTGCAGTTCTGAGAACCAGGGAGAAGTGAACTACCTCCCAAGGTCAGTGGGGATTTTAAGTAACAGAGGCATCCACATCCTGGCTGTACTGGTCTTGGTTTGGAGGCCATCAGCATAGGCTGGCAGCAGCAGAGAAAATATGGAAGTGGTAATTTTTTTCTTCCCATTAATGCCTCATTGAACCTAAGAGAGGCTCTTGTGGACTGCCAAGCTGGTCAAGTAAGCCATCTTCCTGGGGATAGACAAAACTGCCCCCAAAGGCAGCTTAAGCTTTCTCAGGGGTGAGGAAATTATTGAGCCCTTTGCTGGTGTCTGAACTACATCCTTGTAGCACCACAAGCCTGTGCTGGGGGCAGGTCTGGACACCACCTGGACAAGGAAAAAAGGGAGGTGAAAAGTTCCACAGCTCTTTAGCCTTCACCAATAACAACTGAGCCATCACTGGCAGGCACTGCTGTCTTTCCAAGCCTTCCCTGAGAGTTCAGTTTCCCTCGGGAAGGGGATGAGGTGGGGTCCATCTGCTGGCAGGTTTTCTGCAAGGTGGCACGGGACAGGCCATGGAGGGGAGGGCAGAGCAGCTCCCTGGGGTCAGCTGTCCCCCAGAAGCTCCCTGGGGTCAGCTGTGCCTTACTACCTTTGTATCTCATCAGCTTAAGTCCCTCTGCCCCCTTGTCTTTTGGCTGAGAACAGCCATCAGTACTGGCACTGCATCTCTAAACACAAATACCTCTTTCCTGTGCTTGGCTTTACTTAAAAAAAAAACAGGAATGACCCAAAAGAGGAAAAGTGCAGCAGCTCCCTGGGGTCAGCTGTCCCTCAGCAGCTCCCTGGGGTCAGCTGTCCCTCAGCAGCTCCCTGGAGCTGGTTTGCAGCAGGCAGGTGATGCAGGTGCTCCCAGCAGGGCTGCAGGCTGTTTGCAGCTCAGCACTGGGAGCAGGGTCAGCCCTCACCCATCACACAGCTCAAGGGGAGCCCTGGTCAGCAGCTGTGCCTCCTGCCCCCGTGTGTTGTGTGTGTGAGGATGAGGAATACATCCCAGCTCTCTCAAGGAAATGCATCAGTACTAGGGAAATTAGAAATCCCTACAGGGGCTTGAAAAATTTGGTTTAAACTCTTGTGTGTTGTTGCAGATCTCATTAATTTTTGTGTGGGTATGTGGTGTTGTGACTCCAGGTTTATTCTTCTGTAATGAATATGGAAAGCAGATTTTTCAGTTCTCAATGCACTAGAACATCACACCTGTTATTTTCTTATTTTGCTCCCTCTGCCTTTCAAGTTGGAATGAAGCACTCTACCTTGGAAATGTGTCTGTGTGGGCCTTCAAAGCCTAAGGCTGGCTGCAATAATCCTGCTATATCCATTTTTTTAACCCCTAGAAAGAGCTAATCATGTGAATCATTGCTCATGTGAATCCGCAGCACTGATTTTGGCATTGTTCTCAGTCCCAACTTTCACTGCTTTTGATGATTCAACTCAAACTCTTATCACATGTTCACATTTAGGGAAAGGCTTTGGGAGGACTTAAATTCTTCTTTAATCCTACTTCCAGCTAACAAAATACTCTGAACCTTTAGAACAGAGGAAGAGAGAGTGTGTGTGTGCATGTCTGTGTAGGCTGACCTGCTGCAGAGATCATTTCTTCAGGCTTTGCCTTATCTATTTACAGATTCAGTGAGGCCAGAGAAGGATTATTCCTAGTGATCTTTGGCTCCAAATGTTTAAGTCACCTCTAAACTGGAGATGCCTTGGCTGTAGACAAGGGAATTGATCCATTGCTTTTGCAAATACACTTAAAATGATGTATTTTCCACGTAATTAATTGTTAAAACAAATTTCCAGATCAGGTGCTCAGGAAGAGTACTTGTGTTTGTGGAGGCCTGCCCATGGGGACTTTCATTTTGGTATTTCTTGTTCACTTGCTCTCTTAACCTAAAACCACCAGCTAAATTGTTTAATCCCTGTGTGTTGGGGGAGGATGGGGAGAACTTAAAAACAGTTTTTAAGTTTTGCAGAGTTAATCAAAAGTCCCCTGCAAAAAAATCCCTAACTTCGAGGTGATCTCCTCCTTCATCCTGCACACAAGCAGCAGAACAGCCCAAGAAGTCAGCTCTGTGCTCTTTTGTGTTCTCAGCAGCCTCACCCTGCATCAGACCCCTTCTCCTCATCTCTGCTGTGCTGGGGAGGAAAGGAGAAATCATTAGAAGTGGGGGAGATGCCCAGGGGAGGGGGCAGGGATTGTCACCTGTGTGACAGCGATGGGGGAAAGGAGCAGCAGTGCCCTTGAGGAGGGTTCCTCAAGCAGAAAATACCAGCTGTTTATTCAGTTCATTTTCTCCACTTTAAAAAAAAAGTTAGGAAAAGGTAGGAGATTAACTTACCTCCCTGTCTGAGAGGAACAATGCCCCAGGGAGAAGAGACACAGTCTCCAGAGCAGCCCTGAGGTGTGAGGGCTGGTTCTGATCTTCCCATTAGGGTGAAGAAACCATCCTTCCCATTCTGAAGCAAACCAAATGAGCATCTCACTGAACAAATTGAAGCAAATAGCTAATAAAATCTAAAATAAATGAGATTACTGAATCAAATCATAGAATGCAAAATATTTGTGTAATTGTGTAATTCAAAGCTGTTGCAATATTAATGAATTTTATAATAGAATGATTAAACACAGGATTCATTTTCACTTTGCAAATGTGCTTAAGCCTTTAATCTAGCAGGGTATTACAACATAGGTAAATTTTGTTAAACCTTTCTCTGAAAGTATTTTATTTAAAGAAAACCCACAAGCCTTTTCCTGTTCAAAGCCCCCATCACCACTCATTGTTTTCTTCAGGCTCCTTCTCATTGTTTTCTTTATTCTGCTTCTTCCCATGGTTTCTGGCTCACCTGCTGAAGATAAAATGAGACAATATGCACCTGACACACTGAGCAGTGCAAAACCAAGGATATAGTTCAGCACAGCTGAAGTCCAGTCCCCTAAAGCACCCTCTTATTCAAATCCTGGCTTTTCCTGCAGTCTGACATAGCCTCTTGTAAAAAGAGATTTTTTTTCTCTGAATAATCTTGCTGCTCACCATGAACAGTTTCAGGAGCAAGGTCCTACTTAATGGCAGGAAGCATGGCAAAAAGCAGCCCCAGGAGAAGCACAAAACTCTTGACTCAATCCTCATTTATCTCAACCACTATTTATTTAAATTTTTGTTTATACATGCTGACGAGCCAAGCAGAAGGGCAAGCTGTGGGATTTTTTTTTCCTATGAGGTTTTTTGATCATCTTCTCTTCAACAGGTTAAAAAAAAAAATGATGCTCAAACACCTCTGTGTTTCTTTTGAACCCGGGGAAAGTTCCAGAACTTCAGTCCAGACTGAGCAAAATTGATTACTCCTATCTTCTGTCTGGTAACTAATGGAGCCTTGCTTGTAGTTGCTCTACAGAGCTTTTGTGCTGCTGTAAATCACTGCTGTTGTCAAGGTGGGAAAAAAGTTTTGAGCTTTCCTGCTCAGCAGTGCAAGGCTGTGGGCTTCCCTGGGCTCTGCCTGCTCCATCCTGGCAGGGAGGGGCACAGGTTCCTTGGCTGCAGCATCTCTGTCAGCACATAGCCACGAGCTGGGGGTTTGTGCTCTGTCAGAGGATGTCCAGCCCTCTGAGTACCCCTCCTGTTGTTTGTGTTTGACTCTGCTCCTGGCCAAGCCACAAACCTGCAGCAGTGTGTGGAAGCCTCTCCTGGTTACTAGAAAACCAGTGAAGAAGGAACAGATGTATCTTAGAAGTGCGTGTACGTTTCTGTTGCCAGGGGAATTAATTATTTGAACAATTTATGTTGGATTGTGCTGGGTTCATTGGCATGTGTAGTCCTTAAAAGTGGGTGCTTTCTCCACTTTTAAGTCTCCACAAAAATAAGATCATCTTTGCTGAGACGGTGTCTGGTGAAGGACTTACAGGGGGAAATCCTGGAAGGTGGAGAAACCAGTGACCATTTCAGTCCCTTTTAACACTAAAGTTGATATGGATCAGTGCTAGGAAGGTGTGTGAGCCTCTCCCACCCCTGGGCTACCCAGAAATTCACTGTGTGGTGTTACAGTGATGGTGTGAGGTCTCTCTGTGCTTTTCACTCCCCACATTCACACTCATCCTGTACTGCACTGCTGCTCCACCTCCACTCCTTTGTGTCTTCACACACCTACAAAGGAGGGATTAGTTGTTGTCTTGGGTTGCCAGGGGTGTGTATTCTATTTCATCTGCTGAAAGCAGCTGGGGAAATGTTCTTCTTTATCTCTTATAACTCTGGGAGAAAAGGGGCAGATGCCTTCTGATAATGGGCCAGCTGTTCAAACCAGGTGGGGCAGGCTTTCTTATCTCTTTTCACTGCTCATCCTCCCTCCAGGGGAATATTTTTCTGCTAATGGACCATTAAGACACCCCTAAAAGCACACATCCCCAAAATAAACTATCCACATTCCATCATCCTATTGTGAGATGCTCCACCCAGTGGGAGGAGCCAACCATTCCTACCTGGATAAAACTGAGACACAGGAACACAGAAAGTATCCAGCTTCACCCAATTCCTGGAGGAAGACTGGACCATTCTCACCACCACTGGACCCTTGTTCTACAGGATCATCTCTGCCCCACCAGAACCACATCTGCCACTCCAGGAGGACTCACTTTTGGACTGCTCCCAACACTCTGACCAACTGGGTGGCTTCACCTGATTCCTGGAGGAAGGTGGACCCTTCTCACCACCACTGGACCCTTGTTCTACAGGATCATCTCTACTCCACCAGAACCACATCTGCCACTCCAGGAGGACTCACTTTTGGACTGCTCCCAACACCCTGACCAACAGGGTGTCAGGTTGTAGCTCTGACTCTGTCAGGGTTCTCCAAAATTGTTGTTTGGTTGGGTGGTTTTGTTTTCTACTACATTTGTATTGTTAATATTCCTAGTAAAGAACTGTTATTCCTATTCCCAAATCTTTGCCTGAAAGCCCTTAATTGCAAAATTATAATTTGGCAGGGGTGAGGGGTTTACATTCCCCATTCTAAGAGAAACTCCAGCTTTCCCTGGCAGATACCTGCCTTTCCAAACTAAGACAGTTGTCCTTTTCACACACTATTCCTCCAAAAATATTGTGTATTATAGGGGTGACTAAAGCCATCCCATTCATCTTTATAACCTTGCAATCACTCCACCATCTTAAAATGGTGTGGGCACCTGTATCCAAGACAGGCTTAATCATAACAATTAAAATAATACTCCAAGTGCTTTGGTACAGGAGAATAAAAACCTTCCTATTGCAGCTGGGAATGTTTTTTGTCATAATGGAAATACAGCCCATTGTTTTTATACCAGTAAGATGATGGTAGGATCCATGCTTTGCAGGTGGATGAAAGGATCTGTTGAAATTACTTGATTCCTCAAACAAATTGAGATATTTGTAGACCTAAGCTGTACATGGCTCTGCATCTCCCCTTTCACTCCTCACAGTAGCAGAGCAGAGGTAGCTGTCATTTTCTGTCACACACAAACAGGCCTTTGTGCATCAATTTGTAAATGTAAAACAAGACTTTGGTTCCTGGCTTCAAACCCTGGACAGATCAGCCTGAGGTTCCTTGAAGGACAGTGGGTGCTGTAACCATGCTATTGCCTCTTACAAGGACAACATTAAAAAATTAATTCTGGGGGGAAATGCAGGTAAAAGGAAACCCAACATAATTCCAACCCAGATGTTTTATTCAGCTTAAAATGAATAAGTAATTTTATTTTCAAATGATCTAAGCCTTTTCTTGCTGCAAAAAAGAGAAGAACAAATTTTCTGTGGAACGCAATAACAGTAATGAATCTTGAAAATATAAGGTAAGGCCAGCAGGCTTTCAGTGCTTCTCCTTCTCTGATTAAGTGCTTGCTGAATTCAGTCCAAATTTACAAAGCACGAGGTTGCTATTAATTCAGTTTTCCTTAGCCCAGCTATCAGCACTGAGTTACAGGTGGTAGTTCAGTGCTTGCTACCAGCAGACCAGGAGGTCAGGAAGGGTCTGAGGCTGGTCCTGGGTTGTGGGGACAATGCAGAGTGAGCCTGGCCACTGCAGAGGTCCTTACTGGGCAGCATTACTGCCTTGTGTGCATCAGGGTGTAGGATCAGCCCTGTGGTTTCGTGCAGGTTTATGTTTAACAAAGCCCTGGCAATGCATGCAAGGTCTGTCCAAGCTGCTTGCTGGGTAAGGTTGGACTGCTCTGTGATGTTTGATGTCCCTGTCCCATCACTCAAGACTATGGTAACAGCAAATCCTATTTCCTAACAATGATTTTCTGAAATAACTTTTTTCTTTTTCCCCCTCAAGCTCAGTTTTGCACTAGAAATTGCACAAACCAGTAAATGAGTTGCAGGAACAGATGGGGCTAATTGCACCTGTCTGACAGTGGAAATTTTAGCTCTCTGAGCCTTCAAAAGGCTGTGGATCCAAATCCCAGTCTGCAAAACAACTGATGGAAAGCCTCTCTGAAAGTCAGGTGTTTACTGGGTATGACTGAGCTCTTCCTGAAGCTGTTAAATCAGTGGCAGGTGATGAGCACTGCTGGAAATTAGGCTGTGAGTATTTATATGTCTTAGCTGTGGGCACTCTTATAGAGGCCTCTGGAACAAGTAACACACCCTGAAACACAGCCACCACCTTCTCAATGCACAAATGCTCAATTCAAATGTTTTTCCTTTCCACACACATTTTGCATCAAAGAAGTATTTGAACATTCCTGTCTTTTTTATTTTTTTTTTTCCCCTCCACTTTTCCTCACTGTGTGTGCCCACCTTGCCTCTGCAGTTCTGGTTGTGTGGGTTTTCTTGTTGTTGTTCTCCCCTTGGGTGGGCTGTGTGTCACTTGTGCTGCTCAGCTGCAGCAGAGGAGGAAAGGTGAGCTGGGAGAAGAAGTGGTGGAGGTGGGAACCAGAGTACAGTCTGAACAGACTCGGGGACCTGGGAAGGGTTTGAAGGAGGCCAGAGCAGTCAGGCAGGGATTAGAAAGAAAGGAATTGCAATGAGGAATTTGCATGCAATTCCTTTCTCTTTGTGGTCAAAGNGTGTTGGTAACTTTTCCCATGGACTGTAGTCAAGGCCCTTGCCTGTCTGGGGTCTATGCCAGGGTCTACAACCCCCCTGTACATTTCTCAGACCCTCCTGTACAGGTTTTAAACCCCCCTGTACAGGTCTCTGCTTGTCCAGGGTTTCCAAAGGAATACCCTGGACTCCTACAAAAGTGATTCTCCAGAGTGGCCCCATCAGTCTGGCCAGAGGAGTGGGGCTGGGTGGGCCCTGTGACAGCAGGACTGTCCCCAGAGTGAAGAGATGGGTGGTCAGCCTGAAACCAGACAAGAGAGGAATGGCATGCAAAGCCAGAGGTAAACAGAGCACTGAAGGTGTTGAGAGGACATAAGATCTCCATGGGGATCTTAGGGAATGAAGAGTGATGTGATCAAATCAGCAGGTAGCTGCCTATGGGGCCAAACTGAGAAGCCCTTTTTTCCCTGCACTGGCTGTAAGTAGCCTATTTTATTGATGTTCTGTGGTTTCCTGGCAAGGGGATGTGCTTCTCTTTTGCTATGGTTTGTGTAATCCTTGCTGAAGTACTCCTGGGCATCCTACTTAGCTGACACTATATTGTCATGTGTTTGTGTGAGCTCCACAGCTGGGAATACTGGGCATAAATCACTGCTGGGTAAATGCTTGTTTTGTGTGTGACACTGGCACTCAAATGAGGCTCAGCTGTGCCCAGGGTGAGGGGCTGTGGTGTGGCTGGAGCAGAAATGCAGTGAGGGACAAAGAGCAGGAATGTTCACAGCCCACCCTGCCATGTGGGCTCTGATGGATCCTGTGCCTGATGCTGGCTTGGGGCCAAATCACCCATCCTGAGACTTGGCATCTGACACAGAATTTACATTTTCTCAGCATCTTGAAAGCATGTGCTCCAAGGACAAACGCAGCTTCACTGTAAATAGGGCCCAGCCATCATTCTGAGTGGGAACAGAGCAGCTTCAGGATGAATTGCATTCTGCTGCTCCATTGAGGTGTTAAGCTGTTTGGTGAGTGTTTCCAAGCTGACTCTCTGCTGTGATTAATCCCTTTGCCCATGGCTCATGCACTGTGCCCTGCCAGCAGGGCTGCTGCAGCTGCTCCCTCACCCAGTGTGGCTCTTCCACCTGAAATTCCTCAACTTCCAGCTTGGTGCTTGGACTGCTGAGGCTTAAGCATGACTCTGCATTTGAGTGCCCAGTTTTGAGGTGGCCTCTGATGCTCAGACACACATCCTCATGTGTTTATCCCCAAAGTATGTGGTCCCGTGGCTTTCTGGAAATGGAGCTGTTAGCGTTTCCCAAACCTGGGAACATCTAAGCACACAAGTCACGTTGGAGAGCACAGGCTCTCATCCAGCTCCCCCTGCAGTCATGCTAAAATAACTAATTAGTATTTCTTTCATCCCAAAGTTTTGAAAGAAGATGCAATTAGTTTAGGAGGACCATGACTGTGCTACCTGGTACGAGGGAGGGATTGCTTCCTGCTTGTGTTTTGTCAGAGCTGGAACAGCCTACACGAGCTGGCAGGTTTGGGCAGGAGAAGAAGAGCTCAGTGATAAGAAGGAGCAGTGACAGCCAACCACTTCTCAGCAATCCAGCAGAGAAGCAGTGACATCCACTCTCCTTTTCTGAGGGGGAAGTAGGACAGAATGTCAGCAACTCTTTGGATGAGCAGGGTGCTGTGAGAGAGACACAGGACTTCCAGGGGGTGACACACTGGAGGTGCTGCTGCAGTGACAGAGGAGTGAGTGCCTGAAAGACCTGCTGCCTCAGGAGAGAAAAACCAACCTGTTTGCTGCAGAACTGCTCTGCTGCACGGGGCTAGCTCTCCTCCCTTGGAAGTACTTTGATTTTATTGACAGCACAGTGAGACCTAGCATTAGAAACACTCAGTCTACCTCTCAGCCAGCATTTTCCTAGTAGTGGAAGCAAGCATCTGTGCAACCACCAAAATCTGGCTGTGGAAACCGTGACCTCATTTGAGATGATTTCATTTCACAAAGCAGACGCTGTGCCTTTCTCCATGGCAGTGCTAATTCCCCTTGAAATCCTGTCCCTCAGAGCTGTATGCCTCTGCTCAGACTGTGGGCTGCCTGTTACAGCTGGATTTGCTGTGAGCATCTGTGTGATTGTTCCCTCATTTCCAGGCCCTGGCCCGAAGGCTGTCTTTGTCATCCACAGTCTCATTTGGCATGAAGATCTTTTCCTCTCAATTCCCTGGTCAGATATTTGCCACTGTAAATCTGGCCACAGGAAGGCAGAATTAATGTTCCCTCTTGATGTTGCATCAGGGTATCACATAGGCAGCTGAGAGTGAAAGGCTGGAAGGAGTCTCCAGAGACTTTCTAGCTCAAGGTGCTGCTCTGAGGAAGGATCAAGTCAGCCCACACAGCTCCCATGACATATCACAATTTAACTGCTCTCCACAGCTGCAGTGAGGGGATTTTTGCACATCCAAAGGCAGAGAGTCTCAATCCCCAACTACCTTAAGAAAATATTTTTCTTACTATCCAAAAAGAACCTTTGCTGCTAATAAAGCACTTTTTTATTTCTTATCCTTTCTTGCCGCTTCCTCAGCCACTAGGGCAGAATATAACCTAGAATTCTTCATCCTTTAATGATGATGTTTAATGTATAGAAAGACTATCAAGCTGCCCCATTTGGCTTTCTTTTTTGGAGATCAAACAAAGTGAAGCCACTCGTTAGTGCTGATTTTTCCAAATCTTTCCCCATTTTGGGCTTTCCCAAAAAGCTTAAATCTCAGAGGACAATAAAAGGTGAATGAAATATCACTTGTCTTGGTTACTGGGCCCCATTCATTTAAACTAAGACCTCTTTTTATTTTCATTTTGGGATGGTTGCAGCTATAAATATCAAAGGGAAAATCTGGAAATGTGAAACTCTCTCAAACTAAAATCTGTCTGAATTCATGCGAATTTTTTGACAATTAAAGTTTGAGCAGCTCGTCTTTCCATGCTCCAGCTCTCTTTCAGACACTGCAAGGAAGTTACTTAAGGCAAGAGCTATTTTCTTAGTCAACTGGCTTCTTTCTTGGAGCCTCCATCTGCAGGCAATGCTGTCTGCAAGCTTAATGTCTTCCTCAGCCTCGCTCCTAGCCATTAACTGCCAAAACCACTTGCTCCTTTCAGCACACAATCCATACATGCTCTTTTTTTTTGGGATGACAGCTTAAAAGCAAAGAACCACACCCCAGCTCTGGTAAAGGCATGGTTTTAACGTGATGGATGCCACGTTCCATTCTGTGTGGTGATATTTCTTGAGCACCCTCATCTGCCATGGAATCCTAAGAGATTTCCAGTGTGCTGCAAGCTCTCTTCCTCCTTAGTGAGTGCACTCTGGGGGTCCAATCCTTTTGAGTGACAGTGATGGAAAGCCTTATCAGTGATCCTCCCAACTGCATCCCCTGGCTGGCTGAATGCACCACAGAGTAGTTAGAAAATTCTTTGCTGTAGAGGGAAACAATTATAAAGCATTTTTAAAACAGAGAATGGAATGTTGTTGGTTTGTTTTTGTTTTTGTTTTTTTTTTTCCCACAGCCGACAGTTCTGATTTAGGACAAGTAATAATTGCTGAAAAAAAGGTTTTAAAAATGGAAAAGAAGGTATTTTAAAGGGAATTTGGTCCCCTTGGATTCTGAAGATACTGGATATCTTCAAGCAAAAGAATGCTGAGGGTGCTGAGGGAGAAGGACTGGGTCTGCAGCATGGCACTGCCTCCCAGAGCTGGTGCCAGGTGCAGCCATACCTTCACCAGATGAGGACAGAAATAATTGGAATTTTTGGTGTTTGTGTTGGGGTTATTGTTGTTCTGGGTTTTTTTTGGTTTTTTGGTGTATGTGTGGTGGTGTTTT